>CM070022.1:17285721-17885721 GCA_036247105.1 Cirrhinus mrigala | reverse complement strand
AAAAAGTCCCACAATGCAGCAGGCCGGCACATTTGCAATTTAACACACACACACACATTGTCCATTTCATCTCTTTTGATCGCTTTATTCCCTGCCTGGGCTCTAGTGCTGTGTTAAAAAGCAAACAAGCTTTCTTCCCCAGCAATCACCGGAGACAGGGCAGACAACGAATAATTAATGATTAGGGCCGGCTCGTTTTAGTAACGAGGCTTCACTGGGACCGAATATTCAAATGAGAATTTATGACTCATCAGCAGCTTCTAATTAAGCCCGACCGTTGCATTATTTATCAGCTGTTTACCACATCACTGAGAGTGTGTTTGTCTGTGGATATGACTGCATTTTATGTATCTACCTAGCAAAATCATTTAAAATCAAGATAGTCGAAGCTTTCATATTTATGTAAATTTATTCATTTCCATGCTTACATGCAATGCTGGGTAGATTACTTACAAATTGTAGTCCGTTACTGATTACAGATTACATGATGAACATTGTAGTTAGTAACGTAATCTAAATTACTCTTTTTAACTAATGTATTCTGACTACTTTTTACACATGGACACATATTGTTTCCACCCCCTCTCCAAATTTAGAAGCATGGATCGCAAAGTTATTTATATTACATTTCCATGACCGTTTCATATTGCGAATATAGTCAAAGTTAAATGGTATGACAGACACTAAGATTTTTAGAAAGGAAACTTTAAAAGAGAAGAATTAGGGAGAATCAATGAATTCTAAATAATTTACTGTCACTCAATATTATGTAATTATGCAATCCATAAAAAAGTAACTGTAATCTGATTATGATCATTTTAAAATGTAATATAATCTAATTAAAAGTACTTAATTTTTGGAATCTGATTACATAATCCAGATTACAAGTACTCAGTTACTACCCATAACTGTTTGCATGTTATGTAACCTTACAGTGAAATGAAAGCTGATGTTTAAGTGTGGTTATACATTACTCAAAAACTCATGAAAAAAAAAAATCCTGGCACAGACTGCAACAAGAATAATTCATCTGAAAATGAAGCTTTGATGAAACTCATTTACTCACCCACATCATTCCAAAGTTGTATGAACAATAATAATCACAAAAAGTTTATTCTGCTCTCCAAAGACTACAATAATGCATCAAGCTCATGCATAAATTTTACTCTGTTCCTCACAAAAATGTTGGGTAACTTCAGAATGTACAGTATATAACATTTTATAACCTAGCCCACAAGTCATGTTGCTTTTATAGTGCTTTATCCTTTTTGGAGCTCAGCAGCATCTGTCCACATTCACTTTCATTGTTTGAAAAAGAGAAGCACTGACATAAAAATCCCCACTGTAAACTAACAAACTAACAAACAATTGTATTTTTATTGACTAACATTATCAAAGATTAACAAACGCTATAAAAACATACTGACCATAGTCAGTTCATGCCAGCTAATGCATATCTAATGCTAACAATTGTGGTAACCATCTTAAGTAGCACAGGTTGATTTGTAGCAAAAGCCAACAATAAATTGTATGGGTCAAAATAATCTTTTTTTCTGTTATGCCAAAAATCATTAGGATATTAAGTAAAGATCATGTTCCATGAAGATATTTGGTAAATTTCCTACCATAAATATATCAAAATGTAATTTTTGATCAGCAATATGCATTGCTAAGAACTTAAAGGCGATTTTCTCAATATTTAGATTTTTTTTGCCCTCTCAGATTCCAGATTTTCAAATAGTTCTATCTCAGCCAAATATTGTCCTATACAACAACCCATACATCAGTGGAAAGCTTGTTTATTCAGCTTTGCGAATGGTGTGAACTTTTGCTGCTTAGTTGGTCATTCAATATTTAAGTTCAGAAGCATATAGAGATTGAGTAATACAATATATAGAGTAAAAGAGAGGCTTGCATCTACAAAAAAGATAGGATTCTTTCATTATTTAGTCTACAAGATCAAATGATGTAATTCAACATTACACTGAAATATAAAAGAATAGTTCCCAAAAATGAAAATTCTGTCATTGATTGCTCACCCTCAAGTCAGTCCAAACCTGTAAGATCTTTGGAAACAAAGATATTTTTGAAGAAATCCAAGAGCTTTCTGACCCTGCATAGACAGCAATGCAATACCATCTTCAAGGCCCAGAAAAATAGCAATAAGGACATCAATAAAATTGGTTTTAACTTTAATTTTATGAAGCTACAGAAGCTACGGTTAAAGCACTGGACTATTTTTACGATGTCCTTACACGCTGTAGTTGCGTTGCTGTCTATGCAGGGTCAGAAAGCTCTCAGATTAAATAAATATCTTAAATTGTGTTCTGAAGATAACGAAGGTGGCTTTAGAACAACATGAGGGTGAGTGAACTATCCCTTTAAAAGATGTAAATCATAAATACTATAAATGATTTTGCATTATATCTAATGTGCACATCTATAATCCAACAAGAACCTTACATTATATATTACTGAATACTGATTAATGATCAATGATTTTATTGAAAATAGATTATAAATGGGCAAGTCAGTGTAACTCAATGACTGTATGAGCCTTGCTTCCGTCAAACTTTTGATGCTCCTTAAACTGAAATTCAAAGTTAAGAGCTCCTTGCAGAAACTTCTGATTAAAGATATGAGGTATGTCGAACAAACAGCCTCTGGCATCTTTAGGTCAAAGTGCTTGAACACTAAATGCGTGTCTGTGTGTATGCGTGTGTTTTTTCACATCAAATGGTGCATCACACAAGGCTCTCAGCTCTCTCCAAAGCTTTAAAGTCATATCAAAAAACAGTTTGATTTGTGCTCAATAATTCAGTGTCAGGGGCTGACGAACATTTCATTCTTTTCATTAGCTAAAAGTTCCTCTAACCGCTATTAAAAGTGTCAGCCAATCACTCCAGCTTAGAGCTGCCGAGAAGCATTATCTCAATTAGAGAAAAGCTCAGAGTAGCATTAGACTGGGAGTGAGCTTATGAGTCCTGCATGAAGGGATAGAAACACGCTAGCGCACCACTCCAGGGTCACTGCAGAGACGCTTCAGAAATCTCTCTCTTTATACTTCGCACTGCGGGCAGAGGTGAAAAAGTTTTATACTTGGTTTCATTTAGTTTAGCTATGAGCAGATAATTAAAACACCACAGCAGCACAGCTTTTTCACAAAGACACGCATCTAAAAAGAGAAAAAGAGAAAGTAATTAAATTTGAAAATACTAGATAAAAGGTACACTAATTAAACCAGCGAGTTCAAACCAAGAGTGATGAGACTAAATAAAAATAATCAAACAATAAAATATTCAGAAACAAATCTTTTATATATATAATAATAATATTTTATTTTCCTGCCATTATCTAATTATTTAATTTTTTTTTTACATTTTCTTCTATTAAATTATAATTTCAAACTATTCTGAAAAATACAAACTCAAAATAGGTTTTATTTCTATACTATTTTGTCTAAATATTTGTTTTGAGATCTAAAATGATTTTATTAAATGTTACTAAATTATTACTGTTTTAAAAATGAACTTTAAGTAAGCATTAGATGATGGGACTTAGGATAATTAAGTGTGAAATCACACATGCATGTATATTTTTCCCACAATTTATGGTGAATACTGGTGGAAAATCTGACTTTAAGCTTTTCAAATGAGTGTAATTTCTGCATTCACTGAACGAAATAGCTAAAATATTGACAATTTCAAACAGGTTTCCCAAACTCTCCCATCACCTACCACTGGAAAGCCAAAACAACAATTCCACTTCAAAATTATGTCACAGTTGAACCAATGTTGCTGTATCGGGCTGTTCGAGATGCTTAAACAAACCCAGCAAACATGTTTTGATATCATCACTGAGATCTAAATCAAAACAATCCGTCTGTAATCAAACACAGATGCAATTTTATTACGCAACCTTATTAGATCACGACAGCAATCACATCAGTAGTTTGCAAGGAGCTACAAACACTCAGATTCATCTCTCACTGAAAGGATGGGAATTCGGACAAGAAAAAGACGACTACACATCCTCAATAAATAAAGACTCAACAACAGTTTAACAATCTAAGAAACCAAAAGTGAACAGCAAAGATGACCTCAGCCTTAACATACACACACACACACGGCTTCCTTGCTTCTAAAAATACTCCTCAGCCCTCTTTTTCAGCCTCCTGAGACTGACGCGAGAGAAGAGAGTATCTTCCCAAATTATCATTCTTATCAGAGCCGGTCTGGATTACTGATGACTCTCTCGCTGAGCTCCGACACACACACACAACAAAAGACCGGAATGAGAAAGAGATGAAAAAAAAAAAAAAGAGAGAACATTATTTGTACCCAGTGAAGATGTGGAAACGTGTTAAAGCCTTAAAGCCAGCTTAGTCTCTAAGAGACTGTCATATGCTCCTTTACTCAGAGGAAAATCACCATAGAAGCCACATCTATAGCTGACACAATGTTAATCCTGTATAAAGGTGTCCTGACATCAGTGAAACCCCTAGAGTAAGAAATTCTGACAAGTACAAATCACATCACAGAATAGCATGGCATAGCAAACCAAAAAGTTGTAGGTTCAAATCCCACAAGAGATGTTACATGAACTCCGTTGTGTCCTGAATGAAGTGCTTTAAATAATTTCAAAAGAGCCTAACTGAGAGCTAGCTGTATATGTCCTTGTGTCAGTTCAAAGGGATAGTTCATCCAAAAATGAAAATTCATCCACTCATCCTCATGTTGTTTCAAACTGGTAAAATTTGGTAATGTTTTTGACAGACGTTCCTAATGTTCACAAAAACTGTATATACAGTATACAGTTGAGGTCAAAAGTCAAAACGTTAATTATTTTACCAAAATAAGAGGGATCATACAAAAGACATGTTATTGTTTATTTAGTAATTACCTGAATATATTTCACATAAAAGATGTTTACATATAGACCACAAGAGAAAATAATAGTTGAATTTATAAAAAATGACCCTGTTCAAAAGTATACATCCCCTTGATTCTTAATACTGCGTTGTTACCTGAATGATCCACAGCTGTGTTTTTTTTTTTAGTGATAGTTGTTCATGAGTCCCTTGTTTGTCCTGAACTATTAAACTGCCTGCTGTTCTTCAGAAAAGTCCTTCCGGTCCCACAAAATTCTTTGGTTTACCAGCATTTTTGTGTGTTGAACCCTTTCCAACAATGACTGTATGATTTTGAGATCCATCTTTTCACACTAAGGGACAACTGAGGAACTCATATGCAACTATTACAGAAGGTTCAAACACTCACTGATGATCCAGGAGAAAAAACCATGCATTAAGAACCGGGGGTTACATGTTTCCCAGAAGACAATATAAGTTGCATTTACCCTGACCTTCAAATTCAAAAAGTTTTCACCCCCTTAATGCATCAGTGAGCATTTGAACCTTCTGTAATAGTTGCATATGAGCATATGAAAGGGTTCAAATACACAAAAATGTTGAAAAACCAAAGAATTAGTGGCACATATATATATAGAGAGAGAGAGAGAGAGAGAGAGAGAGAGAGAGAGAGAGATATGTGTGTGTGTGTGTGTGTGTGTGAAAAAAATAAAGCCATTTCATTATGTAGGGTTTTTTTTTTTTTTTGCCAAATTTCAACTTTTTTTTTTAAATTAATTAATTTTTCTAGACGTTGTTTTAATGGTTAAATGTAAAAAAAAAAAATTTATTCAATTCTGAACAAAAATTTAATTTTTAAGTCCCTATGAAACATGTCCTTTGTTTCTAAAATTTAGTTTTATTTTTTCCAAATTCTGTGGCTTCCATTAATTTTATGGATTCCATTTTCATGGTTTCATTACATTTTAATAATCAAAAGCATCTCTAATTAATTGATTTTATATTTTAAAATAAATATTATTTATTTCTTATTTATTTATTTATTTATCAGAAATACTGTGTTGTGTGTTTTTCATTTTTCTGGTAAATATTCCTTTAAAAAACTGTTTAAATGATATTTTTGGTAGTAGTAGTAATAATAATACCATCATTACATTAAGTAATATATTTCTGTCACAGTTACTTCAAGATAAACTAAACTTTTATTTTGAAGGTTTGCTGTTACAACCTTTGAGTTTCTGTGTATATATGACATGACAAATAGCTTTTCTCAAAAGAAATGGTAAAATGACCATGAAGTGACGGTCAGAGCAATTCTAGAGATTATATTTGTGTTCATGTACTCATATATTGAAGCGGCAGAGACTGAAAACACTACAAGCGCCATGAGCACTTCAATTCATTCACGATTCATTCACACAAATCACATGCAGGATTCATATTTAAATAGTCTTTTTGTAGCTTTTGATTTACATGTACTAACCTACTTTTAATCTATCCATCCCAAATACGGCAAATTCCGTGACATTCTGTGTAAATTCTATTTTTATTTTCGCATTGCGGAAATCATAAGGTCCTATTAAATAAACTCGTATGAATAGCTCCACAAAGTATTTGGTCACAAAAGCCACAATTTGGATCAATCTGAACTAATTCCATTCAGTCACTGAATAAAAAAAGTGAAATCTGCAAACAAATGATGTGAGAAACTTTCTTAGCCATTTTGGTGAATTATGTTTAACCAATTTAGGTTCAACCAAAACCAACCCAAACAAAAAAAGGTTTAATATTTGTTATGTAATGCAATGACATTCCTAAATTTAAGTGTGACTTAAGTATCTAGATCAGGATAGAGTTACAACCCGCTGTGTTCACAGACAAAAAGTGAAATATTCTAGTTTTATTTGAAGTAGTGCGCTGGTGTGTGGCTATTAGCTCCAAAAGGCTAATTAGCACAGTGGTCTAGGTGTGTGTATAACCTTGTGTGTTGATCCCTAGGGTTTGAGTTTCTTTTAAATATCTCCCTCTTTAGAGATAATTAAGTCCTCCGCTACTGACATTAAACAGTACCTGCGTCACTTTTAAAGGGCAAGACTTCCTTCTCCTCCCAACTACTGCATTTCATTCAACTATATCTCTTTTTCCGCTCTCTCCATTCCTCCCACTCGTCCTACTGCCCGTGTCTCTCTTTCTCTCCTCCCTCTGTTCAGCCCAATGGCGAAGCAAGACATCAATCTTGTGCTGTCACAGAGTGTGTCAGGCTTTGACCCAGCTGGAGTGGAGCAGGAAAAGGCCTTGCTAATATTGAGTTAGCTCATGCAGCATGCGCTACCGCTACACACAAACACACACACACACACACACATACACACACACACTCTCCTGAGTCCTCAAAACTCATTTTGAATTGCCACTGTCTGACAGTTACATACACAGCCAACAAAACTAGTACTGAATGTGGTCAAGCAGGACATTATGGCACAAGGACACACACATATTCTATATATAATCTATAAAGAAAGCAAATATTCTACCCCTATAATAAGAACAGCCTTTCTTTCTACCTTCAAAGGACAACATGAAATAAAAAATATAAATAAAAAAAACTCACTATTTCAAAGTATTTTAACATCTTACCTCAATATTCTTTGAAAATTAAAAATAATGATAATTTTGTTAAACTGTTCATGTTTTAGAAAAAATTAGTTTTGAGGGAAAAAAGAGATTTTGGTTAATACATACTCACAGGATTATTTCTATTTGATCAAATTCTAAACTCAGAATGTGCTACAAATATAGTAAATTTCAATTCAAATGAAAGAAATTAGTAAATAAAGTATCAAAATATAAATCACAGGTTTTATTTACTATACACTAAATATAAATAACTATAATATTGTGCAATGCTAAAATGCTTGTAATTTTATAGAAAAAAAATGATGTTACCTTACCATGTACAGTGAAAAACTACGAATAGTTTAACATTGCATTATATGCAATTTAGTGTAAAATTCTGTCAAAATTGTGGTTTTTAATTTATAGCAGGGAAAAAAAAAAAAAGTACTATTTCAAATTACCGCAACATTGATATACTTTGTCAGAATTCACGTTTTAGTAAAAAAAAAAAAAAAAAAAAAGGGTTTAATATTTTGGGGTTAAAAAGAGGGAAATTGAATTCTATTAGTGTAAAATAATTTGGTTTTAATTATGTTAATTAATTTGGTTAAAAAAAAGCACTCATAAAACATACCGATAAACATTTTAAAATTTACAGGTACCAATATGCCAGACCCGTAACAGTTGAATGTTTTTTCCATTTTTCTTTTTTCTTTTTTTTTTTACAATGGAATTTTGGCTTTGTTTTTAATAATATAAAAAAAAATGTTTTTTTAATGTATTATTTTAAGTTATCGCTTAATATTATTATTAATATTATTATTATTATTATGACATAATAATTTGGACTATCAAACGAATAATCACAATAAATCACATGCAAAATAAAAGTTTGTGTTTACCTAATATATGTACTGTGTATACTGTGTATATATTTTTTATTTAAATTATTATTATTTTTTTTTTTACATACACAGTACACACACCTGTTTTATGTAAACTTTTATTTTGTATGCGATTAATCACGATTAATCATTTGACAGCCCTAGTTGTAATGAATCATGTAAAATATGGCTTGACGTTTACTATGCTGAATGCTTAAAATTGATTTTTTTTTTTTGTATCTATAGAGCTTCAACTGCCTCTAGATATCTAAATTAGTCCATCCTTCCCTTTCTCTCTCCCTTTCTCTCTGTTTAGAAGTGCTCACCTTTCCCAGCTGTCCAATCAAAGGGCCTTGCTGCCGGGGGGCCCGGCTTCTGTCTAAACACCCGCTGTCGCAGAGCCGACCCTGCAACCTTTGGCATCATTTTGACAGACAGCCAGGTGACTGGTTTTAATATTAATATGTCCCCCGTGCTGAGAGGAGATTCTATTTGTGTTCGGCTAAGGGAGAGCAGACGCTTTTTAAAAGTCAGGCTGCAGCCCTCAGTCCTTCACTGTCTCCTCAGGATGAGCCCGAACAAACATAAGCAAGTGTGAAAAAGAACTAAAGAAAAGTGTGCCTCTCACAGCTGTCAATTCATCATTCTCTCTCTCACACAAACTGACTTGGACTTTTACAGCATCTCATCCCGGTCCTGCCTTATTTCATTCTGTCTCTCGACCCCGTCATTTTTCCTCTTCGCTATTATTTAAATTCTCCGTTCTCTCACTTTTGCCGATACCTCTCCCCGAGTGCTGGACAGGTGTCAGGACAATCACACTCTCTGCACACTCACACTCTGCAAAGGTCACGGTAAAGTGCAAATAAAATACCAATCCTGCATTATTCAAAGGACGCCTTAGCGCTGATAGAAAAGGAGAAAAGGGTTTAAAGGGAAACAAATATATAGTCTTATCCTTATTAAGTGTGAACACTGTCTCTGTGGGACACTTTCACACTGATACAAAAGACAAAACTACTAACACTGGAGGACTATACAATTCACCTCAACTTGTGTCTCACAAACAGGTCGACTGCCTCAACAGGAACACACGCATTCAGAAATTGTTTCCCAAAAGCATTTCTTTAATAATAATAATAATAATAATAATAATAATAACAACAACAGCTGTTTTGTTCACTTCCCCAGTCTCACGGCAGCCACAGAAACAGACATCTTTAGGTAGTAAATAATTGCCCTGCTGACAATTATACAGTATTACAACACGCTGGGTGATGGTTTACTCTATAGCTGCAGTAGAGCACATATTAAACCTTCTCATTACACACAACACTGACAGCATTAAGCCTGTTTGTTAGACATATAGCTAATATTAGTGTACTTGTACGAGATGTATTCTATAAGTCTTTAAACTTGCTTGCACAGCAAGAATGGATTGTCTTGGATTAAACTGTGCTAACACCGGATAAATAAAGACTGAGTCTAGAATGGATCCGATGCACCATTATGAAATCATTTTTTACCCTGTTGCTTGAGAACAGCTCATTAGCTGAATATGTGTATAGGACGACATTACCAACACCGCAAAGAATAACTGCCAGGTACTTTATGCACCTCTTCAACATTCACTGGACACTTCAGTTCTGCTTTGCCAAAGAGGATCCAAGTAAAACATCCTGAAACGTGAATCTTAAAAGTGTTGAGACCAGGGGCGTTTGCGTATTGCAGTTGCCATACCCTAGCATTCAGAGTTCAGACAAAACTTAATGATGACGCTCATTAAAGACACTCGAAATAGACCTGAACATTGCTAGGCTGACGTTCCTATTAGTAACAATAACAAGGTAGCAGGGTGTGTCACGACGAGCGTTGATGTTATCAGGGTTGCCAGGTTTTCACAACAAAACCCACACAATTGCTACTTAAAACTAGCCCAATCAATTTTCAGGAGCGGATCCATAGGTAAAATTTGCATTCCAGAGGCTAAACATCACCTAATTGGGGTTGTTTCAACGCTGCTACCCACTTATGCAATAAACACTGCACATACAAGCTAACAGATTTGTTTTTTATACTAAATGCTGTTCATTGTGAATTTTATTTAACAGTGCATCATGCACTTTGTTTAGATTTAATGTAGGTTTATCATTCAGGAATGTTGTTGTATGTATGGCGTCAGAACTATGCCATACCCTAGGTTTTCGTGAAACGCAGCCACTGTTCGAGACCATCATCTTACCTCATACTCCTCGGCCTCGATCAGCAGTTTGGCTGTTGTTATTCTGGATTCATAAGGTGGGATGTTGCTCTGAAACAAAAAAACAATACAGAAAATATTAAGTGAAAGGCAAATTACTCAAGGATAACTAAAGTCTTCATGTGATTTTAAGAGGAATTTCATGAAAAAAATATTTAAAAAAGGCTTTTCCTTAAGAGTTTATTTACAAAAATGAATTAGAAAATAAAAACACTATTACATTTTTTTAATGTTTTAATGTTAACAAAAGCAACTAAAAAATTTTTTTATGTATCAGTAAATGCTGAAATTAACACACTCTAACAAGGAACAATACTTCTATTCTACAGCTTTTACCAATCTTAATGTTACAAATATCTTAAAGTGTTACCATTACATCAACAATCAAGCTAAAGTATTGAAATTGCATACATATGGATATTGTGTACTTTCACAATTTAACTGCTTCTATTCTAGAACATTTGTGGTTATCTAATCCAAATATAAATATATGTTAGTCACACAATGGGCAAAAGTGCAGCACCAGGCCTAGAAGAACTCGCAGATATCCGGTATCACACACACTGGACGCGTTGCGTTCAATTCAAGCGGCAGTCTACAAGACTTTAATCACCAAATGGGCAAAAGTATACTGCTGTCCTTTCTCCACTAATGCAGCATCTAGTCAACAAATTTATTGCTTACTAATGACATGAAAACATGCACTACAGTATACTGTACACACCGTTTCGTTGTGGATGTTTTAAATCCGCCTTTGAAGTGTCCCGCTTTGCGCAGCGCACAGTGTCACGTGTCTAAACAAACGGCACGTGCTGTCAGTGATTTCCGCCACTAGAGGCCACTCTCCTGCTGTATAACAAAGACTATAGGGACTTTGCTGTATAATGACAACCTTCTCAGCCGCTCCAGCAATGGACACAACCTGAAAATTTTTTTTTTTTTTTTTGCCGATAACCGATAGTTCCGTCAATCAACTATCGGTGCCGATTAATCGGCAAAAGCGATACATCGGTCGACCTCTACTATTCAAGTGTCTGTGCGGAGTGTGGAAGCTGAATAGTAGCGTGCTCACTGCATGACAGATGGAGGCGCCAGAGCGCTCACTTTCTCTTAAAATACTCCATCATTTTTGGTCATACAAATAAAGGCAATACATCTTTCGAATTTGTAGGGACTCTACGCTTATTTGTGTGCACTCAAAATAACAACGAAATGCTGCGCTTTTGTAAAATAATTAAAGCAAAAGGGATGCGTTTTCTGCCGTCTCAATCTCTATGAACTTGAGCGTGAAACTTCGAAACTCTGTGTTTACTTGCCTTACAGACATGAAAAATATATCTATAGAGAATAAAATGTCTACTTTCAAATGAACCAATTCAAATAGAAAACAAATATTCTCAGATTATGTAATCCGTATGAAAATGAAACATGCATATAGGCACATCACTACTGCCGTGATGACAAGTCAGTGTTGTCGACTTCATCTCTTAAGCCGAAAACAAAGAAAGCGCTAGTTTATCAACAGATTAATAAAACGTTAATGCAGTCTCCTTGTTGTCCACCCCTGACACATTCATAATCATTACTTCTGCCGATCCGCTGTGGCAAGCTTTTTATTTTACTTATTAGGCTATGTAGCCAATTAAAGGCTCATTATTATGATTTATATGGTTAATTGATAAACGTACGACTAATAGTCTTTAAATAGTCTTTAATAGTCTAAAAAATCTTTAGTCACGGGCAGCCCTAGTTTGTATGTTAAGTTGCACAACAAAGATCCGCACTCTTTACACCTCAAACACTGCAATGGCGCTAGTGTTGGGCGATATGCTCAGTTTTCATATCGTCTTATCGTCAGCCTGTGAGATCGCCCATACACGATATTGTCGTGCTAAATTATTTAATGATTTACTTAGTTTTATTGGAGTGAACCAACTCCAGCATAAGGCTAAAAGCAGCCTAATGTTTTCAATATGACTTAATTTGTGTTTAACATGATAACAATTTAATAGAAACATTGTAAGTTACTAATGCGTACATTTCCTTAGTTATTCTAAAAGCATCTACAGAAAACGAGCAAAGAACATTGGCAACATAATAATCTTGCTATCATCCAAGGCATCAGCAACAGGCGATATCTCTGACTATCGTTGATACACAATACTATCGTCTATCGGCACAACCGTAATTGGCGCAGAAGAATTAAAGTTGCCATTAAAGGTATTGTCAGTAGTAATCAAAAGTACGCCACAAATGCTTTCCATAAACCTTATCTCATTCTTTACTCACAACATTGCTTGAATTTGGTAGATAATTTTATTCATGACACTACTGCTAATAAAACACATGTTTGAGAACTATTTTAAAACAGAACTAGCTAAACAGTGTACTGACTACTACCAAGAAAACAGTACGAGTCCACATCATGAATCCATTTTCCAAACCATGTTTTTGGCTAATTCTGACAGTACACCTATAATAAGTTTATGCTCTGACTATTTCAGACTGGTTCTGGTAGGAACCGGTAAGGTAGTACCTGTGTGATTCATCATAGACATAAACAGAAGTAGCTCTGACTGCAATGTTCTTCTACAAGATGCATGCAGTTATGTTTATTAATCGCTAGAGTGCCAAAAGTTACGGACTGCAGCTTTAAATAAATAAAAGTTTTGCATCTGACTGATTTTTTTCCAAGGTCTCAATGGACATTTCAATAATCCCACTTTATAAACACTATTTACTTACCACATCATAAGGCCACATCACCTCGTGTTAATTGTAGTCTGTCTGTGATGTTATGAATCTCATTTTTGTATTGCCCATACAAACACAGTCTCTCATCTCTATACTGAATAAATAGTTTGTAAATCAGCTTCGTAAAAAGAGCACTGAACCCGATTACATCACGCTTCAAACAGGCGCATACTCGCCTACCTGCCAAGATTTTCCACAAGTCGCAAAGCTGCATCTACATATGACAAATTTATGTCTAGTGCCAAGCAAGTTCCCTGAAATTTTAACCAGCAGGAAAGTAAACAACTTTTAAAAATTCCCTCAACGAGTCAGTTCAGGTGAGGCTTGTTTTTCTGTGGTTTCTTCAGCCGCATAGAGCCCTACTTAACAGATGAACTGCAAAAATTAATTTAGGCACATGGAAATGAAAATATGTCTTCGAAAAAGCATGAAACGTGTAGCCTTAAGGTAAAAACTATATTTTTAAGAGTCACAAGGCTGTCAGTGGCGAAGCGTGGTCACTTGATGAGGGATCTGTGTGTGTGTGCCTGCGTGTGTGGCCCCAGGGCCAGCCTAGCGGCAAAATGCCACAGACTTGGCCTGGCGTTGAGAGAAAAATAAAAAGATAAAATAAGCTAGTTTGTTTCCTTTCTTCCTCCATCGTTTCCAGACTAAAAACTTTTTTAAGCGTATTACTAGTTCATTCCATGCCATCAGAAAGAGGTCAAAGGAGAGGCCATGATGCATCCTATCTTTATCTCTCCATTCCCTTTGGAACACAAACACCTGTGTACACACCTTATTCTGATCTTCTTCCTCCTCCATGTCATGCTCTGTGCTCGCCAATGACTCTTCCTCTTTCTGTAGGCTAGGTAACCATGACGACACGCTCTTCTTCAGGTACTCACGCCCCTCCTGTATAAAAACGATGAAAAACAAAGTTGAGAGAGCCTTTCCTCTAGGTATGCTGATTGCAAAAATACAGGTACATGCTTTTTGCGGGAAAAGGTATAGGATAAGAGGAATTAGGAAGTAGAATAGGATGAAAAGTAGTATGATAGGACAACAGGTAGCTCTATAAGAAGAGGGGAAGTGGAAAAGGATGAGAGGAAGTGAGAGAAAGTAGGGTAATCTGTAGTAGTATGAGATGAGAGGAAGTAGGGTAGGATGAAAGGAAGTAGTAAAGGATAAAAGGGAGTAGAATATGTTGAGAGGAATCAGGAGAAGAAAATAGGAAGCAGGTTAAGGAGAGAGAATGTACAGTAAGACAATTTGAGAGGAAGTGGCATATAATGCAATGAAGCAGGAAATAGCATGGCCATTAAAAAGTGGTATAGGATGAGAGGAAGTAAAGAATGAGTAATTAGGAAGTAGAATATTATGAGTAGTAGTAGTAGTATCGGACAACAGGAAGCTAAATGAGAAGAGGGAAAATGGAATAGAATGAGAGGAAGTGAGAGAAAGTAGTATAATCAGTTCAAGATTAAAGGAAGTAGGATGGGATGAAAGGAAGTAGTAATGGATAAAAGGGAGTAGAATATGTTGAACGCATTAAAAGTGGTATTGCATGAGAGGAAGTAAGATGTAAGATGGGTATGGGATATAAGGAACTAGGAAGTGGAACAGGATAACAGGAAGTAGAACAGGACACCAGAAAGCTCTATAAGATGAGGGGAAATGGATGAGAAAAAGGATAACAGGTAGTGACTTGATATAAAAGGAAGCAAGATAAGATGAGAAGAAATAGTAAAGGATAAGAGGATGTGGAATATGTTGACAGTAAGTAGGTTAGAAAGAATCGTTAATATGGGAGGAAGTGATACAGGATTTAAAGGAAGTAGTAAAAGAAGTAGGAAATTGCACGAGAAGTAAAAATTGTAAAGGATGAGAGGAGGTGACAGAAAGTAGGATAACTGGTAGTGGTATGAGATAAAAGGAAGTAGGATGGGACGAAAGGAAGTAGTAAAGGATAAAAGGGAGTAGAATATGTTCTATGAGAGGAAGTAGTATAGGACAATAGGAAGTATGTTAGGGAGAGAGAAAGAAAGACAATTTGAAAGGAAGTAGCATACGATGCATTAAAAAAGGCAATTAAAAAGGTATAACATGAAAGGAAGCAACTAGGAAGTGCAATAGGGTAACAGGAAGTAGAACAGGACACCAGGAAGCTCTATAATATGAGGGGAAATGGTGTGGGATGAGAGGAAGTGACAGAAAGTAGGATAACTGGTAGTGGCTTCAGATGAAAGGAAGTAGGATCGGATGAGAGGAAGTAGTAAAGGACAAGAGGAAGTGGCAAAGAAGTAGAATGTTGTATGGGCAATAAAATGTGCTAAAGGATGAGAGGAAGTGACAGAAAGTAGGATAATTGGTAGTGGTATGAGATGAAAGGTTAGTAGGATGGGATGAAAGGAAGTAGTAAAGGATAAAAGAGAGTAGAATATGTTGAGAAGAAGCAGGATAGGAAAATAGGAAGTAGGTTAGGGAGAGAAAAAAATAAAACAATCTGAAAGGAAGTAGCATCTGATAAAAAGAAGCAGGAAATAGCAAGGCCATAAAAAAAAGGTATAGCATGAGAGGAAGTAAGGTGGTAAGACAGGAAATAAGATGATTGAAAGAAAACTTTTAACAGAGAAAATGGGAAAGGATATTAAAGAACTAGGAAGTGCAATAGGATGGCAGGAAGTACAACAGGACACCAGAAAGCTCTATAAGATGAGGGGGGAATGGTGTAGGATGAGAGGAAGTAACAAAGTAGGATAACAGGTAGTGATGAGAAGGATGAGAAGTAGTAAAAGATAAAAGGAAGTAGGATATGTTGAAAGGAAGTAATTAAGGATAAAGGGGAGTAGAGTATGTTGAGAGGAAGCAGGACAGTACAATAGAAAGTAGGTTAAGGAAAGAGAACGTAAGACAGTCTGTAAGGAAGTAGCATATGATGCAAAGAAGCAGGAAATAGCATGGCCATGAAAAAGTGGTATAGGATGAGAGGAAGTAGGAAATGAGGAATTAGGAAGTAGAACAGGATGAGAAGTAGTAGTATCAGACAACAGGAAGCTATATGAGAAGAGGGGAAATGGTAAAGGATGAAAGTAATTGGTACGAGATGACAGGAATGGAGTGGAATATCTTAAAAGGAAGCAGGACAGGACAACAGGAAGTAGGTTAGGGAGAGATAAAGTATGACAGTCTGAAAGGAAGTGGCATATGATGCAAAGATGCAGGAAATAGCAGGGCCATTAAAAAGTGGTATAAGATGAGAGGAACTAAGATGGTAAGATAGTGAAAACATGGGATGAGAGAAATCTTGTAACAGAGAAAATGGGAAAGGATATAATGAAATATGAAGTGAAACCACATAAGAGGAAGTAGAACAGGACACCAGGAAGCTCTAAAAGATGAGAGGAAATGGAATAGGATGAAAGGAAGTGACAGAACGTAGGATAACTAGGAGTGGCTTGAGATGAAAGGAAGTAGGATATGATGAGAGGAAGTAGTAAAGGATAAGAGGAAGTAGGACATGTTAAGAGGAAGTAGGTGAGAAAAATAAGTTAGGATGAGGAAACTGCATGGGAATCAAAAATGAGAGCAGGTGACAGAGAGTAGAATAACAGGTAGTGGTATGAGGAAGTAGAATACATTGAGAGAAAGCAGAATAGGATAAAAAGAAGTAGGCCAGGGCGAGAGAAAATGAGATGAGGAAGTGATAAAGGATGAGAGGAAGTGGTACTGTATATGATGCAAAGAAGTACTGTAAAAAACAGCATGTGCAATAAGAAGCAGTATAGACTGAGAAGTAGCAAAGCATGAAAGGAAATGAAAAAGTAGGATAACAGGTAGTGCTACAAGATGAAAGAATATAGGATCGGAGGAGAGGAAGTAGTAAAGGAGTGGGTCAGAGTGAGAGATCTGAGGGGCTCTTACAGCATGACAGGGAGTGCCACTGTATGCGATGAAAATATGTAGGAAATAGCAATAGGTGGTATAGGAAACAGGAAAAAGCATGAATAAGATAGGATGAGAAGGAAGTAAAATGGAACGACAGAAAACAGTCTAGGAAAAGAGGAAATGGAAAGAGATGGGATGAATTGGTAAGTAGAACAGAATGACAAAAAGCAGAATAGGACAACAAAATGCTCTATAAGATGAGGTGAAGCGGTATAGGATAAAAGAAAGTAACTAAGTAGAATAACAGGTAGTGGTATGAGGTGAAATGAAGAAGTGAAGGATAACGGGATGTAGAACACATTGAGAGGAAGTGAATATGAAGTAGCAATATATGATGTGAAGTAGTAGACCATGGACAATAAGAAGTGATTTAGGATGAGAGACAGATGAGAAGAAGTGGTACTGAATGAGGGGAATTAGTAAAGCATGAGAGGAAGTAGGAAATGGTATGAATAAGTAGAATCTGGTAAAGCACAAGAAGCAGAAACATAGGATTAGAGGCAGTGACACATAAGATGAGATGAAAAGCACAAGCCTGAAAAAGGGTTGAGGTTGGAGGACACAAAGAGACTCAAGTTTATGATTTTTCAGTCAAGTTTTGCTGTCAGCTCTCTGAAGGGAAATGGAAGTGTCTTCTGAAGTGAAAATACCCACAAATGTTACAAGAGCTTTAAGCTGGAGACTGAAGCTCAACTCAGCAGACGTGCTGGTCTTATGTCTGTTTGCCCCCTAGTGGTCCAGTGAGGAACTGCATCAAAGCAGGTGTGTTTGCACTAGTGGTAAATCTGTCCCACAGTGAGTCATATTCAATAAGCTTGTTTTATTAATGGCTTGCAATTCATTAGCTGCGACCTAACTCTCTCATCTGTCATATTCATCTATTCCTCATACAAAAAAAAAAAAGAAACAAGCGTACATGCCCAAAACCTGTCTTTCTTACTCACTCTCCCACTCTCCCACAATTTCTGTGTGTCCTTCTCAGAAATACATGACTCAGCTCTCTCAGCTGCTCTCCACCTACACTAATTATGACTGCATAATGGCCCACTGCTCACAACGCTCTTCTTTCTAGAAGTGCAATGAACCAGTGAGATAGTGAGGGAACTCTGGGTAATTCACTTCTCAGTTGTCCCGTCGTACCTCAGTTTTCTCGATGCTGAACAGGTAGCTGGCCATCAGCTGGAGAGCTTCGGGGTTGTGCTCGTCGTACTGTAAAGCTTTGTCGACGGCCTCTTTGCAGCGGTCAGCAGCGCCCTCCTCCATGCTGTCAAGCAATCAAAAAGTTATAAAGCTATTTAAATCACATAAAAGCCAGTCAGTAATATTAAACTCATGTGCAAGTACATATTTTTGCATAATATGCAAATGTTTGCACAAAGAAATTATGATCAATCAATATCTTAAACGTGTGAGAGGAAAACAAGAGAAATTGAGAAAGGATAAGAGAACAGGATAACAATGATAGAAGATGAGAGATATAGGAAGCACTATTCTTCAAACCACTATGGTTTAGCCATTTGTCAGCAAGAAGTTTTTAATAATTTAAGATATAATTAAGTTTAGTATAATCACTTTTTCTTGTATATATTTTAATAAGGTCAGATTAAGTACATTGTTTCATTTTTACATACATATACATTATCAGTCAAAAGTTTTTGAACAGTAAGATTTTTTTTTAAACAAGTCTCTTCTGCTCACCAATCCTGCATTTATTTCCCAAATTACAGCGGAAACTTCCGAAATATTTTTACTATTTAAAATAGCCGTTTTCTATTTTAATATATTTTAAAATGTAATTTATTCCTGTGATTTCAAAGCGGAATTTTAGCATCATTACTCCAGTCACATTGTTAGAGCCATAAAGAACATTAAGTCATTTCTAATATTTTTCTATAATATTATATTATTTGTATTAAGAATGATTGTTATTGTTATTTAATATACAGTTTGCATGTTCTGTAATATTTATATTGCATACTTTTCATAGGTTGATTTCAGTTTCATACGTAATACGCATATGTAAGCGTCCGTTGAACAGGAGGAGGAGGAAGGGGCTTGGTTTTAGACAGTCTTTTGACTGTTCTTTGAAACCACATTTAATTTGAAGCTTGAAGAAGTGTAAATAGTTCTTAAGTTAGATTTTTTTATTTGGAAATATGGAAATGGCACAGAACTGAAAGGAGTAGATCGCCATTACACTCATTAACCTTCAGAAATCATTCTAATATTCTGATTTGCTGCTTAAAAAGCATTTATTATTATTATTATTATTATTATTATTATTATTATTATGTTGAAAACAGCTGAGTAGAATTTTTTTCAGGTTTCTTTGATGAATAGAAAGCTCAGAAGAAGAGCATTGATCTGAAATAGAAATCTTTTGTAACATTATAAATGCCTTTATCATTACTTTTGATCTATTTAAAGCATCCATGTTAAGCAAAAGTATTAATTTGTATAATTACTTTACCAAAAACCAATAAATAAATAAATAAATATATTGACTCCAAGCTTTTGAATGGTATAGTGCATAATGTTACAAAAGCTTTTGATTTCATATAAATGTTTATCTTTGGATTTTTTTATTTATCAAAGAATCTGAAGAAAAAAAAATATACTCAACTGTTTTAAATATTGACAATAATAATAATAAATGTTTCTTGAACAACAAATCAGCATATTAGAATGATTTCTGAAGGATCATGTGACTTTGAAAACTGGAGTAATGATGCTAAAAATTCAGCTTTGATCACAGGAATAAATTACACTTTAAATATATATATATATATTCAAATAGAAAGCAGTTATTTTAAATAGTAAAAATATTTCACAGTATTACTGTTTTTGCTGCATTATGGATCAAATAAATGCAGGCTTGGTGAGCAGAAGAGAATTCTTTAAAAAAAAAAAAAAACATTAAAAATCTTACTGTTCAGAAACTTTTGACTGGTACTGTATTTTTTATAACAATGCATCCTTGATGAATAAAATATTAATTCACATTAAGAAATATATATATATATATATAAATATTTTTTTTTTTTTTTTTTTTTTTTTTTGAACATTAGTGTGTTTCTTACATAGTTGTGCTTATGTTCTGTCTCTCTACAAAAAATAAAATTGACTGGTATTTTCACAGAAGTTATTTGAAACATTAAACTAGACACTTTACTTGCATTTAATATGCTTTTAAATTTGATGCGGACACCAAAATGGGACGCATCAAATACGTATTAGAATTAAATGCATTTTTTTAAACTATTTCAAAGTAACACACACTGCATGTTGCAGCTCTGTCTGGATACAATGCTTACACCAAAAAATTACAAGTTTGACCAACAATTGAACTAAACAAGAGTCTCCACAGCACCCAGGGGCATCAACACTAGCAAAGAAAATGTTATTTATTAGCACACACTCTTTTCCGCTCTTGATTTTCCAGTTATTGCCTGCAGCAAACATCAACCACAACAACAACCCTGATGCACACGTACATCCAGACGAAAGGCACAGAGACATACTGTACTTTGCTAGAAGCTGCTGCCTTCATAATGTACACTGATGTGTGAAATGGTGAGGAGCTTACTTATAGTGAATAAACCTGACCTTTTCCTCATGCTCTGAATTTCAATCTCAGGGTTTGAATGAAGTCACGTCGTGCCAAGATCCTCTGCAATCAACACTAAGCGCATCTCCAATTCAAATCTACTTTTCATCTCTCTCCTACCATACCATTACTCCAGTCCTGAATTCCCAACCCTCTCCCTATTTCTATCCCTCTATCAACCAGTCTGTGATTAGATCTTTTCTGCAGGCCTCAGAGCAGATGGGCTCCAGTCTGCAGCGTCCCAGGTGTGTATGTCTGAGTGTGTGTGGTATATCATCTCATCAGGTGCAGAAAGCCAAAAAGGTTGAGAAATGAAAAGAGTGAGAAAGGACAGAGCAAACAAAGATGGGCAGAAGTTGAACAAGAGCCAGAATATATCTGTGTAAAAAAAGAAAGATATTTACCAAAGATCTGTGAAGAAGATCTCAGCGATGGAACAGAAGGCCACAGACACGTCCTTTTTTGTGACGGCAACCTCAGATGGGAATGCAGCCGCTCCAAACGCACTGGCCTATCAGACAATGAGTTAAAATAATAATCATTTACTCTGCTTTTAACTCACCACTTAAGTTATTCCAAAATTGTCTTATGTTAACGTTAATGTTTTTTTGTTTTTTTTACATGGAATACAAAAATAAATTGTTCATCCTAGGGACCATTGGCTCTCAAACTGCAAAAAGGACAAAAAGTATATATGAAGAGTTTAGATGCAAAACCAGATAAAAGCCATCTCGGTCAAAAATGAGATAATGATACTGAGTGAATGCTCCTGATGCATATTATACGTCCATCAAATACTTTTACTTCAAACTTGCTAAAATACCAGCCTCAGCCCAATCAGAAGTACCGGTATTTACACAGAAACCTATACATCTGAGCCTGATAAAAATGCATTTTTTTAAAGAAAGACGTCAGATGGATTTAGGGGCTTTTGCATCTGAACTCTTCATATATAAAATGTAAATATAAATCATGCACTATATTCCAACGTGACAGCTGTGAGTAATGAACAAACCAAACTGGAGTCATTATTCACTGCTCCACTGAGACTGTCAAAATAAAAATACACCACATGTTCATCTTAAAACTATCTTATGGCTTCAAAAGACCTATTGTTTATAGCACATGCAGAACAAAAGTTTTGTAATATTTTTATGGTGAATTATAATATTTATTCATTTTTATACTATATAATACAATATATCATTTTCTAAATCTAATAATTAACATTTTTAATTAATTACAATCATATTTTTAACAAACATGTAAAAGCAAGATGTTTAGTAGATATTCACAGTTAGTAGTTATGATACATGCAAATTGTCATCAGTGATTTTCCAGGGACCTCAGGGTTGCAAAACGACTTTTTAAAAATAATTATTTAAATGAAAATTTCGGTTTTAACTATAATAATATTATTTTTAATATTTTTAAATAATCTATCTTAACTGAAATTATATAAAACATTCAAAAACATATTAAAATCATATTTATTTTATATTTATATTTATTTTCCCCCCCATCAATAACTGTTTTTGTTTTGTTTTGTTTTAACATACAGTTCTTGAAATTTTTAGAATCCCAAAATAAATTGTGGTTAATTCGTATGAAAACATTTCTAATTTCTGCTGATAAAAAAAAAAAAATAAAAAGGAGAAAAAAAAACTAAAAATGAAAATTGGCAGGCCTTCGAACACTGCGTTGGACAATGGTAGACCTTCATCACAAAAAGGTTAAGAACCAAGGTTGCCAAGTCTGTGTTTTTTTCCACAGAATTTGGGTATGTTTAAACTGTTGCCAAATGTTGATTCTCCCCCATGGGTTAAAGGCTTGAAATATCGCATAAATTACATTTGATTAAAATGACTGTATTGAAATATTTGTCATTCTACCTATGATAAAACTGCCCTCGGTATTAAAGGAATAGTTCAGTTCCAGAACAAAAATTTACAGATAATGTACTCACCCCCTTGTCATCCAAGATGTTCAGTTCTTTCTTCCTTCAGTCGTAAAGAAATTACGTTTTTTGAGGAAAACTTTTCAGGATTTCTCTCCATACAATGGACTTCAATTGTGCCCCCGAATTTGAACTTCCAGAATTGTAAATGCAGCTTCAAAGGGCTCTAAACGATACCAGCCGAGGAAGACGGGTCAATTTATATGCTTTTTAACCTCAAATACTCATCTTGTCTAGCTCTGCGTGAACGGTATGTCGAAAAACTCCCAACTCATTTTCTCCTCCAACTTCAAAATCGCCCTACATGGCTGTTTTACCTTTTTTGTAAAGGTCGTTTGACCTTCTTTGCATGTTCACTTTGTAAACAAAGTTTGGATCAGTACTTCCGCAGCGATGTAGAACGGAAAATAAGATGTGAGTTTTTCGACATACCCTAATTGTCATGAACCAGAATACACAGAGTTCACGCAGAGCTAGACAAGACGAGCGTTTGAGGTTAAAAAATATATAAATTGTATTTTTTTAAGAAAATAACCGATCATTTCGCTAGATAAGACCCTTCTTCCTCAGCTGGGAACGTTTAGAGCCTTTTGTAGATGCATTTAAATTGCATTTTGAAAGTTCAGACTCACCATAGAAGTCCATTACATGGAGAGAAATCCTGAAATGTATTCCTCAAAGACCATAATTTGAATGTCTTACAAAGAAAGACATAAACAGCTTGGATGACAAGGGGGTGAGTACATTATCTGTAAATTTATGTTCTGGAAGTGAACTACTCCTTTAAGTTTTGTGAAGGAAGGTCACTGCTAGGATGCCATTGAGCTATGTTTATGATTCCTAGGTTTGGAAACTACATATTTTGAGTTTTGATGTTTGAAATATGGTCACTGCGCTACTTTGGGCTGTTTTTGATTGGCATGGGCTACTTTTGTCACTCAGGCCAGGCAACCCTGCCCTACAGGACTTCATTATTTGCTTATGTTTCATTGCCCTCTAGTGCAGAAAGATTGAACTGCACATTTAGCACTAAATAGATCTTATAGCTGGTTTCTCTTTTTCAAACAGAACTATCCCTTAAGACAAATCTTTAAGACCACCGAGGACGTACATCTCATGCTACCCCAATGCTCAAAGCATTATTCACAGCATCTGAATCCAATACACAGTAATGTATGCAAGACTTGTGTGGTTACTGCAATTGATTACAGTTTGCTTTGATATAAAACAATGTCTGTGACCAGCTGGATTTCAATAGCTATCTACCTACAGGAACAAGACACATCTGTCCATCTGTCTTTTCCATTTACCTGCCCCGTGTAGACAGACGCAAACGGCGCACCCAGATTTACTATGAGACCAGCTCAGCATAACTAAATGCCTCCTGCTATTATGTCAGTGCTAATTCTGTGCCTTCCAGAAAGCATTACTCTGATTCAGCAGCTAACTTAGTAATCAATGCAAAGAAAGTGCTGTCCACTGGGAAAATGCAGCATAATGATGGAATGCATCCATTATTCATTAACAGAAGCTCTGAGGGTTCTAAACAAAATGGAAATTCCTTTGTATCTTAGGGAGGCAAATTCTGTTTACATCTGGTCTCAGCTAGTTTCTTTCATTTTCAGGATTCTGTGGAACTTTAAAACACATTTTTTGAACAGTAGTGTATACAAAATGTGTAAATGAAACAATCAGCAGTGTCTTGCCTCATTGGCGTGTTTGTCCATGGTGTTGAGCATGACCTCAGTTCCTTTGCTGAAGTACTGTACAGCTTCCACGCCTGTGTGAATCTGCCCCAGGTACATGTACTTACTGTGTCCCTCCTCTGGACTGAGCTCCACAGCTTTTAGATACACGTACAATGGTGTCAAGGACAATAACACTCAAATACAATCAAAAACAAGACGAGAGGCTTATGAGGACAGTACAGGATAAACATATTCAAGTGACTTCTATATCAAAGACCAATAAACTGTGGTGGTACAGTATGTGTAAAGGATATCTGTTTAGCTTTCTCTATATCTCCCAGCTCAGCGCAGATGTTCCCCATCATGTCTAGGAGGGTCAGGTTAGTGGGCTCAATCTCCAGCGCTCGCTGACAGTACAGCCTGGCCATGTCAAAGTCAAAGTTGTCTATACACTCTTCAGTCTGAGAGGAACAGAGAGTGGATATAGTAATACAGTCTAAAAACAAGCAGTAATATTTTGTCTTTAACATGTTAATTATAGAAAACGTACTACCTTTTCAATTAATTGATCGATTGTGTATTTTTCAGCTGTTTTCTTTTTGGCTCTTTCCTGCATCTTCGCTTTCATTCTCTCCTGTGGTGACATCAAGGGACCTGAACATCACAAAACACATTTTCACAACCACTCACACAGTCAAACTTTTAGTTACCAAATTTTTTTAATGTGAATAAGTCTAGGTTAAGCACAGGTATGGCAAACTTGACAACCTTTCTTTAATAAACTCAACATGAAACAGATCACATGGACATATAATGTCATGTTTACATTAAACCGTTATTGTCAAAGCAAGCAATGTTGACTACCAGTGTCCAGTCTATAGCAATAAACAGGTTTAATGTGTGTGATGTTTTTAAAAGTGTGTTTTAAAGTCATTATTTTCGTAAACTAACAGCCATATGACCAGATAGTTTAACTCTATAACGGTTAACGTTAGATTCCTAAAACTGACATACCTTCATTTGGCTTGGTGTTTTTTCTTTTAGCTTTGTTTTTCTTTTTAGCTTTTGCTTGTCCGCCCATTCTTGTTAAATAATATCTGTGTATTTATGTCACTTTTATAAAGAGGAAAATACTTCTCCACTAGAGGTGCGTTCACTTGCCAGCGTGAAAGTACGCATGGGCTACAACGTGAATCAGACAGATTGACTTCCGGTTACATATTTAACAAAATAAAAGTTCCCAAGGATTTTTGGTGCGCCTGTCGTTGAAACGATTTTTTTTTCACATAACCCCTTCTCTTTTCAGTGCATTTTTGTAAAAAAATTAAAAAAAAAATAAATATAGACAACCGCACACACACTACCGCTCAGATGTGTGGGATCAGTAAGACGTGTAATGTTTTTTAAAGACGTCTCTTATGCTCATCAAGGCTGCATTTATTTAATCAAAAATAAAGGGGGGGGGGGGGGGGGGGGGAACAGTAATATTGCAAAATGTTATTATAATATAAAATAATGTTTTTTTTTATTTTAACATACTTTAAAATATAATTTATTCCTGTGATGCAAAGCTGAATTTTCATCAGCTGTTACTCCAGTCGTAAGTGTCACATGATCCTTCAGAAATCATTCTAATATGCTGATTTATTATTAAATTATCAATGTTGGAAACAGCTGTGCTGCCAAATATTTTTTTGGAACATATGATTTTTTTTTTCCCCAGAATTCTTTGATGAATAACAAGTTAAAAAGAACAGCAATTATTCAAAATATAAATATTTTTTAACAGTGTAAATCTGTGCTATCCCTTTTTATTAATTTAACACATCCTTGGTAGATAAAAGTATTAATTTCTTAAAAAAAAAAAAAGAACAAACATTTACTGACCCCAAACTTTTGAACAATAGTGTATATTGTTAGAAAATCTTTCTATTTTAAATAAATGCTGTTGTTTTTAACCTTTTATTGAAGAAAGTAACACAGCTTCCAAAAAAACATTAAGCAGCACAACTGTTTCCAGCACTGATAATAAATCAGCATATTAAAATGATTTTTAAAGTATCATGTGACATTGAAGACTGGAGTAATGATTCTGAAAATTCAACTTTAATGTATATTAATATAAAAAACATTGTTTTACATAATAATATTTCACAATAATACATTTTTTGGTATTTTTGATCAAATAAACACAGCCTTGATGAACATACGAAACTTCTAAAACATATATATATATATGTTTTATATATATATATATATATATATATATATATATATATATATATATATATATATATATATATATAAATACATATTTTTTAATCTAATTATCTAACTAATTATATACATTTTAAAATGTATTTAGTCATTTTTATTATTAGCCAATTTATACTCATCATGTGCACATAAAATTAACTTGTTATTCTAAGGCACCTTGGTGCATGGTGCAGTGCAAATATGCAGTGTTAATCTATATTTACAATGTATAGGTGGTAATATATCTAGAAAAAAAAAATTATCTTCTGACCATCTATTCACTGTACACTAGATTGCACTGTTTACAAGACAACACTATAGCTTTTGTGGGCGCGCCTACCTCACGGTTGGTATTTTAAGAATTTATGGCTGCCTAATTTCTTTCTTATATAACATTGCTTTGCCAAGCTTTCTGTATATTCAAGCTCAGCCTTCTTATGGTAGGCGGGGACAACACGTGTTGTCGTATGATTGACGGGCGAAATAACCAATCAAACCTCTCCCTTGCTCGACGTCACAAGAATCTTCTCGATTTGAACCAATCTCTCACAAAGTCGAACTTGAGGTGGAGGCACGTAGTAAATAAACTGAATGGATCACAGAGCAATCTGCAGTTACCTCAGCGAGCATTTTTCACTGAATTCCTGCTTATTTTCTCTGGGTGTTGTCGAGTGGCGTTGACAGCCGTTGGTTGCTCTTAAAACTGGCTGTCGGAGCAACGGGCTAAACGTTTGTTTTGGTCGTTTGGTAACGTAACAAGCTACAGACCGTATGGTGAGTGAGTTACTTCAGGACATAACAGGCCTGTCCAGATAGACAGAAGGGAAACCTTGAATTAAGAAATTGAATACTAGATAAGACGTAATATAACAGACACAAACCGAACCTGTATGAGGTTAATAGAGCTGTTGTGTGTTGTTGTTACAGGCTGCGTATTCAAAAGCAAACGTTCCTTAACGTTTTTGGCTCCAGCGTTCGGTCACTCGTCGCTTGTGGGACAGTTTACGCATCAGTAGCGCATCTGTGGCCAATGCCACCTGCTCACCAAAGCCAAATCTTTTAGATTCAGCGGAATTCAAAAGCAGGCCAGGACGAGTGGGCTAGCCACGTCGAGTTCACTACAGCGGTTAACGTTAGCTGTCATAAGGATCTCCATTTGTCTCGATGCATGGTTTGAGTTAATACTAACGGAAATCAAGAGCAGAAATGTCAGATACTAATAAAGAAGTAGTGGATCTGGTGTGGGGCAGACCCAGTGGCGGGGGAGTCCCTGTATCCCTCTTCCGCAGGTGGTCACAAGGTAAGCGATCTCGAGAGTTCTTTATGCTTTAATAGCTATTTAAAGAAGTCTTACTAATGCTGACTCAGAATTCCAAGGTTGAAACTCTCAGTTTAAAGGATATACATCCATTACTTGTATTGTAAACATAAATCTGCAGTGGTCAGCAAAGAAGACCAATGCCAAGTCTGTGTTACTTCAACCTGACTGCTTGCCCAGTTGTAAATTGTGATGAATTGCTAAACTGAGACTTGTGACATTGACTGTGGTTTGTGTTCTCTGTTTCTTTCTATAGGCTTTGTGTTCAGTGAGGCTGAACGCTCTGCCCTGGAGCAGTTTGAAGGTGGACCGTGTGCCGTCATTGCACCTGTGCAGGTATTCGCCTTATAATGAAGCACGCCTACATCCACGCCTTTGTGAAATCAGAAATATAATGGCTGCATTACAGTGATGTTGTATACAGGTTGGTGATAAATTAAAGGAAAATTCCAGAGGAACCGGAATCATGCTGGCATGGTGTTTCTAAGTGATTCTTTATCCTATCCTGATGGGACTGTTCTCTTCCAGGATGACAGTGACCCCGTCCATAGGATGCAAGGGGTCACTGATTGGTTTGATGGGTAATGTGTATGTCAGTGTAAAGACTTGAAAGACCCCTTCATCAAGAACAATAACAATATCATTGTCCAGACCAAAGCATGACATTCTGTTTACTGTAAGCATGAAACTGCAGCTATGTTTGACCAATGTCTCAAAGGACCCCCCCCCCCAAGTGCCTTGATTATAACACCAGATGAAGCAACATCTTCATAATATGTTGTTATTATCAGTATGGTATTTCATGCCTTCAGTAGAGTTCCAGAGATTTATAGAATTACTGCCAGGGTGTGTTGAAGCAGTTGTGGTGGGACAGGTTTGCCCAACACCTTAGTAAAACACTTTGTTTTTCCTTTAATTTCTCACCTGTCTTTATATCACAGTAATTTAAGGCTGGAATAGACTACACGACTTTTGCTGGAATTTTTGTCCCAGTTTGCAGTCTGGATGAGTCAATGCTAGTTGCCGAAAGTCCAGATGCCCAGGTTTTTCTGTAACCATGTATAAAGCCTGCTGTTTTAAAATCTGTTCAGATTTTAAGTTGTTTTGTGTATTCCAGCCATTAGACAGTCTATTTCTATCACAAATGTTGCCTGATCTGTGCATTCACAGGATGTCCTAACCTATTCTTAAACTCTGTCTTTGTAACATTGTGGTGCATTTGCTATCTGATATGAAATGAATGTGTTGACATGTGCTATGTTGTCACATTGTACTTTTCAGCTGGTTAAGCAGAGCCCTAATTATTTGTGTGTTTTGTTTGTGTTATTTCTCAGGCTTTCCTGTTGAAGAACATATTGTTTAACACAGAAGGCTCAAACTGGAAAGATATCTCAGGTTTGTTGTGCATTATTTTAAAGGGATTTCCACCCTGTTTCTACTTTTGTGCACTCAGTAACACTCAGACCAGCCATTTATAAGCATGTCAAACTTATTCATTTTCTTAATCCAAAGTCATTGCAGTATAATCTTTTCCTTGATTGGAAAAAGAGCATGTAATAGCTAATAAGTGGAATAATGAACATAAGCAATGAATGTAAGTTTTGTTTATACACACTACACAAAGACACATAATTTATGAATTTGCTGTTTAGGTGGTGTAAATACATAAATTAAAGCATGTTATTATGAAAGCATTTTTAATGCACTTTTGCTCCTATCATATTTTCAAAATGCAAGATATCCTGATGAGTGTTATTGTTGGCACATATCTGTAGTGTCTTGTAGTTTTGCTGTGTGCCTAAAATTGGAGAAAGTAGTGCTTCACAATGGACCAGATTTACTAACTGCTTGCACCAGCACAAACCCTGTTTTGGTGTTTTTTTTAAAAAAAAAAAAAAAAAAAAAACTGCTGTCAGGATTTACTAAAGACGTGCAGTGAAAAATGAGCGATTAAAAGGTGTTTTTGGCTGACCTTATTGCATATGTATTTGTAGGTGTTTTCCTTTCAGATACAAAATTTATGGGAGGACAGTATTTAAATGTTTTTTAAAAGGTTTGCACTAGTCAGTTTACTGGTGTTTGCTCCATAATTTACCGCTCAAATAAGCATGTCTTAACCCATTTGCACCAGTGTAGTTAGTAGATTACACACGTCTTATTATCATCGACTCTGCTTGTTTGTGCAGTTCTTCGTAGCTTGCGCTGGTCATTAAGGTCATGTTCTCTACTTTGTGGATTGTTAGTAAATCACCCGTAGAACTACTCCCATCAGCGCTTTCGTAGGATTGTGCTCTCATGCTGATTTGCCCCGTTTAGTAAATCTGACCTTATGTCTTCCTTTAGTCCAATTATAAAAGAAGCATTCTAAAACTTTTATTACCTGTCACCCATAAAACTAAAGCCTTTTGGTCCAATTTTTCAGATCACATTCAATTTCAATTGAAAACATGTGACAGTGTTGTGCCATTGTGTCCTTTTGTTTTATAGCTGACGTGATTTTTGTTTTCTTCTCCTCCCATCATCCCCTCCTTGCACCTTTGTAACGATCATATTTGACATTCTTAGTTGTTGCCCTCATAAGCATGTAAATTTGGTATCCTGCTTGGAATGCTGCTTGATCATCATAACAGAAAGAACAATCATTTCTTACCAACTTAAATTTGTTCAACCTCTGGATTAGTTTCATTAGCTTTTGTAAGACATTTGAATTTCAAGCAAATGCAATTAAGATGTCTGATTGCAGATGCCTGATTTGTTTATAGTGTGCAGTTGTGCGCTTCATTTTAACTTTTGTGCAATTCTCAATATATTTGGCTGATACCAGTTAAAGTTAATGGCCTGCAGCTACACTGGGACACAGTTTATAGAGAAAAGTATTTTCTAGCATGACTACTCATTGCAAAACAGCATTCACTTGGTGCAACACAGCATTCAGATGCATGGCTTGACATATGCGCTGTGTATACTTACAGAGGAAGAGCAGAGGACAGTCCTGTGCTCCACTCTCAGTGAGATCCTGGAGTCTGCCTGCCTCAATAAGACACAGGCCTTTCACCTGGCCACCTTGCCTCGTGCTAAAACCACAGACAGCAGTGACATCACTGACAGCCACCCAGAACCTGAGTCCAGCCAACCTACTGACACACCGAGTAAGAAAATTAACAACAGTCATTTTTGATGTCGTACAGATCAGAGCCAAGTGACAGTTTTAATAACACTAATGTGTAATATTTGGTATATTTTAACTCTCTTTTCACAGTGAATGCTTAAATTTGCAGTAGATGATCCAACACAGCATGCTAGAGATGTGTTTTCTTTTTAACTGTGATCTTACAAATAATTTTCTCTGAACTTGTTTACTCTTGTGTCTTGTTAAATGCATTTGTGTTTTTGCATGGTGTGTGTGTAGCTGCTTTGGCTGCTGAGGAGCTTGGCTTTGAGAGGTTTCACAGCGTCATACAGTAAGTGCACAAACTATCTTTCCACACCGCGTCACTTGTGCTTCTCTTTCCTTATGTCTTCACTGACTTGCCCTTTCGTTCTCCTTTATTACAAATATGCAAATTCCTGACAGAAAACTCCAGTATTGCAGAAGCAACTAATTTCACAATTAAATAAGGGGTGCAGCTCTGGGTAAATTTGTAAGTCAGTAAGGATCTTTCCCAATTGATAGTGACGTTGTGGTTACTCCTTCCTCAGGAAGAGGACTCTTAGGACTGTTGCCGAGTTGAAAGAGGAGGTGTTGTCACTGTATGACACTTGGAGGAACAAATTTGGGGTCCTGCTGTTCCTTTACTCTGTCATACTTACTAAGGTATAACTTTACATTTCCCACAGATGAAAAATCTTTTTGCTAATTTGTTTTTGAAAATTGCTTTTAAAAGCAAGAGAATAATGAGCTTGCAACAATTTTTAATCTGTACTACTGTTCAAAAGTTTAGGGTAAGGTTTTTGTTTGTTTCTTTTTGAAAGAAGTGTGTCATGCTCATCATAAAAATACTGTGAGAACAATATTATTTAATATGAATACAATTTAAAATAATTGTTTTATATTAATTTTAATACATTTGAACAGTTTAATGAACTCTCCTTGCAATGCAGAAAAAAAAAATCAAACTGACGCCACACTTTTGAACGATAGTCTACATGGCAAATTGTGCCCTTTGTAGCGCGTCGTTTGCCAGCCATGCTCATTTGTATGTCTGTGTGTTTGTATTTATGGTCTGACTTCAACTTGAAGGGAATTGAAAACATAAAGAATGAGATTGAAGACACCTCTGAACCTCTGATTGACCCTGTGTACGGCCACGGCAGGTAAAATGCATGATGGAAGTTCTTAGCAATATATTTGATTGTGTAACTTTAAGGCAACTATTCTAAATATTGGATTGTGTTTTTGTTTTGTATAATACTGGTTTGTAGTAGGGATGTAACAGTTTTGCTATCACAATACCACAATATTGATAATACCGTCTCAATATTATCGTGGTCCCATAACCATATGAAATGATAGATCTTCTGGGCAAAAAGTGTAGTTTTTAAAATATGATTAATCTTCTTGTTCTAAAATAAAAGGTCTTTAAAGTTGTGTTTTGGGCCTTTGTGCTTTGGCACAGTATCTGTCAAACAAACTAAAACCCAAAGCACTATATGGCTTAATCCCTTCATCAAGTCTGTTTTTACTGCATGTTTCAAAGCAAAACACGCACTTCGTTCAGGTGATCAGCTCATGATCCGATGTTTTCCGAGCTCAGAATGGCCCAGTTCACAGTGAATGCAGTGAACTTGTTTATTGCATGTGCTGTGAGTTTAACGTGCATTTAGGAACGCAACAGCCACCAATTATGTTTTATTTTTGCGGCAGATGATTACAGCATTTCACTAGATTAGTAGTGAGATGCGTTTTTTTTTTTTTTTTTTTTGCTGACAGCTAGCGGTTTAAATGGGTAGTGTTACTGCAGTCCAAATTCAAAATATCAATTTCAAGTGTAGATATTATAAAAGAAGTGTTGTAATTTTTCTACTGCAATGTAAAGCAAAACAGTGCAATTACAGTGCAGTTTATTTACAATATATGGCCATTACTGTCATAGTAATAACAATAATATAAAGTTGTTGTTGTTGTTGTTGTTGTTGTTGTTATTATATTCTAATTTGTTTGGCTTCCTAAAACACCAGTGTATACCACAAATTAAAAGGTTGATTTCATATTTAAAGTTTAGGTACAAGTCAATTTACTGACTTGTTCTGCCTTAAACAAAAATTTACAGATAATTTACTCACCCCTCTTGTCATCCAAGATGTTTGTGTCTTACTTTCTTCAGTCGTAAAGAAATTATGTTTCTTGAAGAAAACATTCCAGAATTTCTTTCCATATAGACTTCAATGGTGCCCCCAAGTGAACTTCCAAAATGCAGTTTAAATGCAGCTTCAAATGGCTCTAAATTTTGATATCATTAAATCCATAGTTTGTAGCACTGTTTATTATAACATTTAAAAATATATTAAGCTGAAATGTACATTTATAGTGAACACTGACAGTTTTGTGTTGACTTTATATTTTATCAAGTTTTTTTCTTTCCATACTCTTTAGCCAAAGTCTAATCAACCTGCTGGTGACCGGTCATGCAGTGTCTAACGTGTGGGATGGTGACAGAGAATGTTCTGGAATGAGTATGCTTCATATTTTCACTAAATAATAATGTATTGACATCTTTTGAGTAACAGTAGGTCACAGTTGACCTGTTGTTGCAGACCACTTGGTGGCAGCATTAGCTAATACTTTCCTCAAGATTTAGCACACTTTAAAATGCCTGCTGAGAGAATGTGAAGGTCATTAGGTTTCAAAAAGTGTCTTATGTTAGGCTGTTTATTCTTGAACAGTTGACAGAGGAATTTAATTATTCTTTTATTTTTGCTTTCTCTAGAGCTTCGTGGCATCCATCAGCAGGCCTCTGTTGGCTTCCTCACACTAATGGAGTCGCTGCGCTATTGCAAGGTAGGTGTCTACTCATAAGCACCCTCACAGGAGTTTACAATACTGTAGTTAGATTTATCATTTATGTGGTATAGATGCTGTTTTCACTGTTGACAGTGTAGATAAATCTGGAAACCAGTTTTGGCAAGTGTTGTGTGAAAGATGCGGAGTGTCCAGATGCCAAAGCTCACAGTTTCTTTGGTGGTTTTGCTGTTTTCCAGCTGTACATCTCACAGGGAATTTGTGAAATGTAATTGCAACATAATAATCTACTGAAATACTGAATGCATTGAACAGACTAGTGTCACAGTCATCACTCTGGCAAGCTGTTTTGCTATTTTTTTCTCACATTTAAAATGCTATTTATTTGGTTTGTTCTCACACACAAAACAATTATGGAAATTCAGCGTAAGACAACAGAAATTCTGCGGTCTTTTTTTCTTTTTTGGCTGTTCTTTGTTTAGTCTTTTTCATGACTTTCCTTTTTTTCTTCTGTTTACCATTTATTGATTCTTTCTCTTTTATTTTTTCTCAACAAGTCTTTTAACAAAGCATCATTATTCAGCATGCTTCACTGTTAAGCAAATGTCATTTATTATGTTTCAAGGGAGACTTCATATAAATGTAAATCAGATGAAGTGTTCTACTTTGCTTATTTTTTTATGTAAGTATGTGTCATCACATCCAGCAAATCACGTCTTGCCAATAATAGCACTAAATATATTTTGTGCATACTCATCCTAGCAGTCAATAAATGTAAATATACTTGAAAACATTTGTCCAGCATTCAGGGGGAGAAATGACACAGACTTTTTTTTCTGAAGCTAAATGCTTACCTGCTTCCTAACCAATGTGTTGCCCTCTAAAGGATGAGCATCAGAGATTTGGCACCTAGTGCACACATCCTGTATGTTTTATGAGCCTGGGCAGGAATGGCTGTATTGTTTTAACCTGTGGAGAAAGTAATTAAGAAGCTGCTTTGTTTTGAATGGCACTGTGCTAAGCAGAGCTTCAGGATATGTGCAGTGAACTGTGTTTGGACTAGAGGAATGCAGGAATGTATCGCCTCATATTTAGAACCATCTGAGCCCCCATCACAATATTCATGATCATTTTAATCTGCACACCCCTGGAATGCCTTCCTGCCCAAATCTGCTGCTGATACTCACCTGTTGAGTGATGTGAGCTGAGTGTGCAGGCTTTTAGTGTTTGCATGCACTGCTGGAGCCTGAGCTATAGGTAAAGTGTACAGAGCTCCACTTTGAACTCTGTGTTCTTGAATATTCTGCAGTCTTGTGTAAAAACTGCTGAATCTCATCTCATTCCGTTTAATTTGGTTTTGATTGGTGGATGTGGTTTGTGCGCTTGCAGAATTTCCTAATAATTTACTCACCCCCATGTCATCCAAGATGTTCATGTCTGTCTTTCTTCATTCGAAAAGAAGCTAAACATTCCAGGATTTTTCTCCATATAGTGGACTTCATTGGGGATCAACAGGTTGAATGTCCAAATTGCAGTTTCAATACAGTTTCAAAGGGCTCTACACGATCTCAGCTGAGGGTCTTATGTAGTGAAAAAAATTTTCATTTTTGGAAGAATAAACAAAAATATATATACTTTTTAACCACAAATGCTCATCTTGCAGTAGCTCTGTATCCATGACTTCATTCATTACTTAATCTCTTTGGAAAGGTCATGCGTGATGTAGGCCGACGTAGTACCGACCCAAAGTCAAATGCCCTTTGCAAAACAAGGTAAAATGATGATGTTGGACGATTTTGAAGTTGGGGAAGAAAATGAGATGGAGTTTTTCGCCCTACCCTACCTTTTTGAACTGAAGTACACAAATGAAGGGCTTACCACGCGTGACCTTTCCAAGTTCCAACATGATTACGTAATGTGTGTAGTCGTAGACGCACATCACAGAGCTAGTGCAAGACGAGCATTTGTGGTTAAAAATCGTTTTTTTAAATGACTGATCGCTTTGCTAGATAAGATCCTTACACTGTGTCATAACTACAGGCGCTGCGACACGCAATTAAAAAGTATCTTTTCCATGTTAATCTGAGTTTTTGTCCAAACTAGCTGCGACAGCAACACACAAAATTTCTATTTTAGAAACGGTTTCTATTTCCGCCACGTCGCGGCTGGAACAACAACAACATACAAACCAATGACAGTGATAATCTCAGGTTCAGATTATGAGCTTTATTCAAAGTTAAATGTGTCTTATATGAGTTTGAATATCATTTTGTGTGACCTTTATAGCCATACTGAAAGCAACAACAGAAAGTTTACCTCAGATCTTGAAAATTAATGAAAGCAAAAAGGTGTACATTAAAACTCAATGCGAACCAACAAGTGTATTCCATAACAAAGACAATATCAGTCACTCAGTATAATGTTAAAAAGGTTTATTATTTATGAATTAGATCATAAACCTGCCCATTTCGTTGGAAATGCAGTGCACTGCTGCCTTTCTGAATGGCTGTGATAACTGTTGCGTCGCGTGTGGCGTGGGCACCCAAATTGCTTGTTGCTGGAATCTCTCGTCGCATCACCTGTAGTTAGGAGACGGTGTTATTAGTCGATTGGGATTGCGTAGAGCCCTTTGAAGCTGCATTGAAACTGCAATTTGAACCTCCAACCTGTTGATCTCCATTGAAGTCCACTATATGGAGAAAAATCCTTGAATGTTTTCCTCAAAAACCTTAGTTTCTTTTCAACTGGAGAAAGAAAGACATGAAGATCTTGAAAGACATGTGGGTGAGTAAATTATAAGGAAACTTCAATTCAGGAGTAATCTAATCCTTTAAAGTACAATTTTTTTTGGTTATAATGAAATCAAGGCCGTTTCTATACTTTTTTGAAGTTACATTTTTTTTTTTTTTTTTTTTTTTTTTTTTTTTAAATGGCCTTGCAAGATTTAAATGGTCTCTGGGGCCATATATGGCAAGGAGTTGATGTCCCCCATCCCTGATGTAGAACATGTTTCGGTGTTCATATAATACAATCAGCCATTCATAATCAGTTATAGTGAACGTTCTAGTGTTTGTGTGTAAAATAACTTCAAACATTTTCATAAACTGAATGATTGAATAGTTGGCTGTTCCTGTACGTATTAGCAATCATCTTATCACAGTGAATCAACCTGTTCGTGATGATTCAGGAATGAGGCTGGCCAGGCCGTCATGGCATCGGTATGGAGATTGGCGCTCAACCACTGTTTCTTTTTTCTGCTTTTAAAGGTTGGCGCATTTCTCAAATCTCCAAAGTTCCCTATTTGGATCCTTGGCAGTGAGACTCATCTCTCAGTATTCTTTTCTAAGGTGAGTTAAGAAAATAAGCTCCTTTCGTCCTTTCCTCACTCTTCCACTCTCTCTCCTCCTTATCTGAAACAGTCTGGCAGTTTGCTTTTCTTTTATTTCGTTATTGAGTGAAGACTCAAAAACACAAGAATGTGCTAGCTAATAGATTTAGTGCTTTAGACGTCTTCTGGAAGAGAAAACGAGAAAGAGGGGGGAGTATGGGATGGATGATGAGAGGCAGAAAGAGGTTTTTGGACTTATAAGGCATCCAGTGTGGTGTGTCCTGGCTTTGGCCCACGAGGCATGCGGTCAGATTTGGCACTTCAGCATGCTCACAGAGAGAGATCGCTAATGTGAGGTGTATCTCGGGTCTGAGTGGAAATGTCAGTTCGTGTAACTGTAGTACTTGGAGTTAAAGCACGTCGGTATGATGGATGTGAGAACTGTAGATGCTGATTCCACAGCCTTACAGAGTGGTCCTGCTAGCGATGGGTGTTAAACGATATCACTTTAAGATTATGAAATTTATGTTGTTAACGACGATAAGTTCTGGACATTTTTACTCTGTATGGATTCATCTGACAGTCTGTCACACAGCCGAAATAAACCTGACAACAGCTAGTCAGTGCGTGTCGCTAATAAGTCGTATAAAGAAGTGGCCCACACAGAAAACACAGAATTTAAGGAAAAATAAAATGGATTTTATGGTGCCCTAAATTAAAAGGTAGCATGCTCTGTAGAGTTTAATCAATATCATATGATACAAGAAAAAAATTGTAATAATATTTTTGGCCATATCGGCCAGTCCTAGTTGCTAGAATGGTACTTGCTCGTTGACCAATGTCAAAACATCCCACTCCAAGTCTCTATGATATTGTAGTCCCTAGATATGGCTTGGGTCAGTCTTTCAGTGTTTTTTTCTTTTTTTTTTTTTTTTCAGCCATTTTATTGTTGCCCAGTTGAAAACCCTTGTCCCATTGCTTGGAAAAGTAATAGCACACTTCAAGCTGCACTATTTGTGGTATCATTCATGTCCACAGCACAAATGGTATGGGACACGTTTTGCCCTGAGGTTTAATATTTGAGGATAGGGGTACCTTCCACCTTTAGACTGTAAGTATAATCCATAGCATATTCTGTTAGTAGGGCCCTTCGATTTCCAAATTTGCCAAATTTTGGGTGAATAAATCAAAGGTAGGCCAGTAAGCTTCAATCAAAACACAATATGGACTAGTGTCTGTGAATATTAAGCCACAAAAATACAATTTAATTATGAATCCTGCATGTTCTTCGTGTCTCTGTGTGAATGAATGGCGTAGACATGCAATTTCATTTCCTACACACAAACTGAAGCGCATGAAGTTTTCAATTGAAGTGTTTTCAGTCTCTGCCACCTCAATGTGAGTACATGAACACAAACGATCCCCAGAGCTGCTCTGAGAGTCATTCCGTAAGCATTTCTTGTGATAAAAACTATCGTCATATAATATATCCAAACAGACACTCTAAAGTTTTCACAGCGATAGTAATAATACATTAGTTTTTAAATAAAATCTGTTGTTTAGAGATGCTTTTGATTGTTAAAATTTAATGAAATCATTAAAATGGAAAACTTACAATGGAAAACAGAATTTGATAAAAATAAAACTGAAATTGAGAAGAAAAAAAAAAACATTTTTATAGGACTTTAAACATGTAATTTAATAAATTAATAAATAAATGACTTTTAATAAATTGCTGTTAAATTGTGTAGGTTTTTTTTATTTCATTTAATTGGACATGCTTTTTGATTAATACAGTTTAATTGAACCATTAAAATAGAGTCTAAAAAAATTTAAACAGGAAAAAATGGAATTTGGAAAAAAATTATTTCATAGAGCCCTATGTTAGGGATGCGTTCAAATAGTGAATAATTTTTCGGAAAGGCACGGAAAACAAATAGCGCATGGTTATTGGTTTGGTACCTGTTACATTACAGTACAAAAAAATTCACTTATCTCATAAACAGAATAAGGAGAGGTGACTGATGGGCGAATCATTTTCAGATCCTGTGCACCTCTGACAATCATCTAACCTTGTAAAATGTGTGGCAAGTACTGCTGCTCCATAGTATACACAGAGTATGTGTGATTAGGCCTGTCACAGTAATCAATATATTGACTTATCGCACAATATATGTACATGACCTCAATAAATTTTGGTGATGCCGTATATTGCCCATAATATTTACATAAAAAAAATTAATGTAACCATGTTTTTTGCATTCCACTTGTCTCTTTAGCAGCTTCTTATACATAATGTGTAGTCATGAGATGCTAGTTCAAATTTTAAAAATGCTTCTACGAAAAAAAAAGTTCATCTGCAGATATGGCGAATCTTGAAAGTGAAAGTAAAAAGCGAAAGCATTCAAAAGCGAATTCAATCCTCGCAACTTATATACAGTATAGTTAGTGATATAATTGCGAGAGAAAGCATTGAAATATATTTTTGTCCTCCCATCTCATATTTATTCCCTTTAGGGGTTCCTTGTACATGTCATTTCCTTCTGAACACGGTATTTAGATTCAGACACATCCTTAATTGCTGTTGTTGCCATTTTAATCATCATGCCTAACATTTCCCTTAACAGTGGTACAATGCACGATTTCTTATGCCTTAAAGCTTAATTCAATTACATGGGAGCAAGACTTTTTAAAACCCACTGGATTACAGTGTTTACTGAGTTTTGTGTGAGTACCCATGTGTTTTATCCCTCTACTCAACAGAGGAAATGCTTGTTTCTAATAAAGGTTTCCACCTTGAGGCAAATGATATTGACAGCAAGCATTAATCATGGTCTTACACTTAAGGCCATTTACTGTCAGTACATTATCCTCATCCGGCGTTTGTGCGTGTGCTGAGAGTGGGTGCGCGCTAGAGACTCTTTTTCTCCATGATTTGTTTCCTTCCTGTTCAGGACATTTCTGACAGTGGTGGAGTACTCTTATCATTTTTATTAATTGTATTTTGAACTTTAAACTAGGCAAGTTTGAAATGCAGTGTATCCAAAAGATTTGTTTATTTGCTCATGTTCCCCTCAAATGTCACAAAATACAGCCAGAATTGTCCAGTTACAAAATAGCCAGTGCCAAAGTACTAGTGTTACCACACTGCTATGCTTTAGGCAGTATAATATTGCTCTATGTTTATACTTAGAATGTATTCATGTATTATTTAGAAATAGACAGGTCTCTGAACAGGGCTGGTTGATTTACTGTTAAAGCTTAAAGGGTTTGGAGCAGCAGTGCTTTAATGTGTTTGACTGAGTCTTTCATGATTGATGTCTCTCATCCTGATTAAAGCTGCAGGATCAAAATCCTCAGGGCTAACAAAGGCTCATCTCATACTTCTGCCCATGAATCACCCTTCATTGTTCCTGTGTGTAGGCTGGTAGTACTGTGTTATAGGCTGTTAGTATAGTAACTATATAGTCTGTGTAGAGATTTTCTACAGTAGAGCTCTTAAAGTAAAATTTACGGTAAGTATCCGTAACATCTGAGTCATTACACACTAATAGTTTCCCCATCCTTTGCTTCTGCTTTTCCAGACTCCTTAGTTTCTTAAGGTCATTGCACACTTAGTCTGAAATTTTCTTATGTGTTTTTTCGTTTTCATCTTTTCATCTTTTTCTATCAAAATGCATGCTACAGATGCGAAAACGCAGAAAATTCTAATGTGATCCGAATTTTTTTAATGACGGACGAAAGTTTTGGAGGCAGCGTGTAAATGTGATTGACACGACGTGAGGTTGTATTTATTTTTTAACGTGCGACAATTTCGGACTCAATGTGCAGTGACCTTTAGACCGAATCTAAGCTTGACTACAGTATAATCTGTTAGCCACAGTGTAGTCAGATGCAGTGTTGGGAAGTAACCAAAAGCAGCTGTGCTCCAAACATAGTTGCATTCTTCAGTAATATGACTGTAGTTCAGCTGCTTTCATAATAGTATTTGTCAAATTGCTTGATTCAGTTCACAGATTTATTGATTTCATGTAGTTGTTCTTCAATGTTCCTAGAATTCTTTGTGCTGTATTTAATTTTCCATTTCTCGTAAAATAGTAATTTAATAAAATGCTGTTTTGGTTATCACCATTTATTTCCCAGCTGTCTGGAATTCTTCAGTCTAATTGGTCAGTCGTGGCGTTCTGTGGTCAAATGTTTTTATATGATGACTGCTGCGCTAGATAGTTATAACCATTGTTCCAGGCATTTCCTACATGCTACTTTAATGTTTCTCATCACTCTGGTCTCTTACTTCTTACATAATACAATGATTACAGTCAAAATATTTCATGTCTTTTTATTTATTCAGGAAATACTTCAATATGAAGAAAGCTGTGCTTTTAATTTGTGAGCCTCTTGAGGTTGTCAAGCATCAGTTTCAAAGATGTTTCTCCAACACTGTGCAGATATGTGGTTTCTCACTAGCTTTTTCATATAGGTCTTTATTCAATAATATTGAGGATGAAGCATCTTGGTGGAGAGCTTAACTGCTTATATTTCAACCTCTGGTAGATTTTACACATTCTCAAACTCAGAGCTGCTCCATTCCCATGAGCTTTAGAAGATCTTACTGATTTAAGAGCCTGTTACTCTCTGCTCTCTTATACAAACAGCAGCCCTGTTCGGTACACACACACACACACACACACACACACAATCAGTTTAACCCTTATGTTCTCATAGGGCTCCTACTTTTCTCTCTCTCCGCCTTTTCTCTGGGGCTGGTTAGCGGAGTATAGCCTCAGGTGAGCAATGCCACGATTTCCGGTATGAAAGCCGATCTTTTCCCCCCTAGAGCTCTCTGTGTGTCCATCTGGTTTAGTTTTCCCGATGGAGTCACCAGTAGATTCAGCCACTCTGCCAAGCCCTCAGAGAGGGAAAAAGCTCTCAGGCGACAACTCGAAGAGCAGCTGTTAACAGGATGCACACTTAAAGCCTTTGGACTAATTAGGTTGAGCTTGCATTGCCTAGTTAACATACTTCATGATAAAAATGTAGTTTATTTGACCTCTTGATTGTCATTGAACAGCCTATTGTTGTTTTAATCATTAGAGGCCAGTTGTTCAAAAAGCATGATCTGGATCAGAATGATCTGGATTTGAAAAAGCAGTGTTTTGCTACCAAGCATCAGGTAGTCCATCTGACTTTTCTGCTGGTTTTTTAAAGCAAAATTGGGCTGGATCACAATGTTCAGATACCAATTTTTTCAGATTGCCAAATCTGAATTACTAGCACTCTACAGAACCCCTAAATTATATATATAATATAATATAATATAATATAATATATTATAATAAAATATAATATAATATAATATAATATAAAACTCTACCAAAATAAGAGGGACCATACAAAATGCATGTTTTTTTTTTTTTTTTTTTTTAGTACTGACCTGAATAAGATATTTCACATAAAAGATGTTTACATATAGTCCACAAGAGAAAATAATAGTTGAATTTATAGAAAAGACCCCGTTCTAAAGTTTACATATGCTTGATTCTCAATACTATGTTGTTACCTGAATGATCCACAGCTGTGGGTTTGTTTTGTTTTTGTTTTGTTTTGTTTGGTCATAGTTGTTAATGAGTTCATAAGAAAAATCCTTCGGGTCCCAGAAATTCTTTGGTTTTTCAGCATTTTCAAATATTTGAACCCTTTCCAACTAGGGCTGCAATGATTCATTGATTCTATCCGAGTATTTTAAAATGAAATGCACGATTCCATTTTGCCTGCGTCGAGTAATCGCAGGGCTCGACGTTAAGCCTTGACGTGCTTGTCATTAACCAGTCATTAACTTGTCCAAGTAAAAAAGTTATATTCATTTTTTTTTTTTTTTGTTGTTGTTGTTGTTGTTTTGCCGTAAATGTAATCTATTCTGAAGCAAAAGTCTCATGCTCTAGTGAAATTGCAAATGCAATTGCACATCTTCATTCTTTTCAAAAGTTTTCACTCCTGGCTCTTAATGCATCGTTTTTCCATCTGAAGCATCAGTGAGTGTTTGAACCTTCTGTTATAGTTGCGTATGCGTTCCTCAGTGTGAAAAGATGGATCTCAAAATCAGTCACTTTTGGAAAGGGTTCAAATACACAAAAATGCTGAAAAACCAAAGAATTTGTGGAACGTGAAGGATTTTTTTTTTGAAGAAGAAGAAGAACAGCAGGCAGTTTAACTGTTCAGGACAAACAAGGGACTTGTGAACAACTATTACTAAACAAAACAAACAAAAAAAAAAAACAGCTGTGGATTAGTCAACTTTTGAATGGGGTCACTTTTATAAATTTAAATTATTATTTACTCTTGTGGACTATATGTAAACATCTTTTAAGTGAAATATCTCATTCAGGTCTGTACTAAACAAAAAAACAACATGCATTCTGTATGATCCCACTTATTTTGGTAAAATAATTAACATTTTGCAGATTCTGCAAGGTGTATGTAAACTTTTGACCTCAACTGTATATCAATGTTTTTGCATTCTTTCAGAAAAGTTTTGCATTACACAAACATAACTACCACTGACTGGTTCATCTCTGATGATTGTGCCAATATAGTTTAAAGACCGTGATTGGGGAAGAAAAAAAAAAACACTTTAAATATAATATTTTTGTTTGATATTGACAGCTGTTTGTTTGATTTTGGGGATATATTACATGTTATAAATAATTGTACTTTTGGACCAGTTTTGAAGAATTATTACATTTTTGTTCCTGAAATCGACTCTTCCTCTCTTTGATCAGTGTGTGTGTGTGTGTATATATATATGAAGAGTTCAGATGCAAAAACCCCTAAATCCATCTGACGTCTTTCTTTAAAAATGCATTTTTATCAGGCTCAGATGTATAGGTTTCTGTGTAAATACCGGTACTTCTGATTGGGCTGAGGCTGGTATTTTAGCGAGTTTGAAGTAAAAGTATTTGATGGACGTATAATATGCGTCAGGAGCATTATCTCATTTTTGACCGAGATAGCTTTTATCTGGTTTTGCATCTGAACTCTTCATATATATATATATATATATATATATATATATATATATAATATATATATATATATATATATATATATATATTTATATATATATATATAATTGCTTTTTGGATGAGTTAATGTTGAAGTTATCCCAGTCTTACAAAAAAAAAAAAAATTGCACAACACAAACTGACCATTTGATCCAGATCAAAACCAAGACTGAATTTTGTGATCTAATCCAATTTCAGATTCCTTTTTTTCTTTTGAACAGCCCATTTTCAAGATTTGATCCAATCTGATAGCTGAAATCAAATCAGCATATCTGTGTTGTCTGACATTATCATGTTTGGTTGATTATTTAGGAAAGGTGGAAAAAATTAAAAATCTAACTTTCATAGTATTATAATAGTAATAGTAATTAAAATAGTAATATGTTATCAACACATTATGCTTATATTAGACAGCTGCTCAATAGGTGTGGAGAATTTAATGATTTTGTGGTTATGCTGGTCTAATTTTTGGTAACCTCAGCTGTCAGTGGTTTCCTGAAAGTTTATTTTAGCCCTAAAGATTTCTCTCTAATGGGATTTATCTGTTAACGCAGTTTTTATTTATTTTATTTTTTTCTCCCCTCTCTCTGTGCGCGCATAAGTTAGGTGTCTCTAATGACAAGTTTTAAGCCCGTCTCCCAGCGGATCCATACTCCCGTTACCGTCTTTGTTTGTCTCTGTGTCTCTGCTTTTAGCTTCTAATAGGGTTTGTGTTCCCCTCTTATCTGATTTACGTGCACACAAAGCAGCAGACACTACACAAATGACCTTTCACAGAGGTCCTGAGAGGGCCACGGACACACACACAGACACAGCAGTGGACACTAAAGGAATGATCTCAGGTCCCAGTGGATGAACAGCCACAAACACCCTGAGGACAGTGAGTAATGGAATAGCAGCTTTTAGCACGGCGCACTGGTAACTATAACCGTGTATAATGCAGAGAAACATGATCCGTGACTACTGAACCACAGTACCCCTGTTTATACCAAATCTGATGCTTCTTTTGCTTACACACCCACTCGCGAGGTGATTAATGGGTCTACGGACACTGTTGCCTGTGTTGGACACCAACATGATGGTGTCCCTTTTTGAACGCTTTCACTTTTTTACCTCTCCTCTTATAGCTGCTTTCAAGTTCTGCTTTGATTTGAGGTGATGAGCTTCACATCCCTTATTTCCTTCCATCCTGCTCTGTCTCTCTGGAGGCTCTTTGTCTGTTTCTAAGTATGGGATGTTAACTTTCTTCTCGTCCCTCGTTTCCTCGTTCCACTCATCAGACCACGTTCTGTCTCGGATCTGATGAGGTTAACATCCTCATCTCTTTACGGATCCCTTGGTCCTCTTCTCCTTCCTGTCCACCCTTCAGGGGCCTGATCCCTTCTACAAACCTACAAACCCTACCTACAAACCACTGCAACCGGCCCTTAGCTCACAAAGCTGTTTTCGTCCAGTTCCCAATTCGCCCCCCTGCTCAGTGCAAAATACTTGTAAATGATGTTGCTACAAAAAATAAGGGATGGAAGTTAATGGCTCTGTTCCAAAACATAGTGAGCTACCTATGGAGAAAGTATTTTGAGGCATTGTAGCTATGCTTGTTGACATGAAGGCTTTATTTATCTTTCCAAACTAATAAATGCAGTCAAACTCATATGAGTTTAGTAAAGAAATTAAGCTGTTCCAAGAGTCCCAAACATTAAAACTCATGATGCCAATTAATTTTGATACTGCTTTGTATCAGCTTTGTTGGATCAATGAGGTAATAATGAAGAAAAAAAACAGCTGAGAACAGTGGATAATATTCGTACCTTTCTGCATTTTTGAGACAATTTTATATATGTAGGACCCTATGATTTCTGCAATGCAGAAAATGTGGATGGAACTGCAGAATCAGGTCATAAAAACAGAACTGTATAACCCGAAATGTCATGGAATTTGCCAAATTTGAGTTGAATAAATCAGTAGTAGGGTAATACACTTTAATCAAAATGTGATATGGACTAGTGTCTGTAAATATTAAGCCACAAAAAGACTATTTAAATATGAATCCTGCGTGTTCTGCTTGTCTCTGTATGAATAAATTGCGCAGATGCGTGATTTTGTTTACTAGACGCATACAGAAGCACACGTGATGCTTGCGGTGTTTTCAGCCTCTGCAGCTTCAATATGTGAGTGCATGAATGCGTAAACATAATCTTTAGAACTGCACTGACCTGAGTCATTTCATGAGCATTTTACCACTTCTTTTGAGAAATAAACTAACGTCATGAGGTCTTCAAAACAACCTGTCAAAATAAAAATTTAGTTTAACTTGAAGAAATTGTGACACATATTATTTAATGTAATGATAGTTAAGAAATTGTGACACATATTATTTAATGTAATGATAGTTATGCAGTTATACTGAAGGGCAGTACTAAATGAAACAAATTTATATTTAGGGAAAATATTAAAAAAAAAAATTACACATCTTTATTCTTTTCAAAAGTTTTCACTCCTTGCTCTCAATGCATTGTTTTTCCATCTGAAGCATCAGTGAGTTTTTGAACCTTTTGTAATAGTTGCATACAAGTTCTTCAGTTGTCCTCAGTGTGAAAAGATGGAAAGGGTTCAAATACACAAAAATGCTGAAAAACCAAAGAATTTGTGGAACATGAAGGGCTTTTTTTTTTTTTTTTTTTTTTTTTTTTTAAGAACAGCAGGCAGTTTAACTGTTCAGAACAAACAAGGGACTCGTGAACAACTATCACTAAACAAACAAAAAAAACAGCAGTGGATCAGTTAACTTTTGAACAGGGTCACTTTTATAAATTGAATTATTATTTACTCTTGTGGACTATATATATACACTTTAAATATAATATTTTTGTTCAAAGCAACCTGTCAAAATAAAAATTTAGTTTAACTTGAAGAAATTGTGACAAATATATTATTTAATGTAATGATAATAGTACTACTACTAGTAATACAATTATTATTAAAACATTTTAAGGAATATTTACCAGAATTTATTTTAATTCACAACAAACACAAATACAGTATTTCTTTTTCAGTATTTCTTTTTTTTTTTTTTTTTTTTTTTTTTTAAATAAAATCAATTAATTAGAAATGCTTTTGGTTATTAAAATGTAATGGAAAAATTAATGGAAAACACAGAATTTGATCAAAATAAAACTAAATTTGAGGGGAAACAATTTACTTCATAGGGCCTTTAAAATTATAATTTTTGTTATACTTTTAATAAATTAAATTGTGTGCATTTCTTGATTTCAATTATTTAGACATGCTTTTTGATTAATATATTTTTTTTACTTTTTTATTTAACTAGTAAAACAATATAAAAAAATAAATTTAATAAATTTAAAAAAATCCAGAATCCAGAAAAATTAAAATGGGAGGAAAAAACTGAAACTGTAAAAAATAAATAAATAAATAAAACGGAATTTGGGAAATAATAGTAAAAATAATAATAAAAACGATCCTCGCCTATACTAACGATTCCGCTGCATTTCAGAAAATATCATCACGACCGAAAACCACCATTGAGTGTTTGTAATAACTTGTGTTTTGGCCGTTTTGCTAAAATATGTCTTCAGTAGCCTTTTATATTTTATATAATTTTATTTATATTTGCTACACCTGGTTAGTCTTTCTCATGTAAAAGCCCTATATTGTTATACAAATATGCAGATTATTATAAAAATCACATACAAAACATGTACTGTTGTGTGAAAACTCATTAGTGTAAACATAAAAGATGTGGGAACTGTTACTATTTTTTTGTTTGTTTGTTTTTTTTTTCTTTCTTTTTTTTTTTTTCATGCAGTGGCTCAGGAAAAGAGTCTTTGAGTCTGTAAAAATGTTAACAAGCTGTTTTTTTTTTTTATAAAACTTTTTTATTATTATTATTTTTTTATTTTATTTTATTTATTTTTTTTGAAGTGATGTAATTTTGTAAAAAATTAATTTCATAAAATTAGCATTGACAAAAGTATTGTTCAGAAACCAAAATCGAAGTCAAGGTATTGGTATCAGTATCGATACTGAACATTTTTCAATGATACCCAGCCCTACTTCTAAGGTTCTGTAACAGTTAGGTTGTTGCCTTAGAAGGCAGCTGCCTATGTAGGTAACAGTCAGCGAGTCAGCTCACTTGGTTTTAGAACAGCTCTTTAAGTGGTAAAAGAAACCGCAGTGCTGGTAAAGTCATCCGGTGCACCCCAGGGCTCTGTCATCCTCTGCTAATTTACTGACTCTATGCCCCCAAACACAAACACTCGCCTTACTTTTGTGACTCCCACAGGAGCTCGCCTCACCACAGCAGCCGTGCTTCTGTAGAGCCCTGCTCTGCTACCGTGAGGAGCCCTCAATCTTTTGTACCGCCACGTAGGACCACCGTGTTCTCACAGCGATAGCGCAACACTGAATGTGACCCGAAACCAACACAGGCTCTGATTTCTGTCAGCCTGAAAGACTTCAATCATCACATTCTTATGTCTTCCATGAAAGGATGGCACAGTGGGATATACACTAACATATGTAAAAGAACAGAATAGGAAGGAAGGAAAATAATATCGCTTAATAGATTCCAGTCTCATCAGACACTGTGTGTGTTTCCAGTTTCATCAGACAGTTGTCTCTCAGAGGCATTGTGCTGTCTTGACACATCATTAATCATTCCTTTTGTGGGATCTAATCTATTATACCCAATTCAGCTTTGTAGTGCCGCACTTATGCACATGTATGTGACTGCACCAGCAATTCTATGGGAATTGGATGGAACCTCTGAAGGCCCAAAAATGATTACTAAATAGCATCTACACCAACGGACAATCGTGTTTTGAAGTCAAGTTGATTCTGATTGGCTGTCAGTGTTTTTATTGTTCATCAGTTGTATAATCGTACATGTGCCATCATCAGTCCTGCCTTAAATTTCATGTCCGTCAAGGCTCTACGTGCCTGTATGGACAAACATGCACGCACTACTTCATCCCCAAGGGGCTCGTAATACATGCAGGGCCTCACATCCTCTCTTAACCCACAACAATGGCCTCTTCAGCGGTCTCTCTCTAACGCTGACGCCTGTATAAGGAATACTTCACCAACAAAAGACGTGAATACAAAGAGTGAACGACAAGGAGATGGGGAGATAGTGTTAAATGGAGAAACGGACAGACCTTGACTTGAAGAGATAGACGCCAGAGGGAGTAAAGAGTGGATGTGATAGTCTAGTCAGTGACCCAGCCAGCTCTGATGTATCAGGTGTCTAAACCGCTGCTGTCTGATGTTGATGACATTTTCTCTGTCGTGGAGAACTTCAGAGGAGCAGATCTACCTGTAGTTTGAGTTACAGTGGTCTGGTTGCCGTCATTGGTAATGTGGCTAATGTAATTGTTGCTGCCGCTTTGATGTTGGTTAAACACTGTGTTTGTTGTTTGGAGTTTGACTGCTGAGAGGAGCTCCATGAATGGGTTTTCACCTCAAAACCCATGAAACTTTGCACCTGAACCAGACTCTCTCAGAGATACCAATCTTTCCTTTAAGACTAATCGCATTTGGTTGAAAGTTTCAGTGACAACAGGTCTTTTACAAAGCATGGTTAATTCAGAAGTAGAATTGTTTTGTTTGAAACGGTTTACATTGCAGCAGGTTGCAGAGTTGCTCTAATTTTGGTTGCTATTAGGTGTTCCTGTTTGCAGTGTCCAGCCTTATTAGGTGCAAGTTTACCTATCCTTCCTAGGGTTGTTATTGGTTCTGTTTCAGCAAGCATTTTGATTTCCTTCGGATTCATTTAGGTTGCATTAATGAAAAGTTTAGGGCCAGTTATATGTATATATATATATATATATATGCAGTTTCATGTTTTCCTTTGTCTTTGGAGTGTTATAAGCTGTTCGCCCATATATTTTTGGCCAAATTTTTTTTTTTTGCCCACATCTCAAAAATTCGAGTAGACACAAAAGATCTGATTGTTTTTTTTTTTGCATCCGATCTGAGCCGTTTCCAAATGTGGTTTTAAATCAGATACATATCCGACATCCGACCTACGTCTAAACGTGCATATCCGATTCTCCGTGTCAGTTAAGTCATTTGTTCCACGGATTGCGTTGAAAGTCATAATCTGCGTTTGAGAGACAGTATACCAGACAGCAAATACTTAAAGAAAGCGAAAGCGCTCGCATAGAAACTCTAAGCTAGTCTTGTTTACGCAAAAACGTTGTACCGCTTTCTTCTCGTCAAAGGAGTCGACTTGGTTTCACCACTCTTGCCTGGCTATCCTATGCGTGCTATTATTTCCAATTTTACTTTCACTTGAGAACGAACGCGTTCAGCAAGGAGGGTGGACGATTTTGATAAACATGACACAGTACGCTATAGCATTAACATAACATGAAAAGAACTTGTAACCCTATTAAAGCACGGGATGAAATGCATTGAGTGAGTCTGGTAAATCGTGAGTTAGCTGTCATCATCAAAGCTCATGCAGCCAGCTGCGCTGGAGAAACTGGGGTAGAGAGCATTAACGCCGTCCTTATGATGGCAGCATTAAAAAGCCGTTTTTGCTTTCTTTGTTTAATTATTTGCTATCGGGCATACTTTTGCCAACTTTGGAAAATATGAATAAGCAAATCTCCATCCAGAATTCGATGGTCAGTCGTTGCGCTAATGGTCGTGAAAGCCAGTGGAATGATTTTATGCTGGAGATTAGTGTAAACACGGATATCGGATACAAGGCATGTCTAAAGTGAATGTAAACAGGTGGGCCAAAAAATCAGATATGGTGAAAAGATCGGATCTCTGCATTACGACTTGCAGTGTAAACGCAGCCTTAGATCCGTAAAAGTCGCACAGATTAAACTCTTTTATAAAGAGAGATTCTTTATAAAAGTTAAGACTCAGCCATGCCTTTCTTAAATGGCTCATTCAAACACTCCCCCGCAAATCTGCGTCACTGTGTGGGAAAATTTACATAAAACTGCGCAAATGTATACGCAAAAAAAAAAAGAAGACATAACGCTTATTCTTGCTGTGCCATCGTTGCAGCTAGAAATCACAACTAGAAATCAGTGGTTAAACGCTGTTCAAAAACAGCGCAACCCAAATATTTGAGTGTGTGCTGCGCATTTTACGCAGGACTGTTTCCTGAATCTGGGAGAGTTTGCTGTCCTTCCAACTTTGCAAGGACAGTCTGGCCCTTCTGACTCACAGCCTGTAAGTATGTTTTCATATTTAAAGAATTTGCTGCTGACTATTTAAGCATGAGTTTTGAGCAGTTTAGAGTAGCGCTTGTTGTTTATCGTTTCTGCGATCACAAATGCGGACATGGTTTTACATAATATATTACAATATAACTAAAGTCATTATAATCAGTGATTATGTCCCCACTGGATGCAACAAATGCCTTGGTTATAATGGGTTTTATTGTCTTTGATTCATCGCGCCAGGCACGACATTAAAATATGGTAAGGGGCGTAACTTTTCCATCACACGCTTGAGGTATTCGGCCAATCACAACGCACTGGATAGCTGGCTAATCAGAGCACACCACGCTTTACAGAACAATGAGCTTTGTAAAAACAACGCGTTTATTATTCAAAATAATGTTTTTGAACCATGTAAACACAATCATTAAACTGTAATAATCAAAAGCATCTCTGATTAATTGATTTTATTTTTAAAAAATAATTGTATTTATTTGTTTGTATGTTTGTTTTTATTTTTACTTGTAAATAAATTCCAGTAAATAATTTTTCTTCTAAATATTCTTAATAGAATAATGTTATCATAATTTGATTAGTAGTTGCAGTATTACCATTACAATAAATAATATATTTCTGTCACTGTTTCTTCAAGTTAAAGCAAATTTTTATTTTGATGGGTTACTGTGAAGACTGTGAAGTATCTGTTTGTGTATGATATGACAATAGTTTTTCTCAAAAGAAACTGTAAAATGCTCATGAAGTGAGTCTCAGAGCAGTTCTAGAGATTGTTTATGTGTTCATGTATTCGTATATTGAGGCGGCAGAAAGCGTCATTGTCTGCACTTCCACTGATAGTTTCCTCGCGTCTCTGCACATCTGGATAAATTTGAAACTCAGCTCACCTAAAATTGACAACTCTTAATTGATCAGCGTCCGCATGAACACCCCTTTTGATCTTATTACAGTTAAGTTGTGAAATGGAGATTTGGATTTCACCTTACAATTTTTACCTCACTAGAGCTGGAATGTATCAGGCTAGCCTGCTGTTTGTGTGGATGACAGGAGTGTAAAAAACGCTTGCTCAGTCTAATGAACAATCTCACATCACCTTTTAAGTAGGGCTGTCAAACGATTAATCGTGATTAATCACATCCAAAATAAAAGTCTGAGTTTGCCTAATATAAGTGTGTGTGCTGTGTGTAATTATTATGTATATATAAATACACATAAATTAATGTATATTTTTAGGAGAAATATGTTAATTTTGTACAAATTATTTTAATTTATATGTAATATAAACTATATAAAAATTATAATAAATACATATACTTGTAAATATTTCTTAAACATATACATGAATGTGTTTTTATTTATATATACATAATAATTACACACAGAACACACACATATATTAGGCAAACTCAAACTTTTATTTTGTATGCGATTAATCATTTGACAGCCCTACTTTTAAGGTTAAACTGTGTTTTTTATGAGCTTTACAAAAATAGAGTGGACCACACTCTTTTCCTCTCGTCTGTCATCTGCATACGACTCTCCTTATCACAGATTTGATACTTTGTTTAATCATATGGCTTTCTTAGAGGTGAGGATCAGGTCTCTGTTTCTTTCTTTCTTTATCTCATTACCTCTGACTGTTGCCTTCTACGGCATATGTGTGTGCATGGATTTGGGTCTCAAGAAAATAATGAAAGCCAGACTCAGGATTCTTAACCTGTGAGTCTGCTTTATAGATATGTTGAAAAATTTTGCTCACTGAGCCTGTTGATAAACAGGCATATATAATATCACTGTATCTAAGTGCGCAGAGTGCATTTGGGAATATTACTGGTTCCTGGATGGAAAAGCTCAAGGTACTTGGATGAAAATACCTGTGTGACTTGACTATGTGTAATTTAAAACCATTTTAGACTGTTTCTTTTCTGGGTTAATAAATGAGGCTTTATTTTCTCTGTCCCTGAAATGTCAAACCATCCAGGATAGCAAGTCTGTGTGGAGAATCTGACTTCAGCGTGGCTCCACGGGTCCGTCTGGGTCAGATCACTCATCACGCAGAACCATCCTGCCTCGAGCTGAAGTCTTTACCCGACGCACTGCTCTGTAATTCCCCTCTATTAGAATGTGTGTGAGAGAGCGACGGAGAAACGCTGACTAAGCAGGGTTGATTACAGGACTGGTTGCATTGTTGTGAATCCACAGTGTAAACATCAGCGGAACAGCATGTTGTTTTTGTCACCAGGGGTCAGACTTTATAACAAGACATGCACTCATGGGCTATTAGCGTGGAGCCACAGTGCATGTTTGTGTGTGAAGACGGTAATGTGGAGGGTTTATGTGCACAAACACGTGTCATGACTGATATACTTGATGTCCGTGCACACTCACACAAAAAGGATGATGTTCGCAATCATGTTGTGATTTCTAACCAACTAAATATTTTGCTTCATTGACATATCCCACAACGACTGGCCTATGTCTCCCTCATGTCATTCCAAACCAGCCTGAATTTCTATGTTCAGTGGAACGTGAAGAAAACTAGAAATTTTGAAGAAGTTCTGATCTTGCATACAATGAAAGTATAAAGTGAGCATACATTGAATCAACCTCAAGTTGCCATTATTTTTAGTTGGCATAGCCTCAAGCTGGCATTATTTTTAATGATACAAAATACATAAAAATAATATGTATAAGAACAGTTGTAAAGAGGAAATGCTGTTTACTTCAGTTGATATTCACCAAGCAGTTTTTGGTTGTGTCTAGTAATTTCTGATAAACATAGCAATTGAACTGCACAGATTGTTGTTCATTTTTGAAAGTTGTTAATTTAAATCAAAAGGATTCCTGTGTAATTTACAACTTTAATGTACTGAATTCGCTTAGAGAAAATTACTTTCATAACCAAGTAAAAACATTATACACTAGTCTTCAAAATTTATGGTCAGTAAGATTAATTGATTGATTTTATTTTTTAAAGAAATTAATATTTCAGCAAGAATGCATTAAATTGATCCAAAGCAACAGTAAAGACTTTCTTCAGTGTAATATAATAATGTAATGCAGTGTAAAATAATCATTAATAAGTCATTCAATAATCAAGTCATTTTAAAAACAATTTTGAAAACAATTTTCTCATGGTACTCTTTGGCGTACAGTAAAACCGTACAGTGACTTTTAACTGTCAAGCTGAAAAAAAAAAAAGAATCAATCAATCAATGACATTTTAAAATAAATACCATATAATACTAAATAATAACCCTTACATTTTTTTTAAACTTTGCGTTTTAATGACAAATATGGAAGCTCGTTTCCACCACTGAATAAAAAGTTTATCTCACAATTCTTTTTTTTTTTTTTTTATATATTAGGATTACTTGATACAAACTCCCAATTCTAAGATATAAAGTCAGTTCTGACCTTTTTTCGCAGAATTGATATAAAGTCACAGTTGCGAGTTATGAAGTCAGTATTGCATGATATTGCAGAGAAAGAAAAAAAAGACTTGCAATTCTGAGAAAGTCAGAATTGCAAGTTTCTATCCCGCTATTCTGACTTTATAACTCGCAGTTGCAAGTTAGGCTGTGTTCACATTTGACATGTTTGGTTAGATTAAAACCAACTCTGGTGCAATTGCTCTGGTTCGGTTCATTTGAGTAAGTGTGAACACTGCCATCCGAACCCTGGTACGCACCAAACAAGTGGACCGAGACTGCTAAAAAGATGGGTCTCGGTCCACTTCCAAATGAACTCTGGTGTGGTTCGAATGAAAAATGAATGCAACAAGAACCAAACACTTCTAAACGAACCAAAAACAGGAAGTAATGACAAGACGCGAAGCTATGCAACATGATTTCACAAGCGGTGTATTCCAAAATAACATGAACGGGGCAAACGTGGAGCAACAAGGATTTAGCCTGTTCGTAAGTTCGAAGGTGGTGAAACTAAAATCTTATGTACACGCAACGAGTGCGCTTAGTCCAGTAGACAGCATTAGGTGTATTCAACTTAAAGCTGTGCTGAGCAGACCGATCAGTGAACGGGTACTTCGATGTCATACACACGCAGCGCCGCTTTAAGTCAAACGCACCTTTTCCTTTTGTTTGGAGTGTTCGGTGAGTTCCATCACAAAATATACGTCATTCAACCCGACCAATCAGGTTGTGAACATATCACTATGCCTTTAAGTTCGGTATCTTTAGGTTCGCTTTCAAAAATGGCAGTGTGAACGCTAAGTGGACCAGGACCAAATGTATCATATTCCTTTTTAGTCTGGACCAAATGAACCAAACGAATCGAACTACAAGTGTGAACGCACCCTTAATATCATGCAATTCTGAGGAAAAAAGTCAAATTTGTGAGAAAGTCACTAGTACTTTTTTTTTTTTTTTTTTTTTTTTTTTTCAGTGGTGGAAACAGGCTTCCATTGAAGAAGGAAATCATATGGGTTTTAAAATGACATGACGGATGAAATATTTCTTTCAAGACTATCAGATTGTTTGACCCATGTTTATAGAGCTGTTAAACTCTTAAGAGTTCATTGCAGATGTCTTGCCTATTAAAACTTCTCACTAGTATAATTAAGCACTCATCCATTTTTCTCTCAGTCTCTCAAGACCACATAGCTTTCTGCTACTGCTATATGTTAAAAACTAACAAATCTGTTTCATTACTTGAGGAATGAGGGTTTATAACTCCACGTGGCCTCAGGCAACAGCTCTGAAAGTTTTATTTCGTGTTGACTACCTGCCACTGGACTGTGGAAAGGTGTCTGGTTTGACTGTGTGGAGTTCTAGCTCAGATTGGGGTATTAAGACAAACAGTATCCAGCTGCAACTTTTCCTCCTTGTCATCTACTTTCTCATTCTTTAGTACCTCTTTTTTTTTTTTTTTTTTTTCTCGTTTTATCTCCTCTGTTGCTGTGTCCCTCTTTCGTGGTGTGACTGTGAGCTGTATATTTACTCTGTGAAATAAGAGGAGATATTTGTGAGTGTTACACTGAAACCATACTGTGAAAGTATACAGGCTGTGTTTATATTCACTCTTCCATGACCGTGTTTGTATGTTCATCGCTAATGTTTGTTCTTTTCAATTGCAGTAAAACACGTTATATTTGACTATGCTGAAGAAAACGTGAGAAGTCTTTAATGTGAGTGTGTACTTGCTAGGGTGTGCCACGGTATTCTGAATCTGACAGGCAAAGATTTTATTTCTCGTTATTTCAGTAATGGCACATCTCTCAGCAAGCCATAGGAAATGAGCCTCATTTTCACTCTGAGATGCACAGAACATTTAGATTTTATATTTAAACAGCTGTCTTTTTGTGGTTTTAATAATGACAGACAGTAGTCCATAACACTACTTGAACATGATTAATTCTGCAGCTCTACTTTTGATTTATTAATCCAAAATTTGCCAAATTCTGAGACATTCTGTTATACGTTAAATTTAATTTTAATGACTGTGTTCCATGATTCTGTCCATATTTTCTGCTTCACAGAAACCCCTAGATTAGGGGTTTGATCAAATCTCTTAGTATGCAAAATATTAGTATGCCAGTGTGTATAAGCGCCATTTGCTTATCAAATATTAGGGTTACATTTATTGGCAATCATTTGATGACACTGTCATTTAAACTAAATAGAGCTTTTTCAAACACTCACACACTCATCTAGCTTTCATTGTGCTTCCCATTTAAAGAGTATTGATGAATTTCCCATTCCGAGTTTTGATAACATGACCTTGTTCTCATCCTCAGTCACCGTGAGAACTAGTTTAACCCCTTAATCCACCACCTTCCTTTCTAATAATGAGAATCAGAGCTTGTGAAACACAGATGGCGAGAAAGAGACCTTAAAGTGAATGGGTTCAAATGAGGGGACAGGTCAGAAGTTTGGGTCGCTCAAACACTGTTCCAAAAAATATAGGCAGCTGCCTTTTTAAAGGAGACCTATTATGCCCTTTTTTACAAGATGTAATATAAGGTTTTTGGGATTGATAACCACATTAACTTACAGGTGTGAGTCTCGAAATGTCCCATTCACACAGCAGCTTACAGAAGCATCTCGAATTCTGTCTGTAACGAATACTAACAGCAACAGTGAACAAAGTAATATTAAAGATGGCAACACCCATAAAAATGAAAGTCTTATCCCTTTCTGACACGACAAGAGTCCAGTCGAGCCGCGAGTTTATTCATCAAACCTTCATTAACCGACCATGGCTTTTATATTTGGGTGCGGAGCATTTGAGTCGCACACAGAACACAAAACTGACGGGAGCAACTCCAGCGGATATAAAACTGGATATAAAACATTCAGATGACACAGCTCATTTCTCTGTCACTGTAAGACCCGCGTTTGTGCAGTAGAGCAGCTCTCTCACACTGAATGACGTGACGGACAACTAGTTGTCCAGTTTTGTTCCGTTCACACAGCGTGCAGAATGTGTCTGTGAAGTTTCAGCTCAAAATACCCCACAGATAATTTATTATATCATTTTGAAAATGCCTGTTTTGATTGGGAGCAGAAACACGGCATTTTCGTGCATGTCTCTTTAAATGCAAATGAGTTGCTGCTCCCCACCCCTTTTTCAGAATATTGCTGTGCCCTTACAGCTCATAGCTCAGATATTCTGCTAAAAAACATCTGTTTGGTTTTGGTTTTGATTATCATGTCTATCGCATTGAAATTATGCGTTTTAAACCATATTAGTTTAAATGCACACACTCACAGAAAGCGGCTGTCACACGGCATGCGAGTACTAAACTAAGTTCTCTTTCATCTCTTATTGTGCTTAAACTGTCAAATACATACAAGTTTATGTTAAGAACACACAAGTTACAAAAACAGTCGGTTATGTTCGTGAAGGTAAACAGCTGGGGAAAAAATAGCATGTTTATATTGGGTCTCTGTGGTAGCAGCGTAATATACAGTAAATAAATTAATGAATCCACTACTCTTTTGTCTCCTCTGAGGCTGAGACTCTAAATAGTGTTCTGTGCTCATCTGTGCAGGCAAGACAGAACAGTTAGCATGGTTGCTTGAATTTTTGACATGACGTTAGCACTGGTACACCGTTGTCGCTTGCGAAAACACAATGACGGCTCTGTGGGTGGAAATGGCAAAGTAAGGGTTGGTAATGTTATAATAAGATTCCCTTCCTACGTCACGAGAGGAGCAAAATCTGAATGGTACCAAAAAAAAATTAACTGGGTTGTCCTTTTTCACATTTCCTGGGTTGGTAGATGTACCGGGGACCCAATTTTAGCACTTAAAGGAACACTCCACTTTTTTTGAAAATAGGCTCATTGTCCAACTCCCCTAGAGTTAAACAGTTGAGTTTTACCATTTTTGAATCCATTCAGCCGATCTCCGGGTCTGGCGGTAGCACTTTTAGCATAGCTTAGCATAGATCATTGAATCTGATTAGACCGATAGCATCTCGCTCCAAAAATGACCATATATGTGACCCTGGACCACAAAACCAGTCTTAAGTCGCTGGGGTATATTTGTAGCAATAGCAAAAAATACATTGTATGGGTCAAAATTTTTTTTTTTTTTTTTTTTTTTTTTAATTATTATTATTATTATTATTATTAGGAAATTAAGTAAAGATCATGTTCCATGAATATATTTTGTAAAATTCCTACTGTAAATATATCAAAACTTAATTTTTTATTAGTAATATGCATTAAGAACCCATTTGGACAACTTTAAAGGTGACTTTTTTTTTTTTTTTTTTTTTTTTTTTTGCACCCTCAGATTCCAGATTTCAAATATTGTTCTATCACAACAAACCATACATCAATGAAAAGCTTATTTATTCAGCGTTCAGATGATGTATAACCCTCAATTTTAAAAAAATTTACCCTTATGACTGGTTTTGTGGTCCAGGGTCACATATAATGACGATATTTTTCCTATTTAGAACTTGACTCTTCTGTAGTTACATCGTGTACTAAGACTGACGGAAAATGAAAAGTTGCGATTTTCTAGGCTGATATGGCTAGGAACTATACTCTATACTATACTATACTATACTGTACGCCAAAATGAGAGTATAGTTCCTAGCCATATCGACCTAGAAAATCGCAACTTTTCATTTTTCGTCCATCTTTGTACACAGTGTAACTAGAGAAGAGTCAAGTTTTAAATAGGAAAAATATCGAAACTCTTTGGTCATTTTTGAGCGAGATGCTAACGGTCTAATCGGATTCAATGATCTATGCTAAGCTATGCTAAAAGTGCTACCGCCAGACCCGGATATCAGCTGAATGGATTCGAAAATGGTAAAACTCAACTGTTTAACTCTAGGGGAGTTTTTAATAAAAAGAGGAGTGTTCCTTTAAACACAGAAAAAGTCAGATTTTCACAATATGTCACCTTTAAGCTGAATCCTAACTGAAATGGCACAGATTCACTCTCACTCACAAACTCGCTTATCACTAAATGGTTGTTCACAAAATGAAGATTGAAATGCTTCATAGTAGATGAAGATTGTATTGAATTTTCAAATGCATCTATGATTCCCAAAAATGCTGTCTAGGTATGAAGCTTGATTTCTGCATGAGACTAAATGTCACTCTGAACGTTATTGGAATGTAGAAGGAAAACTCTGTGAACTGTTTGTAGTTGTACGTGATTCAGCTGTGCATGCTGACTCTGCATATTTTCCAGCTTGAGTCGTTTTTACACACATACAGATGTGTTTTGTTGTCCCAAGTCCCTCAGGCAGCACATATTGATGGGGCAGTGATCCCGCTGTAACTCAAACATGAACAAACACACATGGATCTTGGTTTGTTTTCTATTAATCAGCAAAGTTCGCAGCCTGTTTGTGAGTTTGACTCATGTGGGAGAGAGATAGAAGATTGTTTTCATTAAAAGATCTGTGAGATTGCTTGATGGAAGGGCAATTTTGCCATTTATGAGTTTATCTCTAGATCAGTTAAACTCATACACACACCCAAAACATAATCACACACTCAGTCCCTTTGCAAAAACACACATACATGAACTAATTGACGCAAGTACAGTTCATATAAACATTTTCTGATTTTTATTGTCGTATATTTCAGCAAGGGCTCTTAAAACACATTGCATCATCGTGTGAATGCTCACACTCACCTCATTTGAGGTCAGCTGTTCCTCATCCTCTCAGAAAAAATCTTACCCTAACTTATGATTGACTTATCTCATTATTTCTAAACTTAAAATAGTATTTAGCTTCTCAAAAATGATGTTCTTCATGTCGTAACTCTTTTCTGTTTCTTATTTCCTTCTTTCTAGGAGATGGCTTTGGTGGCCCCTGAGTCCCCTTCAGAACAGGCCAGAAGAGTCTTCCAGACGTTTGACCCAGAAGGTAAAATGATTAAAAAGGAAGCGTTTCATCTGTTATGTGTTTGTGAGTGAGAAGAAGCTCAAAATATCAACTCAACCTCAGCAGCTGAGTCAACTCGTCCTTCACTGAGAGGAAGATGTGCTTTAGCTCCGCAAAACCCAGAGCGAGTTTATTATCTCTGCAGCTTATCAGCCAGTTCAGAGATCCAACACTTACTGTGTTTGTTTATACTTTACTGTAACTGAGGAGAGAGTAGGAAATGACAAAGAAAAGACTACATTTGATCTGATACTAAGGCGTTATTTCAGTGGGGTAAAAGAGCAGTAATTTTCTCCGACGAGGGAGTGTGAGTGTGAATCAGTTATGTAGTTTGGTCGCTACATGTTTTTGGTTTAAGGTTAAGCCCTCCGTTCTTTTTGATGACTCTCCCACAGTATCTCTTTACACAGCCAGATATTAGTCAGAAAGACCGGACTACACACTCACACACTCCCTCACATCCACCAACATACGGTTTCACTGCCACTGTTTAAACAAGCTTCAGTTCTGTATGGGCCATTCTACAGAATTGGTCCAAAGTCAGAGTTGAAAAACAAATTGTATGTATGCAAATTGTATAATATCAGTGGTACACATTTCTAGTAATTGTGAAGTTAGTTCTCATATTGTATTTTTAGAAAGTTTTGGAATATTTGTCAACCCCCCAGATTTGTCACTACCGAAACACAGTAATAATAATTTAATTAGAAGGGTCATATTGACCTTTTAAGATTTTGCTTACATCTACATTAAAAATATATATTTTTGCTATTTTACTAAATCAATTTCAGAAGTAAATCAATAACAGTTACATTTTTATCAATATTCATGTGTCATTTATGAGATTTGTTGTATTTTGAATTAATTATTTCTTTGCAAAAGGCAAAAACGTTGATCATACTGATTTCAAAGTATTTTTTAGTTTAAATATACATTGAACCAAAAACTATCATAACATCTTAGTTGATAATTCAGTACACTTTATTTCTGACAAAACATCCCATGTTTCGTTAGTGACTGCACATTTTTGGTAGCAACCACATTACATTACAGAATGTTAACTTGCATACTAATATACAGTTTCACTAAGTGAAAATAGCATATTTTCTCAACGATAAGTGCTAGTTACACAGTGCAAATAGCAGTGGGTTCTATTTACACTAAGTGCAAATAGCTATATATTCTATTTACACTGTTAAAATAGCAGGATTTTCTGCTAATTATAATATTATTTCAAATAAACGCAATTATCTGCTCCTCAGTGTTGTAGTACATTAAAACAGTATGCAGAAATTACATATTGAGTGTAAATTATAGTTTTAATTCATTTTATTAAATGGATGCTGACTTATTGGGACAACAAGCCCTTCCTACACCTACCCTAACCTTAACCGATGCTTTTGTTTCAACTTTTCAATTATTTCCTTCATTTTTATTGAAAGTAAATGTCTTTCCAATATGGTACAAGATTTGAAAAGGGAGGGAAAAAAAGCTCACCAGAAGGCAGATTCGAACCCGGGTCAGCCATGTTGAAAAGAGTAAAACTTCATCCTCTGTTCCACTGGAGCAGATGCTTGACAGCCGTCTTTTGTAGTGTTGACTAGTCCGGTCACACATTGGTGGGCGGAGTCAGTGTAAATAGCCTCTGCCAACAAGGTGGGCTATTTGCACTTAGTGTAAATAGACAATCTGAAAACTGTACATAAATGTGTTTATTTCCCCTAAATAAAGGATTATGTGTTCCCTCTGGTCACTACCGAAATAATGACATGTTTTCTGATCATTTTATGGGATATCACCCAAAAAAACAAAGATGTCACTACCGGAATGCCACCAACAGTCGGTAGTGACAATTTTAGATACTTTTGAACCTAGCTCAAAGATGCTGATCAGTGCATGGTTAGCTAGGACAGTTCTGAACAGTACTCCCAGAAAATTGCAAAAAAAAAAGTGTTCGGTGGTGACGTTCCTTAAAGTTACACACAGATTTTTCAGACTTTTGAACACGTTTACCTCAAAATGATGGGGACTACCTACTCACCATGAGAGAGAGGAACACAGGAATATTTCCTGATCATAATTTAGTAGTTTCTGTAGTTAAAATCAGTCTCAGCCAATGGACTAAAACATACACTGTTTCAGTAGTAATGCGGGGCACATTTTTTTTATTATTACATAAATGTTCGTAATTTATAAAGAGAGATATATTTATTTATTTGAGCTTCATGTTTTAAAAGAATCTTAAAGATACTTTTAGAAACAACAATGGGAAAAAAGAGAGGGAGAGGGAGATTTTTAATATCATTTTCATGAGTTGAAATTTAGGAGTTAGGGTTTGGGACAATTGAAAGTACTCAATAAATTATGATTTTTTTTTTTATATATATAAATATATTAAGCTTACTGACATATTACATATTATTGTGAGTTTCAATAGATAATAGAATGATCTTAGTAAACATCTAAGATTTTAACTTCTTTGCTTTTTAAATGTTTTTTTTTTTGGTTGTGAGACAGCAGTTTGCACCAGTTCTGTAGAGTATGATTAACGGCCAGCAGTGTTTTATTTGTTGAGATCTCGGATGATGATTCATTATGATTTAAGATAGTGTGCTCAGATTGCAAAGTCAGCAATATAGCTTTCTAAACAAACCACTGATGCTCCCTTAGTCATATGTAGTGCAGTATATCTTTGACTGTAGATCTTGTTTGTGTGTTTCCCAGAGTCTTTTGCATGAATTTATATTTGCCTCCCTTATTTTTTCCTCTAATATTTATCGCTCTTGTATCAAACCTAAGACTCCTGATGATAGTATAGAGAATAGGTAGAGAAGACATTTGATGAAAGAAATGAGAACCTGGAGCAGAGCTCGCCCACTGCACTCTCATATCTGTCAGGTAGACGAGGATTGCGTGTATATATATCACTGAATGTGTCACAGTGAGAACGTAAGTGTTCTTCCAAAGTTTTGATTTAAAGTGTCTAATTTACAGCACACACTCAAAGTGTCATCAAGAACAAGATTAGATGGTCTTGCTTGGCATCTTTTTGCCTTTTAATGTCGTAAACAACATTCCTGTTCCTCGTGTTAATAAGAACAATACTGTGTGCGCGTGATGAGAGAGCGTCTGTGTATTTTAGCTCAATTTCACTTACTAGCACTTTGAATGCGTTTATAACGACTCCAAACACAGACAGTTTAAGCACTAAATGAGATCTTTCACATGCATTTCATTTGTCCAAAGGAGAGAGGAAAAACGCCTAATGCATCAGATAGTCTGGTTATGTAGCGTAATGAAATGCTAAAAGTAACCTTGTTTACTTTCTTAATAAATGCCCTTTTTCTTACTATTAATGCATTGTTTTAAAAAGCACCTCCTGCAAAATTCATCCACCAAGGTGCATTGTGAAACAAATTATATTAGGCAATAACATATTAAGCTGACATTCATGATTCAGTTAAACTCTGATGGATGGTGCCACCCCACATTATTTTCCACTCAGCATTACATATCTCATTACAAAAGTAATATTTTGTGAATACCTTTTATGTCAGTAGTATAGAAGCTTTTTTAGCCTAAGTTTCTAATGCATTATTCAAAATGTCTGAGTGTATCTAATTTCATGCTGTGGTACAGATATTTATTGTTCTTAATCCAGTCACTGCTGGAAAGTTTAAGCAGAGAGTTCATTTTATAGCGAACGGAAAAGAGTTAGCATACCGGCTGCTCTGCAAACATCCTGTCTGACACTTGGAGACCAGAGAGGAGGAAAAACAACATAGACCACTCATCCATCCATTTATCAGCCATTGTCTGAGCGTGTTTGTGCGCATATGTGCGCGTGGTCGGTAGAATGGCTTTAATTAGAGAGATGAAACTCATGTTTTATGTTGGGCATAAGACACCAGTGGTGTGGGTGGTGATCAAGACTCGCAGAAGCTCTAACCATCTGCTTCTTTTCTTTTTTCCTCATCTTCAGATAATGGGTTCATTCCAGACACACTGCTTGAAGATGTTATGAAAGCATTGGATCTCGTTTCCGAGCCAGACTAGTAAGTTTGTGTGTGTTGTAAGTGTATATGAAGTGAGTCTATACGATGTTTTTGATTATAAAACAGATCAATATAATCCTGGATGCTGATGGGTCAGTACAGTGTTCAAGCAGTGCTAAATTTGTAATTCTGAAAGAAAGTAATACCTAATTACAAGGATGCATTAAATTGTCAAAAGTTTCTTAAAGAATCTTAAAAAATGCATCACTGTTTACACAAAAAATATTCAGCAGCAGAATTGTTTTCACTGATAATGTGTAAGAAACATATTTCAAAAACATAAAAAAAAAAAAACTTACCTTTCCCAAACTATTTAATATTTACCTTTTAATATATTTTTTATATTTTTAATATATATATATTATATTTTCATGTTTTATATATTGTTTTTATATTTAATATATTGGTTTTATATTTTGTTTGTTTTTTTTTACATTATAATACACTACCAGTCAAAAGGTTTAAATGTGTTTTTTTTTTAAATAAGTATCTTTTGCTCACCAGGTCTGCATTTATTTGATCAAAGGTACAGCAAAAAAAAAAACAGTAAAATTTTGAAATATTTGGAATATTTACTATTTAATATAACTGTTTTCTAGTTAAATATATTTTAAAATGTAATTTATTCCTGTGATTTCAAAGCTGATTTTTTTTAGCATCATTTACTCCAGTCACATGATTCTTCAGAAATCATTCTAATATTCTGATTTGCTGCTCAAAAACATTTATTATTATTGTTATTATTATTATTATTATGTTGAAAACAGAGTAATTTTTTTCAGGTTTCTTTGATATCTAAAATAAAAATCTTTTGTAGGATTATAAATGTCTTTATCATCACTTTTTTGCATTAAAGCATGCATTTTTATTGCTAAATAAGTGTTAATTTCTATAATTTCTTTCCAAAAAATTATACTGACTCCAAGCTTTTGAATGGTATAGTGTATACTGTTACAAAAGCTTTTTATTTCAGATAAATCCTGATCTTTGGATCTTTCTATTCATCAAAGAATCTTGAAGAAAATATACTCAACTGTTTTAAATATTGATAATAAAAATTAAAAAAAAAAAAATCTTGAACAGTAAATCAGCATATTAGAATGATTTCTGAAGGATCATGTGATACTAAAGACTGGAGTAATGATGCTAAAAATGTAGCTTTGATCACAGAAATAAATTATTTAATTATTTAAAATAAAATATTTTCAAATAGAAAGCAGTTATTTTAAATAGTACAAAACTGAAAAAAATGTTACTGTTTTTGCTGTACTTGGATTAAATGCAGGCTTGGTGAGCAGAAGAGACTAAAATCTTACTGTTCAAAAACTTTTGACTGGTAGTGTATATATAATTTTTTACGCTATAATATTTTTTTTTTATGAACAGCAAACATATCACTTCTAACATAGCAAGGTGACATTTGTATTTGTAATTAAGTGATGTGAAGAGGTTTGTGCATGTTAAAACAACTATGCTCCCTCTATTTGCATAATTTGGGTTCACATGTCATTCAAATTCACTCATTACTCTTTGTAGAGCAAAGAAGAGAAACACAGAGTAAAGTCCCAACCTTCCATCTAAAGCCAGTTTAAAGCCACCCACCATAGTCCCTTTGAAACCTTCACCTCTTAAACAGTTTCCCACTGAAATCTGAGTCATTTTAAACCACATGCTTTCTTACATCAACCTTTGACAGCTTGAAAGACAACTTCAGCCTCTCGAAGGGGTTGTTATATGAAAGTTAAATTGACTAAATAAAGTTTAGGTCATGTGTTTGTTTTTACACAGCACCCTATTCTGTCAAAAGCAGTTTGGGCAAGTGTAGACGAAGTCTGAACCTTCCTTTGGCCTCTTCTGAAATTACATACAACGTAATCAGTGTTTTGGCAATTGGCAATTTTTATGTGTATGCTAAAGTGACCTGTGATCACATCAGAAAGCATTTATCATCCTCTGGTTACTGAGTTTGTGTGGGAGAGAGTTAGTAATGTTATCAAGTCTCGCTGTATGACTTTAAAAGGAAAAGTCTGCTGTTTTAACATCTCTGAGGTTGTTTTTAAAACAATATTAGTCAGATTCCAAGCATTACTCACTGTTATATGTTTAGTATCTGATCATAATTCATGATTATAGCTCATTTTGATGACAGCCTCAGACAACACAATTCACTGCTCAAGGATGCCAGTGAGCAAAACATGTAGAAAACATGCAATGTGAGGACACACAACAAGCTACATCTTTCATGGTCCCTCATCTCTCTCTCTCTCTCTCTCTCTCTCTCTCTCTCTCTCTCTCTCTCTCTCTCTCTTTTTCCTAGTGTAAATCTAATGAAGAGTAAGCTGGATCCAGAGGGGTTGGGTATTATTCTGTTAGGTCAGTTTCTGCAGGAGTTCTTCCCTGATCAGGTAATACATGCATCATGTCTCTCTCTTTCAAGTTAAATGTTTAAACATGTTTACAAAGACCAACATGCTATGTAAGTGGACGGCTCTCTGGGCTTTGTGACAATTATAAAGTGTCTCCCAAAAATTAAAATTCTGTCATTACTCACCCTCATTTTGTTCCAAACCCGTAAGACCTTCATTCAGTTCATCTTCGGAACACAAATTAAGATATTTCTGATAAAAAAATGGGTCAGCTTTCTGACCCTGCATAGACAGCAACACAACTGACACGTTGAAGGCCCAGAAAGGTAGTAAGGACATCATTAAAATAGTCCATGTGACATAGTGTGGTTCAACCATAATGTTATGAAGCTACAAGAATACTTTTTGTGCGCAAAGAAAACAAAAATAAAGACTTTGTTCAACAATTTGTACTTTTTTGTCAGTCTTTGATGCACATAAAGAAAGCTGCCTTCTAAGATGTCTTATTTTTAGGGGTTTAAGTGCGTAATGCTGAAACCCTATTGTAATTGTTACAATGGCCAGTTTCCACATAAAAATGATTGGGCAAACCAAATGGTAAGTCGTAGAGACTTGAGACTTGGAGGGATGGTAGTACTCACACAGTCAGCACAGCGTCACCATGGCTCGCCCCAATCGGCCTAATGAGGGCACTACAGCGATCAAAAGTTCAAAATCATTCATAACTCCTAAATCATTCGTCACAGGCTCAAGTGTCTTATGTCGTTGGAATCCTTGGCTCACACCGGACAAAACACATGCCTCGGATTTGTCCGTCACCCTTGAAATTTTAGGGTATTTTGCATTTTTAAAAAAAAAAACACTACTTTTGCAAACTAGTCCTAGGTGTTTCACCTGATCGGAACCAAACCAGTGCAGGAAGATTCTCTGGAGAGTGAATATCAATAATTACCAAAAAAAAAAAAAGTTGAACCTTAGACTCTCCGTCGTAAAGGGATGCCAAAACGTTTGAAAGGGGCAGGGCTTCCTTTACTAAAACAGCTATAACTTTTGAACAGAATGAGGTATCTTCGCCAAACTCACAAAGTGTATATAAGAGCTAATTCTGAGGTCACCTGAAAAAAGTTGCAGAGCTTGCCCACTTGGTTGTGCTTTAAGAGGGAAAAAAACATAAAAACGGCTATAACTGCACAACCATTTGTCCCATCAACATGAAACATTGGTCCAAAGTGCCATAAGAGGTTATAAGGACATTTGCTTATCCCAAAAAACATGGCTGAAATAGGCCAATGAACTTTGAGCACCTGTTAAGCAAGGTCAACGGAGGTCGATCGGAACGAACACTCTGTAGGCCTGTTTGACTCACGGCCCTAAAGATCTGTGAGAAATTTGAAAGGAATCAGCCACTGGAGGGGCCGATATGACATTTTTCAAAGGCATAAACGTATATTATAGTATATTAAATGTAGAACGTATTGTATATTGTGCGTTTTTTCACACATACGCACGATATTCGTATCATACAACAGACCTCCTTATTCTGAACAGTTTTGCCTATAGAACCGCTGCTGTCAATCAAACCGTTTATTAAATGACTGAGAAAATGTGAAAAACCTACTTTTGCGAGTTTTTCGCTTAATACTTTTGTGTGCAAAGAAAACAAAAATAACAACTTTATTGAACAATTTCTTCTCTTCCTCGTCAGTCTTTGCCACACGTTCACGAGAGTACCACGCCACATCGATTCGAGTGCCACGACTGCGTTGATTGACACGGAAGAGAAGAAATTGTTGAATAAAGTTATTTTTGTAGCTTCATAAAATTAAGGTTGAACCACTGATTTTACATGGACTATTTTAAAGATGTCCTTACTACCTTTCTGGGCCTTGAACGTGTCGGTTGCACTGCTGTCTATACAGGTCATAAAGCTCTGGGATTCATCAAAAAAATCTTAATTTGTGTTCCAAAGATAAACAAATTCTTACAGGTTTGGAATGACATGAGGGTGAGTAATTAATGACTGAATTTTCATTTTTGGGTGAGCTATCCATTTAACATAATATCTATATCAACTGTGAGTTGAGTATTTGTGTGGTACACAGAGTGGCTGCCTATGTAAGGAGTTTAAAATCAGTCACTTATGAGGTTCACTGGTTAATAAGATGCCTGTGAAAGCAATAGACAGCTAGGCAGCTCACTGTGTTGTAGAACTTAGCTATTTCTCTTATCATGGCTATCCTGCTGTCTTTTTTTTCTCCCCCTTGATTATTGCGCTTGCTCAACGTTGTTTGCTTTTTCTTTCTGTTTTTTCATTATGTTCAAATAAACCTACAATCAGCCCCAGATTAAATCTATGTACATGTAGCCCCTCAGAGAGAGAGAGAGAGAGAGAGAGAGAGAGGCGGGGGAGAAGCTGATGGTTATAATTGGCATGGACTTGCACTGCTCTGTGTTAAATAGATTAGGGCTTTAGGGATACATGCAAAAAGGCCTCAATTTACCATCAAATCAAATACTCTAACCCTATTTCAGGCCCACTCAAACACATGCACACACGGTCCGCTGTTGTAGTTTTGGCAGCGAGGCAGGCATGCGGTATGGGGGCTAGACGGAGGTATTTGGCTGCTGTCAAGACTCTGTGCTTGGGTTTTGCTGCTGGTTTGAGTTGGTCTGCAGAGTTCTGGCACTGGTTTGCAATCAGGTCTTTTCAGCAGCTGCATGGGGGGGTGCATGTGATTGTTTTGGACAGTCTTGAGCATGTCATTACATCTAAAACCATTTACTGAACCGTTGTTTTAGGCTCTCTTGTTCAAGTTTATGGAGTGTGTTTTGATGTGTTTGAGCTGAAATTGGACATTTGGTTAAGTTGTCTTAACTCATGGAAATGTTTTTCTGGCATCCTATGGATGGAGTCAGATCTAGGCAGTATATGTCACAGTGAACTGTTTGCTGATGTTCCACAGACCTGATGATGTACATGTCCGCACTGACACGTGTCGTATCGCTTTTCCAGGATTCTGTGATCCCAGACTCATTTCCTGTGTATCACTATAATGGCCTGAAGCAGTCCAACCACAATGAGAAGGTAAGACACACGCATGCTCATTTTCTAATGCCCGCACATGCAAGCACACTTTAATAGCACATATTACCCATGCTGGCATGAAAGCCCTGGTGGGTCAGTCTTATCCTGTCTGATCCCTGGGATGTGGATTCTGTGAGCCACCCCGTCCTACGGCCTACACCACTGCGAGATCTCCGACTAGCCTTCCAGGTCATTCCTGTGAGTGTCGACAGCTTTCGAGACTGGGCAGAGTATACTGAAGCCGCAAAAATCTGAAACTGTTTCACTGGACTAATGTCTCAGGCTCTTGGTTCTCTTTATTTTGATTTGTGTTTATATAAAGTGAAACCAGGCAGGATGATTTGCATCATTTAAAAAACACATGTTCAAAAGCATTTTAGTGTAATATTATTTTCAATTTGACTTTTAGTTTCAGTTCAGTTTCTTCTGTGGTTTTGTTAGTCATTGTTCAGTTTTATTTTCCGGTCTCATTTTTTTTATACATTTTAGTTTTAGCAATTATAGCTACAGAAATAATCAAGTTGTCATCATTTATTCACCCATATGTCCTTCCACAAAACCCAAAAGAGATTTTCTTTCTTCTGTGGAACAGAAAAGGAAATATTAAGAATCATCTCTGTTGGTTCTCACGCGTCTCTAATATTAAATTGGCAAAACCTGATAGAACTTTTAAATATGCTTTAAAAAGCAAGAGGAAGCAACTGAATGTTCGTTCATTGTTATTTTTGATGCTGTTTACCATTTTAGATGTCAAATTAAAATTTTGACAAGTATGCTATACATTTTTTAATACTTTAACAGTTTACTGAATCTGTATATTCTTTTAGAAATTAATTTTGAGTTTACACAAAACATTTAAACTAGTAGGTAGGAGTGCGATAATGCTAAAAAAAAAAAAAAAAAATCTTGATGTTTTTCTGGAATTTCTTAATAACGATAATTAGGCAATATTTTGCTGAGCGTGTTGTTGTGTACCTTGACAGATTTAGGACTGCCATAGACAGCTGACTCCCAAAGCTTTTCGTTATTCTTCATATTCGCGAGGTGGTTACTTTGCAGGAGTAACAATTGATTTTTACTTTACTTTTTTTTTTTTTTTTTTTTTTTCCTAACCTAATTAAATGTATGCATATCAATAAATTTAAATAGTAAGACACTATAGGGCTGTTACCAATCAATTGAAATCGGTGTCAGCAAAGTTTGTAGGTAATGCAAAGGTGGCACAGAATCTGCATCTGAAGTGGCATTTAGATGCATTGACACAGACTGTTTAATGCAGGACATAAATGCAGTATACCTGCAGTTACAAATGCATAATTAATGCTTTTTTAAAAAAAAAAAAAAAAAAAATCATTGAATATTGATATTTGAAATTATTTGGAGGGGAGGAAGAAAAAATATACTGTAAATAGAAACCTAAAATCCCTAGTAGGTGGCGGCAAATCATTGCATGGGTCATTCATTCAACCAATTTGTTCAAATGGCTGATTGATTCATAATGAAACACCGTCATGTGTTGCTCAGAGATGCAAAACAGTTCTGTTGTGGCTTTGTTTGAAACTATTTTCATCGTCGAAATCCAGGAAAAAAAGAAGAAAGTCTACAATTTCGAGGGATGAAAACGCTGGAATAGCGTAAACGACAAGCCTAACCGTAGCAAAAGTTATGCCTTTCAAAACGAAAATGCACTAGTGTAAACGTAGCCTTAATACTAACAACATGTCTATTGAACTGTTCATCAGTTCATTATCACTTTTGCAGTTGCGCTGATATTTGGAGAAAAACTTCACTCTTTGTGTGATATTAACTACATCCTATGATAGAAACATAAAAGGCATTTTGCCCCCTTATCTTGAATTTTGGTGTATCTCTAATTGCTAGATTTACTACTAGCTTGCCCAAGCGCAAACTGTTTTTGGCGTTAAAATATTTCTGTCAGGATTTACTAAAGACGCGCCATGAAGAATTAGCACTGAAAAGGCATGGGCACAGTTATTTTTGTACCTGACATTTTTGAATATGCATTTGTAGGAGTTTCTCTTTCAGATGCAAAATCTATAGGAGAGGAGTATTAAAATGAACCACACAATGTGATTTACTAACGTTTTTGTAAAATTTCTGGTATTTGCACCATTATTTAATGCCCAATAAGAAGCACATCTTAAAGCAGGCAGTAATTTGCGCTGCTCTTGGTAGATTGTGCTGGCCATTATAGAAATTATCTGGCTGCGATATACTTGATAATGATAAATCACATATTGTTTAAACGTCAGTTACGATATTATCGTAGACAATATATTTCGCACACCCCTGCTAGTAGTTTGTGTTTTGCTAGTTAAAATAAGTTTTTAAAAAACACTTAATGGAAAAGAAACAAAGAAACATTTACAGATAATGTACTCACCTCCTTGTCATCCAAGATGTCCATATCTTTTTTTTCTTCAGCCTTAAAGAAATTGTCTTTTGAGTTAAGCATTTCAGGATTTTTCTCCATATAATGGACTGATATGGTGCCCCGATTTTGAACTTCCAAAATGCAGTTTAAATGCGGCTTCAAATGATCCCAAATGAGGTTGTAAACGATCCCAGCTGAAGAAGAAGGGTCTTATCTAGCGAAATGATCTGTTTATTTATGGAGAAAAATCCTGAAATGTTTCCCTCAAAAAATATAATTTCTTTATGGCTGAAGAAAGAAAGACATGAACATCTTGGATGACAAGGGGGTGAGTACATTATCTGTACATTGTTGTTCTGGAAGTGGACTTCTCCTTCAAAACAAAGACTCCTTATACACTTTTAATATTCACTCTGATGTTGTTCCAGGTGCTTATTCTCATCCCATGTTCTCTATATTGCCACTGGTAGTTAAGTGCTTTTTCTGACCATTGTGGACCATTGTGAACCATTGCCCATATTCCATACACATCCCCATAAAGAGTGCTAATGACATTTACACATGCCATCCTTAAGCACTAGAGAACGCACCCCTGACCGCCTTGTACGTTCATTGATCACAGAGAGTGTGTGTGTGTGACCGTATACTGCTTAACGGAAGTGCGTGTGTGTGAGAAGGAGATTGACAGAAGTTTAGAGATAATGGGTAGGAACTGCCACATCAGGCCCCTGAGGACACACAGGTTACTCTTCATTACTCTGGCAAACGCATTAGCAGCAGCAGTAAAGTGTGCAGCCTTTGTTGTTGAGGTTTCCTCTGTGCCACTCGTATATTCACAGGGGCCCTTTCTCAGGAACCAAACACCTTGCAAAATGTAAAGAGCTCCTCTGGCTGTAACGCAGACCATACTGGCACTTGGAAGCCAAAGCCCAGATTGCCTTTCTGCTCAAGCCATATAATCATCCGAAGGGATCTGCTCTCATTCCGTCTTCCTCCAGCACTCCTGCTTCATGTCACTTGTGCATTTTGGACCGCTTTTGCACTGCCGTCAGCATGATTCAATAATGATTTTGTGTTTTTATCGTCAGAGTACTTTGACAAAAAGCTTATTTTATTTAATTTTACTGCTGGATGTAATTCAGTACATATTCATAAGATGTTTGCTTGGCTAAATATGCAGGTTTTCACAGGATTCGAACACTGTGGCTCATTCCTTGTTAGATATTTTAGATAATGTAATTGTTTCAGCTACTGTTAGGGGTGCAATACTCTTAAAGGAACACTTCACCCAAAAATAGAAATTCTGTCATAGTTTACTCACCCTTATATGCACCTGTATGACTTGCCAAAAAATATAAATAAATAAATAAAAATCACAAAATGCAATACAATTGACACTAAACTTTAACATATAAAATTGTATTAAATTATAAATATACAATTAATTTAGAGTTAATTGTAAATGCAATTCAGTACAATTGAAAATAATCTTTAACATATTAAATTAAATTATATTAAATTATTAAATTATAAATATACAATTTAGAATTCATATGATGTTCATGGTTTTTTTTTTTTTTTTTTATAAAGTGTATCATTTTCAAATTATTCATTTCTGATGATTTTAGTAAATATTATTAATTCTAATTTAATTTAAGTTTTATTTACTCTCTGTAAATTAAATAGTGGGATGTTTCTTAGGCCTATATTGGCTTTATATTGGATCAGTCAGTTCTTTGAGTTTGTGTGTACAGTCAGACTGACATTCTCTGACTGATTATGAGCACATATGAATTTGTTTTAGTCTGAATATAAAGAAATGTTTATTTTAAAGCATTGAATTAGAGCTGAACCCAAGCCCAGTTAACCAGCAGCAGACTGTTATCTTCAGCCGAACAGGCCAAAAACCTTTAGAACATGAAATCTGGCTGAACAGTGAAAATATTTGGATTATTTCAAGTAAACATACATAGAGTGTTGACAAGTTTTATGAAAGTTCCGACTAACATGGAGGACCCGCTGGCCCACGCGACAAGAGTTGACTGGCTGTGATGATGAATGTGTGCCTTATAGTTCTAACAAGATGTAGAGTTTTATTGTGCCTTGAAATGGCTGGTAATGGTTCACAGTTTAGTCAGCTGGAGGATGTCGCTCTTCCTTCCATTGCATTCTACTGCCAAGAGCTAAAGTACAGCTGTAAAATAGGGATTGATGGGCTTGGGTAAAACAGGGAGCTTGAGAAATATGGAAGTAATTGAAGTGGTACAGTAAGGTGGTTTGAAGATCTTGAAAATTTAGATCTGAAAGCTTAAGGTTGAGGAGATCATCTCTCAACGGCCTTTTCTTCACCTGCCTATTGGCTGTTTTTGCCGGCTTAAAGTGATAGTTCACCCAAAAATGAAAATTCTGTCATTACTCACCCTCTTGTCATTCCAAACCTGTAAGACCTTCATTCATCTTCAGAACACAAATTAAGGTATTTTTGATGAAATCTGAGAGCTTTCTGATCCTGCATAGACAGCAACGGTACTGCCACATTCAAGGCCCAAAAAGGTAGTAAAGACATCGATATAACAGTCCATGTGACATCAGTCGTTCAACCTTAATTTTACGAAGATATGAGAATGTGTTGTGTACTCTCGTGAACATAGGGCGACATGGACAAAAGAATATCACGATTAGTCAATATTGATAATTATCACAATTAATGTTACATTTTTATTTTTTATAAGGCAGATTTTTGCTCCAATGTAAAAGTTATAAAAATCAGATGATTAATTGTGGTTTTAAACCATTTATGGTCAGAACATGACAAACACTTCACGTTTTTGAATGTTACTGTTGTATACTGTTTGAGGGTTGTTGTTTTTTTTTTGTTTGTTTTTTTTTAATTAACGGTTGGTCTTCCATGATACCATACATTTAGATCATGATACCCACAGTTAAAACCACAAATGTAGCACACCAGTACCATGGTAAAATTGTAATATGGTTTCTTTGTATTGTAATGTAATATGTTTTTTTGTATATTCAATACATTTAATACAGGTCTACATTAATAATATAATAAAATTCAAGAAGAATACTCGATACCGAGTTTGTCAGCGAGTGAACGCATCTGCTCTAGTAAACTCAAAAACGTCCCGGCGTTTGAATTTTGACCCGAGCGGATAAACGGTCCGAATGGCGCAGTTTAAATGACTAGCGCTCTTTCGTTCTGCCTCTGCTGCATAAACATTATATTGAACGTTTATCGAACTCTTGTTATCGTTTATCGAGGAAATTTATAACGTGCTATAATTATCCCTATATCGCCCAGCCCTAAGTGAACGTGCGTCGAAGACTGACACGGAAGAGAAGAAATTAAGTTATTTTTGTTTAATTTTTGCACAAAAAGTATTCTTGTAGATTCATAAAATTACGGTTGAACCGTGGATGTCACATTCACTATTTTATCAATGTCCTTACCTTTCTGGGTCTTGAATGTGTCTGTTGCGTTGCTGTCTAAGCAGGGTCAGAAAGCTCTCTGATTTCTGCAAAATTATCTTAATTTGTGTTCTGAAGATGAACGAAGGTCTTACAGGTTTGGAACGACATGAGGGTGAGGAATTAATGACAGAATTTTTTTATTTTTAGGTGAGCTATCTCTTTTTAAATCAATCTAACATCTCTCTGTAGTCAGCATCAGTGTGTGTTTGTTTTCATGGATGGTTCTCCTAACTCTGGGAAAGCCGAAAAACAATAATGGTTGATGACGAAAGCAACTTTTTTTGCTGAAACACAAGGTTGAGCAGAGGTTAGTTGGCTACTTAGAAGAAAAATGACAAGTGGAGTCTTGCAAGTGTGTGATCTGCTTCCCAATGGCTTGGACAGACTGGTTTCCGCTGTTAGCATGTCTGAGCTTCGCTGCATTATGGGCTGGTGATGTTGGTGTAGAGATGTTTGTGGCTACCACCAGAGGGAGCGCCATGGAGCTTCATGGCTTTTGCTCAAGACTGGGTTGAATTAGGATAATTGTGGACAGCACAGCTTAATTCCTAATTTTAAAGGTCATCAGAGGTCAATGGATCTTCAATACTGGCACCAGTGAAACCTGTAGATTCTTAGGTTTGTCCTGTAATGTACAACAGCAACACAAAAGACACAAAAAAAAAAAAAAATGAGGGCCATGTTTATCAAGACACTGTCAAAGGCAGATTCCTTCCTGGCAATATGACGCCCTCCATATGGAAGCCATTGACTGTCTCATGTCTGATGATGTCATAGCAAGAGGCCAGGTCTCTAATGAGACTCATACAGAGAGAGACATATTGGCATTCCCAGAAACAAGGGCCATGGTTTTATTTTGAGTGGCTGTACATACGCAGATGTGTTGCATGTTCACCCTTTGTGTTTTTTTTTCTGCCAGGTGAGTTACGTCGAGGGCACCGCTTTGGTCATGGGTTTTGAGGACCCCATGGTACGTACGGACGACACCCCGGTCAAGCGATGTCTACAGACCAAATGGCCCTACATCGAGCTCCTGTGGACCACGGAAAGGTCGCCTTCCCTCAATTAACCTTCCTCTCTCACCTTTCACCTGCCAGCCTCTGGCTACACAGCCCGCTGACTTCAGGAACGCTCAAAGGACTCCTCACTCTCTCTGCACTACATTTAGGAGGCCAACACGGGGCCTGAAGTTCAAATGAGAGACGATGCTCTTCGCCTGGCACTCACACAAAGCCTCTTGTTTGCTTTTTAAACATCTCAACTGGCTTAATTATTGGGCTAATTTTGTGTTTAGGTCTCTGGGGTTGAATTAAAAAAAAAATGTTTTTTTTTTTTTTTTCTAAATTATGTTACTTTCTGTTGCCATCTGTTTTGAATACCAAATGTATTTGCTTTTGCAGGTGTTCATATTATTTTTGTTAACTTTCCACTTGATTTTGTTTACTGGTCTGGAATGATAAATCTTTGAATTAGCACACCAACTGTGATGATCTTATGAGTAATTTATGGAATTGTTAATATATATATTTTTGTTTATTTTTTTTTTATTTTGAAGTTTCATTGTTGGTAGTTGTAAATATTTAAGGGATCCTTTGACCAAAGCTTCTGGTTGGACATAAAGTATTTGTGTTTGTCAGTGGTCAGCTGAGGAGCTGCCATGTACTGCAGTGTTCGGCCCTGAGAGGAAGTCTGTTTAGACAGGTTTACAGAAGAATGCACTACAACCCCATGCTGGGCACCAAACGACAGCGGGAGAATAGGGCAATTTTAGTATTTAAACTTTGAAGTTACAGCCCTCCAGGAGGGATTCTGGAATGACAGGAGGGATTCTCTGCATGAGAGAGATGAAGAATAACACTGACAAACGCTCACCCTTTATTTATTCTGACCCTGATGGTTCACTAAAATAAACACTTTTGTTCTTCATGTCTGGGCTGTAGTGTTTGTCTTGTGTGAGATGAAATGATCCTGACTTTAAGATAACTGTAAAAATTGGTAATCATTGAAAAACTAACCTTGTCAATCAGATGTCTTTCATGTTTTCTTATGCTGTCAGTAGGGAAAGCAGTAGCAGATCCTGGCATAGAGCGACAGCATTAGGAATGTGCAGCTACACCTGCAGACAACAGCAATGATGTTATGAATGACTTGAACTCACTACTTCATAACAGTAACTGTCCACTACAGGAAAACTGCTAATTTGCTGTAGGTGAAACTAATAAAAAAAGTAAGCACACTCTAAAAAAAATGCTGGGTTTAAAAACAACCAAATTTGGTTTTTTTGGCAACACAGCTCTGGGTAAATATTCGACAGAACACCTTCGGTTATTTTGACCCAGCAGCTTGGGTTAAATATTTTTACCCAACATTCTGGGTTGTTTTATTTAAGTCAACTATTGTTTAAAATTACAATATTGCTGGATATTTTAAAAAAAAAAAATCACACACAGAATTACTTGAGACAACAGCAATAATATATAAGCTTAATGGCACAGTTTTTTTAATTAGAATAACCATGTATGAATGCATATTTGTCATGTTGACTGAACTTAGGACTGGTGGTGGTGCTTAAGATATTGTTTGTAATTTAGTGTTTCTATTTAAAAAAAAAAAAAAAAAAAAGGGGAGGGGGGGGACTAAAAATAATACTGATAAGATAACAATAATACGAATTCTACTACAAATAACAATATAAAACGCACCAAGAATTAATGAGCTGCTGCGTTAATGAATATTAATCACGTTGTCTGCGTTCGCTCGAACAGATTTGCTGAAATCAAAACAGGGACGATAATAGGTGAGCGCCAGCCAATGAGATTGTTGTTTGCGCATTAGTTCCGCCTACTACGGAGAAACCAGCAGTTCTTAAAAGCTGAAGAATTCCAAAGGAACTCCGTTATTTTGACAGGAAAATACAGCTAAGTGTATCGGTTACATGTAGCGCGTCAATTCTTCATGGTATGTAAGGTATATATCTCGCTCTGTATCTTTCTTTGTGTGTGTGACACAAAGCAACGGCCAGTATTGTGCCTTTACACTGGAGTTTACTGTTCGTCAAATACAGGTATGCTGCGCATCTATTCAGATGAACTGAAAAATAAAATGATAATAATATTATAATAAATAACAGTAACGGCGCATTTTACTCGCCTCGCGCCTCGTAGCTGAAAGATGCCGTGACTCCATAACCTGCCCATAAACAAAGAGCACTGAGATTAGAGAACATGTTTTAACATCAGCATCAGTTAACATCAGTCAATAAACATCAGTTTATGTTATGCCAGGTAAAATGCGTTTCCATCATGCGAAACGACCGCTGCTTCTGACGTATTTAATGTTAGCTGACTGACATTCCGTCCTTGTATGCTGCGTTGCATAAAATAATATAATTTACAGCACAGTAAAGACTTCACAAATGAAACAAAACGTATACAAACCTTTATTTCGCTAAAAAGTGCACCAAATCGGTGGCGCTGAGAACCGCTCTCTCCTGTAGAGCAAGCAAAAAGCCCGCGCCCTGACTGTAATTTAGCAGCTGGGTTATTTCGTCGGAAATACTGGCTTAAGTGGTTGGGTTGAAAAAAATAACCCAGCATTAAAAAGTTACTCAGCAGTTTAATTAAAGAAAAACTACCCAGCAGCTTAGTTAAAGAAATGCTGAATACATGCTGAACCCAGCATTTGGGTTATAAATAAATAAATAAATAAAACTGTGGGAGTTTTTTTTTTAGAGTGTAGGTGCTATGTTTGATGGTAGTATGTGGATTCTACCACCATTCTTTTAATATAATTTGTGTAGGCTTTTTTTTTTTTAATAAAATGTTTACATTAGATATTTTACATTATCAACATTTTTACTAACCCTTCTCTTGCTGTTTTAAATGACATTTTTATTTATACTTATATTTAAAATATATGCTTGAATATAAATATTTATGACATTGTGTCTAAAGTATAACATATGAGTAAATATATAAAATATTTAAATAATAAATATTATTACAAATAATATTGCAAATGACACAAATTCAATTTGAATTCTTTATTCCGTATGGATAATTTTTCTACATTTTCTAACCCTTCTCTCTTGTTCTTAAAGGGGACATTGGATGCAAAATTCACTTTTGCATTGTGTTTGCATATAAATGTGTCTGAACAATGTGCTGACACAACCCCCCTACAATAATAAAAATCTATTTACTCCTTTTTTTTAATCCTCAAAAAACCTACACAGTTTCAATTATCAAGTCATTTTGATAAGATTAGAGAGAGGTGGGGTGAGCGGAGCTCATTATCATTTAAAGAGACATGCACCAAAACGGCTCACTATGAACAGCTGTTTTTGACAAGGTAAAAAGAGCGTTTTATACAGTGATTGAAGAATTTTAACCAAAGTGCGTTTCAGACATTTCATGAAGACCCTAAAGAACCATACCAACTTGTGGAGATTCGGCATCTGATGTCCCTTTTAAATTACTTGAATTAAGTGACTAAAAACGTTTCATCATCCTCTACATTAGTGGTTCTCTTTTTCTCTGTCTTATTCCGTTCTCAATTTTTGTGTTTCTTGGCTACAATGGTTTCAGTTGTTTGGTTTACCGTCTTTTGAGCCGCCCCGTCCTAAGATGTCAGGATGGAGATATTAATACACCATGCCAATTACTGACAAATTTAAATGTTTTAATTTCAGGAATTTGTTTTTTCTTTGACTCAGCAGTTAAATTTTGTGTCAAATGGTCATGATCAGTATTTGCTTTGACTGGTTAGTGAAGTTTAAATCAGAGTTGGGTTTAAGACCTTGCCATCAAATAAATTTGATGTCTCAGGATGTGATCGTTGTGGCCCATATGATCCACAGGGTCACAGATCAAGCTGCTCTAGTTTCCTCTATAAAGGTCAGACCAACAGATAATTAAAAACGTTCCCACTGAGGGTGCTTGACATATGGAAGACATCTTTCATGGGCCAAGTGACTTCCCCAAATTCCACATTATTACAGAAAGAAATAAAAGCGACATTTAGTGGAACCAAATTTTTCATTAAGCTTCTAGCGAAACGACTTGGCACCACATCAAACAAGCAGTATTCAATAGCAAAGAAAATAGATTCAAAACAAGATGCAGAATACTGGATACAGGACTTTTATATGCAGAATGTGCCTATTGAGCTCTTTCATGTCTGCGTAGTTCCTGTTAATTTTTTACTTTTAAGAATCTTGCTGGAACCGGGTCGGCTGGGAGTTTTCAGACGTTTGTTGCGTCATATTATAAACAATTTTAGCTAAACGTTGATGATGCTGTGGTCATCGCTCTATAAACATTGCGAAGCACACACTGTAAAAGATTCTCTTATGGCTCGCCATGATCATGTATCACTGCAGCCAATCTGGGACAAGTGTATATTATAATGACTTATAAACAATCTGCTGTTTGACAGGTGCTTCTATTCTCAGTAGATGACGCTAATATTACTGTCTGTCTGGAATATGAGGATTTTATATGTCACAGCCAGAGTTTATCAGTTCCTGTCAGAACAAAAGTTCAAGAAATCTTTATAAATGAACAGAAAATGTGGAGGAGAGAGTATTTTGGGATGGTTTATTTCAAACATCACTGAAATAGAAATAGAAAGTGACATCTGTAAAATATAAATTATTTTTGGACCTTTAACCATTTTCTTTTTAAGTTCTCTGTGATCCTTTTTAGTGACTCTCAGGCAATTGTCCTCTTTCTGATGGTTATTGAGTTTGAATAATAAGCTAAATGTTGGCTGTGCAGATGGTGTGAATGAAGCCAGAGTAAAAGCTAGAGTAAAACAAGTGCATAAACGATATGTGAAATATGTGAATCTGGCTCAATTATATCAAACTAGTCAGATGTTGTTGAAATGATTGTCCCTTAAAACTCGCTAATATGATCCTCAGGGGAAAAAAAAATATGACAATGCTCATTTTGAAGGGCTTCAGTTGAGACAAACAAGTAAATGTGCACTAGTTTGTCATATAAAGCGCTCTACAGAAAACTGGTCTGTATGAGAGGATGGAACAAAAGAAGCTGTTACACAAGAACCACATCTGGAGTTTGCCAATAATGCATAATAGTAAACCAGAAAGAAAGGAGTTTGTAGTCAGATGAGACCAAGATAAAGCTTTTAATCAAATTTTAAAGCACAATGTGTGGTGCAAATCAAATGCCGTCGACTGACGGACTAAAGTTCAGGAAAACGTTCATTTTCACAGCAAGAATTATCACACAGGCCAAATTAAAGGAGTATTTTGGTTTCAATAGAACTTAAGTTCAGTGGATGTTCATAATGTTGATTACTGCGAACAATTATTTTGACTTGTCCCTCATTTTGTTCATTATAGTAACTGTAAAAAATAGAGGAAGTGAATAAGGACATGTTTAAGGGATTAAAAGCAGAAATTTGAATGTTATCATTTTTATTTTACATTCATTCTTCTGTTAAAGGTTTTGTAATGTTTGACCAGTAAAATTGTTCTTGTCATTTTTGCAGTCATTTGTAGTTGTAAGTCATTATATAACTTAAAAAAAAAAAAAAGTTTCAGTATTTCTAATAAAAATAGGCAGCGGCTATTTGCACTAAGTGTAAACAGCGATAGAGGCTATTTACACTAAGTGCAAATAGCAACAGATGCTATTTACACTGTGTAAAGAGCAATTAGATGCTATTTACACCAAGTGAAAATGGCATTTTTTCAGCGATAGATGCCATTTACACTAAGTGTGAAGCATTTTTTAGCAATAAGATGCTATTTTCACTAAGTGCATATAGTGATAGATGCTATTTACACTAAGGGCAAATAGCAATGGGTTCTATTTACACTAAATGCAAATAGCTATAGATTCTTTTGTCACTATGTTAAAATAGCAGGGTTTTCTGCTATTTATAATACTTATTGCAAACAGAGACAATTATCTGCACCTCAATATTGTAGTACTTTATAAAACAGTATGCAATAATAGCGTATTGAGTGTAAATTATAGTTTTAATTCAGATTTTTAAATGGATGCCACTTTACTGGGACAATAAGTCCTTCCTACAGCTACCCTAACCGATACTTTATTTTCAACTTTTCGATTATTTAGTTTATATTTTTATTGGAAGTAAACGCCTTTCCGTCATGAGACAAGATTTAAAAAAGGAAGGATAAAAGTTCAGCAAAAGGCGAATTCGAACCTGGGTCGATTGCGAAGAAAAGAGTACAGCATGCACTTTACCATCTACGCCACTGGCGCAGGTGTTTAACATTAGTTTTTTGTAGTGTTGACTAGCCCTATCACACGTTTTTGGGCGGAGTTACACTATCCGCCATTTTTTGTAGTTAGAAAGTGAATATAACAGTCTTCATTTTCACCTAACATGAGGACGCAGTGGATTAGTTTTGTTTTTAATGGTAACGTGCGACAAAATACACAAAAAAACGGAAGAGAGAGAGGCGGGGTGAGCAGTAGCTCATTATCATTTAAAGAGACATTCACCGAAATGGGTTGCTGTGAACAGAGCTGTTTTTGACAAGGTATTGTTGTTTTACATGACCATTGAGGAATTTTAACCAAAATATTTTGTTGACATTTCATGAAGTCCCTAAAGAATCATACCAACTTGGAAAATGGGCATCCGATGTCCCCTTTAATCTTGTGAGCCTTGTTTTAAAATCCCAATGTTTCTGGTCAGTGTGATAAAAGACTGTCTGGCTCTTTGCCTCCCAGAGCCTTAGAGGGGAATTCAGAAAATGCGCCACTGGAGCAGATGTGTAACATTAGTCTTTTGTAGTGTTGACTAGCCCTACCACATGTTGGTGGGCGGAGTTAGTGTAAATAACCTCTGCCAACAAGACGTGCTATTTGCACTTAGTGTAAATAGACACTCTGATAAAGACACCACAGAGAACAAAATTACAGCATAATATTTGAATCTGTCAAGTTCAAGTAAAGCACTAATTAAATGTCTTAATATTTTTGCAAGGCATTTTATAGTTTCACTTTTACATGGTGTTTGCATATAAATGTGTTTTAGCAATGTGTGAACACAACCACCCTACAATGCAAAAAATCCTTTCACTCTTTTTTTTTTTTTTTTTTTTTTTATCCCAAAAAAACTAAACAGTCTCAATTATTGACATTTATATTACTCAAGCCCTGCCCATGACTGCTGATGGACTGTCCCTTATTAGCATATTTCCCTCCTCAGCCAGTTGTACACTATCCGCCATTTTCTCCGCGCTCGAGCAGCTGTAGCAACAACAAAGTCTCGCAATGCAGGTGTTTTGTAGTTAGAAAGTGAATATAAGAGTCTTCATTTTCACCTAATATGAGGACACAGTGGATTCGTTTTGTTTTTAATGGTAACGTGCGACAAAATACACAAAAAAACGGAAGATAGAGAGGCTGGGTGAACAGTAGCTCATTATCATTTAAAGAGACATTCACCGAAATGGGTCACTGTGAACAGAGCTGTTTTTGACAAGGTATTGTTTTACATGACCATTGAGGAATTTTAACCAAAGTATTTTGTTGCCATTTCATGAAGTCCCTAAAGAATCATACCAACTTGGAAAATGGGCATCCGATGTCCCCTTTAATCTTGTGAGCCTTGTTTTAAAATCCCAATGTTTCTGGTCAGTGTGATAAAAGACTGTCTGGCTCTTTGCCTCCCAGAGCCTTAGAGGGGAATTCAGAAAATGTTCTCCAGCTCCCTCATCCTCCTGGAATGAAAGTACAATACATGGACCATGCCTAATCTATTATTTTTCCTGAAATGTGTCTGTTAGATATGAACTCTTCTCATTGTTTACAAAAGCCTTCAGAGGCAGCTGAGCCAAATATGCCAGTTCTGAGAAGAAAAGCGGGTATCCATTCACCACTGTGAATGTGTATTTTATTAGACCAGACAGAGCGTTGACAACAATCACTGGAGATTCAATACTGAACCCATTATTGACTGTGGAATCAAATCATCATGCTTTTAGTCCTGGGTCGCAAAGACAACACTATATCTAAGATTGTCACCAACACTCTTCACCACGACCCAAAAATGGACAGCAGAGAACACTTCAGACCTGGCTGATGCATGTGCACTGTCTGCTGCAACGGTTTTTATATATTTCACCTGCTTCTCTTTGAGAGTGGGCCAAAAACATACTTTATATCTCAACAGCAGTAAGCTATGTAAGGAAATGTTTTGCTAGCTCTGTGGAACAGTTTATGGTGAACAGAGAAGCAGTGGAATTCGGTTTAACTTTTTTTTTTTTTCAGAAGATCATGCTTCTTTAGTTTACCCTTACTGTATCATCAACATTTAATCCATGTTATAAGTGCAGAAGTAAGCCTATGGGGGAGACTTCCAGTTCATTAGCTATAGGGAAATAACGAGAAAAACATGAAGTATATGGTAAAACTGTTTGCACTACAAACCAGTGTGTTCATAATTGAGATAATACATTAAAATAATATGGTAAGACACAGCAATCTGCAATATCAACCAGCAAAACGAGTTGTTTTATACAACTTAAAAAAAAAAAAAAAAAAAATTTACAAATGGCCGCGCCCACTTCTTAAACTTGTAAATTATGCATTCAGGTGCTTTTTTTATAAACAAAAGCTTGTGTGCATAACATAAGGACACCGTTTCATTATCGTAATTGACCTGAAAAGCATAATAACATCCACATGGCATGCATCCTAGCTTTTTGCACATACGTGAGTGGTTTTCTAAAAAGTGTAAAAGTGTGAGATTGTTTACAGTTGGAACGTCACAGGATAGGCGGTGAAGCGAATGACTTCGTTTAGACAAGATTAAAACTCTGACAGCCAGATGGAGCGCACACACAGCCTGCGTCTTGTGTTCAGATGTGAACGCAGCGCCTAAATTTAGGTTTGCTCCAATGAAACAGGTCACACAGGAACTACGATTGTAGGTTCTCTTCAAAACATCCCCACGGTTTATTTTCCAAACGTTATACTTATCGCGCGCGCTTCATACCAAAGTTTAACTTTGGACGTCTGACAAGGATAATTACCGTTCATTATTTGCAGCCGGTGTTAAAATTGCGTAATTAAAAGCATCGGCTCAAAGGTTGACACATTAAAACAACTTGATCTGAGTAATATGGCATTAATATTAATAAACTTTAATATACACTACCAGTCAAAAGTTTTTGAACAGTAAGATGTTTAATGCTAACCAAGCCTGCATTTATTTGATCAAAAATACAGCAAAGGCAGTAATATAGTCTCAGTCTTCAGTGTCACATGATCCTTCTGAAATCATTCTAATATGCTGATTTTCTGTTCGGAAAACATTTATTATTATTATTATCAATATTTATAATGGTTGAGTAGCTAAATTTTTTTTCATTCATTGACGAATAGAAAGATCCAAAGATCAGCATTTATCCGAAATAAAATGCTTATGTAAGATTATACACTATAGAGGGTTTGCACTTACGTCACGATTTGGTCAGTTACCCTGATGCCCGGTCATATTGGCAAATGGCGATACTCAGATGTAAACAACAGCATGGACTGCATGATTAATGTAAAACTAAATATGTTGTTCTGCTAATTTATGCTGTCTAAAGCATGGGAAAAAACATGCTAAATCATATAGAAAAGGACTGCTAAGCAGGAAAAGGGCACAATATTTTGACAAGCTAAAGTTAATAGGTGGTAAAGATACATACGAGCAGTATTAATTAAGATATTAGTCTAATATTTTACCTACCTGAATGGAAATGTTTAGAACAAACACAAATGTTGTCAAGATTCTTGCCCTGGAAATCCTGGTTCAGTTTGGCCAACCACAAACGCCTTTTGTTCCTCAGACAGTTTTTTTGCACTCTTCTCCTTGATTTGTTATAACTTTTGGCAGTCTATAGTACTCCAAATGTTTTTCCCAGTCCGACCGGTTAGTACAGCCCAAAACATGACAATAATTGACCATTTTTTGGCAGCAATAATCAGTAAAATATGTGAGTTTCTTTCGGTTCAGTGGCATTGTTTATGTTCAGTCCCGCCAATATGGCCGATTGATGACGCGTCGTTAAAACACTATACCATTCAAAAGCTTGAAATCGTTTTTTTTTTTTATAGAAACTAATACTTTTATTTAGCAAGGATGCTTTAAATTAATCAAAAGTGATTATAAAGACATTTTTAATGTTACAAAAGATTTCTATTTCAGATAAATAAGTTCTTCTGAACTTTCTATTCATCAAAGAAACTTGAAAAAATTCTACTCAGCTGTTTTCAAAATAATAATAATAATAATAATAATAATAATAATAAATGTTTTTTGAGCAGCAAATCAGAATATTAGAATTCACTAATTTTATATAAATTCGTATTTATTAAAATAATAATTAATTAATGATTAATAATAATTAATTTTGATAAGTAATAACAGAAGTAATAATGTTTAAAATTAATAATAGCCATCACTACTAATAATATAGTAGTAGCAATATTATAATAAAGGTCTTTTCCTTTCGTAATTGTCTAATTTAGTGTGTGTTTCCATAAAAGGAGTTGACCGGATGCTGTGTGATGTGGTGCAGGAGTCCGGTCTCGTGCGCAGCTCATTATAATGTTTAGTACGCAGAGAGCTCGCTCAGAGAAAGGCGCGCAGCTTGCAAAAAGCCAGCAGCAGACGCGTGGAGCGCGCATTCAATTTATGACAGCTGAACACGGACATACCTTACATTCTCTCTGCACATCTTTAATCAAAACTTTTGGATTACATTTGGAGACACCGGGCTGACACCATGCACCCTTGTTTTTTCCGCGTGTGTTTGCGTGGGGTTTTGCTCATATTTTCAATTTTATGCAAAGCTGCTGCTTTTAACCTGGATTTGGAAAAGCCAACGGTTTACAATGGACCAGAGGGAAGTTATTTTGGATACTCACTGGATTTCTACCACCCAACGCAGGATAGAAACGTGTAAGTGAGATTTAAAAACTTTGTTGTTGTTTATATTGTTGTTTTTATTAGGCATCTTCCAGTATATTTCGTAATAACCACTTTTCTCGGAAACAAACTTAGTTTGGTTATGTCTACAATGTTCGCAGCTTTTGACTTTTGACGCAGCTTCTTTTGCAAAAACATTTTCAGCACCACCAATGTGGACCAGTGAACTCAGATTGTTGAGGTTGATATTGAAGTACATGTAATTGGGGAACTTTGCTGGGATTCATTTTGTCACTTATAAGTGTTTTACCTTGATTCGGTAGGATGCTGTTGTGTGTAGATTTATGCCTTTCTCTCTCCAGCATGTCGGTGCTGGTTGGGGCTCCTAAAGCGAACACCTCTCAGCCAGGAATTGTGGAGGGAGGAGCGGTGTACTACTGCCCCTGGCCGGCATCAGACCCAGACTCCTGCCGCCAGATCCCCTTTGATAAAGCAAGTAGGTACCCTCATGATTTACAACTGGTCAACTAATGCAAAACGTTCAGAACCGTTTCTGTTGAGACGCTTCAGTTATAACGAGTCTTCTTAAGTTCCTTTTTATACATTTTCTTAAATGACAGTATTCAATTTTAATTTTTAAATTTAAACACGCTATGTTGCTTCTTTATCTTATTTGCTAACACAGATATCTCAAGCAACATCTTTCATAAAGGTTTCATAAATTCCTGCTCCTCCAATAAAAAGATCAAAAACCACATCCAAGAAAGAGTTAATTTCACCGCATATGGTTTGGTTTAAAATTTCAGGAGCGGAGTAATTACCAGGGAAAGGCGCGTAACTTTACCTCAGTGCGTAATCTGCCGTAATTTAGACGTCCATTACGCGCGTCTATTATTTAGGCACCACAACATTGAATCTTTACATTTTAATGTTTTGTTTTTTTTTTCACCATTTCCCAATGTATTTCTGCTGTCTGTGTCGTCTAAATCATTTAGTCAGGGAAAAGGTGTAGGCGATGTCTTGTAGGTATTGTGAAATCAAACCTGAAGTGCCAAGAAAGAGGATATGTTGTTTCTGAGAGTCACAAAACATCACATTTAGAATGATTTTCTCATCTGGAACGGAGATTGCAGGAGTGTTTATGATATTATTGGACTATGCTGAGGAGCCATGGCTTGCCGGTAAATGCAGTGGTCGGTTTTGGACTCCGAAACGCGGCGTGGACTGGAGACAGACTTGGATGCAGCGGAATTTGAGCGCTGATGTTTCGTCAGAGTCTCGTGGTGTTATTCATAGCATTCTCTAGAGGGAGCTTTGATCGCAGTATTCATGTGCTGCTTCTAAAGCAGGCTCATATCAGAAAAGGCTATTACATGCGCACCTAAATAGAGAACCACGCGGCCAGTGCGGTCTGATTCTCGAATTAATGACTCGTTCGAGTCGGTTCTTTATACGCACAGCGAACAATGTCGTCCGACTCGAATGAGCCGGTTCTTTTTAGTGAATCAAAAACAATTAAGGCAAACAGTGTGATACGATTCCCGAATTAATGACAGTAGCCTACAGGATATTTGGATACGCGAATAAATCACTTTTATAAACCAGTTCTTTTTATTTGATTACAAGATGAAAAGCCGTATTTCTTCTTTAGTATTGCTAAGAGAAAGATGAATATAGTGATTTATTTTAGCATCTACATTTAAACAATCTATAAATAAAAAAAGAAATGGATGTAAAAAGCGGTTTGCATGGCTTTGGAGCAGCTAATGCTGAAACAAAAAAAAAATCGATTTTATTATTTTTAGATTATATTAATACTAATAATAGTCATTGTTTTGTGTATTTCTTTATTTTAACAATTAATTATTGCTTTAAGTTACTATTATTATTATTATTATTATTATTATTATTATTATTATTATTATTTAATTTGAGGAAGAAAACCCTTTTGGCCTATCATATTCAGCCATTTGTAGGTAAGCCAGTGAGAATCACCATTTGTAGAAGTACTGAAGTGTGCGTGAGGAATTGACATTGAAATGGATTGTCTTTTGGAGATGAAAGCAGTGGTGTTCTGGTTGGTTTTAAAAGGAGCCTGATGGTGATGAGGTGAGAGAGGCAGAGAGAGAGATGTGAGAGAGAGGGAGAGTTAAAAGAGCTGTGAACACCAGGGAAATAAGAAAAAAGAGCAAACTCTGATGAGTGAGGACAGAAGCGCTGTCTGTTCTTTGTTAGCGTCTGAGAAGACGTGTCATGCGTTTCCAGCATCTACTCAGCAAGAACATCTACCCCGAACACACACGTTTCCAGATTCATTAGTCACGTTGTTTTTAACACTCTTGACCTTTGATCCCGTGCGCTCTTCCCACTGTGGCCCTCAGAGCTCTCCATGGGGGGCACGGCACGTGTGTGCGCGAATGACGTTTCTGATGACAGCCTGTGTGTGTGTGACTAATGCAGTCCTGACTGAGAAAAGTAAATTCATTGGATACACCAGATAGGGTCACGTACAAATGGACCTTCCCTTGCAAGCTTTCACACAGTTCTCTCACACACACACACCTTCAATTACATGTCTAGATATTGTAGAGGCCTTACAGCAGATATGTTTGTAAATATGTAGTTTTATATATATGCATTAATGAAAAAGAAAAATGCCAAGCATGTGTTTTGAACCCAAAAATGAAACAGATGTTTTAAAACAACAAATGATGCCCTGCTGTGTTTTTATGTTGTGAGTCTGGCCTTGCATTTTAGCATAAGTCTGTGACACCAGAACATGTGTTCATTTAAGCAGGATGACCTGAATTTTTGGCCTGTTTCATGCTTTTCTGTGTTTTAGGTTTAAACAGTCTCATCATGTTTATAAATGGGAAATAGTACTACATAAGTATGTTTGTGTCTGTTTAGTGTCATTTAGTGTTCATGCATTCTGCTGATCTCAGTCTGCAAAAGCAACTTCCTACAATTCAGCATGGTCGTATTGCACTTATAGGCTTGCAAAACATAATGTAAACACACTTAAATTGTAGCTAAACTTTTATATAATAACAAGAAAAAATGTTTTGGCAAGAAGCCCTTTTGGATACAAATTTTTAATGTTTTCTGTGCAAAAGTCACCACTGTGATGCTAAAGTGTTGATTTGTGATTGCTAGGGTGTTTCTGTGTAGTTTCTAGGGTGGTACTAGAACATTTCTATGCAGTTTCTAGGGTGCTCAAGGAGGTTTCTACAGTAGGTTAAAAGGTGGTTACTACATTGTGGCATGCTTCTCTAAGGAATGCTTTGCTACATATACGGTATTCTGGATGGTTTCTAAGGTGTTGTTAGTGTATTTGGGCTAGTTGTTAAAGAAGAAGTCCACTTCCAGAACAAAAATGTACAGATAATTTACTCACCCCCTCGTCATCCAAGATGTTCATGTCTTTCTTTCTTCAGTCGTAAAGAAATTATGTTTTTTGTGGAAAAATTTTCAGGAATGTTCTCCATATAATGGACTTCTATGGTGCCCACGAGTTTGAACTTCCAAAATGCAGTTTAAATGCAGCTTCATATGGCTCTAAACAATCCGAGCCGAGGAAGAAGGGTCTTATCTAGCGAAACAATTGGATTGTTTTACCATTTTTTTACCGTTTTTTGTTTGACCCTCCTTATGCGTTCACTTTGTAAATACTGGGTCGATACTTCTGCCGCAATACAGGGCCATTTTGAAGTTGGAGGAGAAAATGAGATGGGATTTTTTCATTATACCCTAACTGTATTGACCCGGAATACACAGAGTTCACACAGAGCTAGTCAAGATGAGCATATAGGTATATAACTTGTCAATTTTTTTAGAAAAATAACAGATCGTTTCACTAGATGAGACCCTTCTTCCTCGGCTGGGATTGTTTAGAGACCCTTGAAGCTGCAATTAAATTGCATTTTTGGACAATCAAAATCGCGGGCACCATTGAAGTCCATTATATGGAGAAAAATCCTGAAATGTTTGCCTCAAAAAAATATATATTTCTTTATGACTGAAGAAAGAAAGACATGAACATCTTGGAGTAAATTATCTGTAAATTTTTGTTCTGGAAGTGAACTTCTCCTTTAAGGTGTTGCTGTGCAGTTTGGCTCTCAAGAAAAAAAAAATACAAGAATGTACACCCAAGTTCCAAAGCAAGTCTACAGAATTTTATTGGCAGGTGAATATCATAAATCAAATTCTTTAGAAAAGCAGTAGCAGACTCTTTTCAACATGCTACATAAGGTATCATACATATGCATGGCGCAAACAACAGTGAGGGAAAAGCTCTGTCATTTGTCCCAAACTTTAATATTTAGGGAGTGGTCACATTAGTAGAATTTTGGCAAAATTTCACAGGGAAAAAAGGCAATAGTATAGCTTTTTTTGTTTTGGTAAAACCAGTGAATTTTATGTGTCCTAATTGTCAATTGCACAGGGTCCTATTGAAATGACTCCATATTTACTGATAAAAGACTGAATAATGGTAAATGTGACCATTAAAGTTTGAAATTTGTCACTCATCTTCACAGTATTAATGGTGATGCCTTAGTGAAAATTAGTCTTTAAAGGGACAGTTTACCCAAAATTGTAAATTCTGTCATTAAATACTCACCCTCATGTTGTTCCAAACCGATTAAGATATTTTTTGATGAAATGCGAGAGCTTTCTGACCCTACATAGACAGAAACTGACACATTAAAGGCCCAGAAAGGTATAACGACATCGTTAAAACAGTCCATGTGACATCATTAGTTCAGCTGTAAATTTATGAAGCTACAAGAATACTTTCCGTGTGTAAAAACAAGACTTTTTTCAACAATTTCTTTTTCTTCGAGTCAGTCTTCGACGAGTGTTTACATAGCATGCGTCGTTGTATTCTAGTAAATGCACATCGAAGACTAACATGGATTTGAGCATGGTAATTCTATTGCTGTCTATGCAGGGTCAGAAAACTCTTGGATTTTATCAAAAATATCTTAATTTGTGTTTCAAAGATGAGTGAAGGTCTTAGGGGTTTGGAATGACATGAGGGTGAGTAATTAATAAAGGAATATTCATTTTTGGGTGAACTATCCCTTTAAGAAAGTTGAATAGAGAGAAAGAACAAAATCTTAAAAGACATACATATAGCGTGAAGAAGAAGGCCTGAGAGATGGAGAGAAGAAAGCAGAGCAGGATTAGAGTTGATGTGTTTTTATGAGGTGTAGACTGTACCTTATGGAGCTCTAAACAGCTCCAGCTGTAGCGAGATCTTTTCTGGATCACACAGAACCCCTGTAGACACAGATCCACAGAATCACGCAGCTGAGAGTAAAACGACCCCCTGTAGATGTGCCTTTGCGTAAACAAACACACTCAGACTCATTTGAAACCTAATTTGCTGTTTCATGGCTCATATTGTTCCAAAATGAGTACACTGGCACAAGGGTTTTCGCAGTCTGTTATGATTCTCAGCTGCCTGATGTTTTCTGTTTATTATATAATGAAGTCCATCTCTGTTTTTCTGTGACTTTCATTTTTCTTCTCTCTTCTTCAGATAACCGGATGATTAAAGTGAACGGGACACGGGAGCCTCTAGAATTTAAATCCCATCAGTGGTTTGGGGCCACAGTCAGGACCCACAAAGGCAAAGTGGTGGTAAGTGATGCTCAGAAATATAATCCAGTTAAAGAGCATTTACAGTCATCCTCATGCTGGATGCATGCTTCCGTGCATTCATGGATGCGGTTGGAAACTCTACTCTTTATCAGTAAGTATCTGCCCATCAATGGGTTTAATGGCATTAGGGTTTCATTCATGAATGCATGGGAGCCAGAGTCAGAGTTTCATTCATGAATGCATGGGAGTGTTGTTTTGGGGAGATGTTTTGATAGGAAATGTGGCTCTGTCCCGTTACTGAGGGGGTTTTGGAAAATGTTGATTTGAGGTTGACCATGCGAGGTGGAGAACTGCTGATGTTTGAAAGAAAAAGCCCAGAGTTATTACATGAGCTAAGGCATGGTTCCCAAATGTGACTGTTGTTCTCCAAACAATCGAATATGGAAACATTTGGCTCTTTCATTTTTCTTTATTCAGAAAATTACGGAAGACTTGATGTTTTTTTTCATCTCCAGCTTAGTCCTAAGGAGTCTTTTTATGTTCAAGTAACATGTGTGCTTCTGTAGGCTTGTGCGCCCCTTTATCACTGGAGGACAGTGAAGGTCAGCAGTGAGATGGATCCAGTGGGAACTTGTTATGTGGCTGTGCAGAACTTCAGTGCCTATGCCGAGTATTCACCATGTCGAACCAGTGAGTATACATACATATACACACACAAAAAAACAGTGATGCAGTTAACTTTCAGTGTGCATTTAACTTTAACTACTTGCAAATTTAAAAGCAATGTTTTTAAGCTTTACTAAAATGTAGCATATCTCAGTTTGTTTAGAACAGAAACACACTGCAAGGCGAAAGTTCCTGTTCACATCTGTGTTACATTCAAAAGTTTAGACATTTGGGGTCTGTGAGATTTTTAGGATACTTTACGTTTTTTAATCTGTTTTAAATAAATGCTATTCTTTTGAACTTTATATTATTTAAAGAATTCTGAGAAAAATATGTTTTGATTTCTATAAAACTATGAAGCAACATTGATAATAATATGAAATGTTTCTTGAGCACCATGTTTGCATATTAGAATGATTTCTGAAGGTTCATGGGACACTGAAAACTAGAGTAGTGATGCTGAAAATTCAGCTTTGCTTTCACAGGAATTAATTACATTTTAAAATTTACACTACCGGTCAAATGTTTTTTAATGTTTTTTTTTTTTTTAAAGAAGTCTCTTCTGCTCACCAAGCCTGTATATATATTTGTTTCAAAGTACAGCAAAAACAGTGATATTTTTACTATTTAAAATAACTGTTTTCTATTTGATTTTATTTTTGAAGATGTAATATATTCCTCTGATTTCAAAGCTGAATTTTTAGCATCATTACTCCAGTCACATGATCCTTCAGAAATCATTCTAATATTCTGATTTACTGCTAAAAAAAAACATTTTTATTATTATTATGTTGAAAACAGCTGAGTGGTATTTTTTTTCAGGTTTCTTTGAATATAACGATAGAAAGTTCAGAAGAACAGCATTTATCTTAAATAGAAATCTTGTGTAACATTTTAAATGTCTTTATCATCACCTTTGATCAGTTTAAACCATTGTTGCTAAATAAAAATATTAATTTCTATAATTTCCTTCCCAAAAAAAAAAAAATAAATTATACTGGTATAGTGTATAATGTTACAAAAGCTTTTTATTTCAGATAAATGCTGATCTTTGGGTCTTTCTGTTCATCAAAGAATCCAGAAAAAATTTACTCAACTGTTTTAAATATTAATAATAATAATAATAATAATAATAATGTTTCTTGAACAGCAAATCAAAATTTAGAATGATTTCTGAAGGATCATGTGACACTGAAGACTGGAGTAATGATGCTGAAAATGTAGCTTTGATCACAAGAATTAATTACATTTTAAGATATATTCAAATAGAAAGCAGTTATTTTAAATAATAAAAATATTTCACATTGTTACTAATTTTGCTGTATTTTGGATCAAATAAATACAGGCCTGATGAGCAGAAGACAATTCTTTAAAAAACACTAAAAATCTTACTGTTCAAAAACTTTTGACTGGTCGTGTATTAAAATACAAAACAAAACAAATTGTAATAATATTTCACAATATTACTGTTTTAATGTGTTTTTGGTCAAATAAATGCAGCCTTGGTCAGCAGAAGAGAACTATTTTAAAAAACATTAAAAAATCGCACTGACCTCGAACTTTTGAATGGCAGTATAGCTTGTCAGCTTTTGTATAGAAAACTGTAATGGTCAATTATATTTGGAGTTATTCTAAAAAAAAAATAGCTCAGAAAAATAGAGTTAGTGTGATTTCAGAGCATTTTATGTTCACAATGTGAGCTATAAGTGTATCTAAGATGTCTGCATTCATTTAGTGTGTTCACCTACAAGCCAAAATTCTTGCATACCACCCTGAAATGAATCAAGTTCAGCCCAAAGGCTGACAGAACCTATAAGCCAGTGGAACATGACAGGTTTTGGCACTGTTCGTTGCAATGCAAACAGCATAAATCTGTGCAATGAAGTATGCATGCCTTCATTTCTCACCTGCATCATCCTCAGTGCTGTACCTGCTAGATACACACTCTTAAAAATAAAGCTGCTTCACGATGCCATAGAAGAACCTTTTTGTCTAAATGGTTCCATAAAGAACCTTTAACATCTGAAGAACCTTTCTGTTTCACCAACGGTTCTTTGTGGCAAATAAGGCTACGTCCACACGAAGCCGGTGCGTTCCCTATCCGCTCATTTTTTTTCCTCGTTCTCAAAATAAATTGCGTAAACACGGCGTCGTCTCAAGAAATATCTGCGTACACACGAAACCACTGAAAACGGTGTAGTATATATGCCAGACACAGCCGACACGTGATGTGATGACATCATCGTTTCACAAAATATACGGATTGGCTGTACACACGAAACCGCAAGGGTGTTGTTTTCAGATTTATCCACTTTGGGATCCGGTTTCAAAAAATAGCGGTTTCAGTCTCCTAAAACGCCGGATCCGTGTGGACGAAACGCCAATACGGTAAAAAATGTATACGTATACAGCGAAACGCGCCTCCGTGTGGACAGGCCCTAAGGTTCTTCAGATTAGTTCTTCAGGTTCTTTAAAGAACCTTTGATTGAATGGTTCTTTGTGGAACCAAAAATAGTTTTTCTATGGCATCGCTTGAAGAACCTTTTGAAACACCTTTATTTTGTGCAGCATTAAAAAAAACTGTCACTCTTGGAGTGTTTTGACTGATTTACTGCACATATGGTTACATATATCTGATTGACTTTTTTTTTTGGATGACTAGCTGACTAGCAACAAAGAGAAGTTGTGCCAGCTCTGCTTTTCACACAGAATCACAGATGTGTCCGTTGCTTCTTAGGCTGCCCAGTTGTGCCATTCGCCGTGGCAGTCATATGCCCTGCTGTAAACAAAGATCAAAGGGGAAACTCACATGTTTGTTTTACTGTAATTTCGTGATTATTTCCTGTACTTTAAAGTCTCATTCACAGTTACGCTAGTTGATAAATTTACCCTTGTCGTCATATCAGATACAGATACAGACACATTCTCTTAACCATAAACAGCACGCACATACACATATTGTGACAGTGTGTATTAACAGATAATGTAGGGTGAAGTGGTATATTAATAATAATAACTGTGCCTAATGTGTTCTGAGTGCAAATTATTATATGATACATGAGACCATAATGACTGTGAATTACTTTCCTCATTCTTTGTTAAACAATTTCAAGTGCCAGCCGTCTCCCTGGCAGGTTGGCTAGGAGTCCCTGCCAAGACTCAGGGCAGAGAAGATCTGTGTTGATATAAACCAGCTTGTGTTCGCTCTGCAATGAACACACTCATGTGTGCATGTACACACACATTTGCGAAGACAGTAGTATTGAGAAAATGTGAAAAATTAAATGCTATGTCTGGCAGAAGAGTGTAAGAAAAGGAAACGGGTCGGAATGAGTATATTTTTAGAGAACATGACGAGAGCAGGCTTGGGATTTGGAAGTGATGTTCTGCCTCATTAACCCTCCCCACCTACTGTACGCAACACACACAGGACAGAGTATACTGTACATAATACAGCATATTCCTGCTGGAACATGGAACAACATTCCTATCCTCCAGTCAGATTTAAGGTTATATTTTGGCCTGGACTTGGCATTGGAGCATTGTTCTTATCAATCTTCTTCTGGTTTATGGGTTGGTTATGGTTAGGTTTGGGATTAAGCATAGGGTTAGGACCATAATTGCCACTTTGTTTTATGAAGAACTGCAGACAAGGAGGATTTACACAGATTTGTGATGTCACAAAATGGCAGTGGCAGTTATGTTACACTAATTTACTTAATATATTATAAATAATCAATATATCATATACACTGTCTGCAAAAAAAGTATATAACAAAATCAATAAAAATAATAATAATAATAATAATAATAATAATAATAATAATTATTATTATTATTATTATTATTATTACATATATATTTATATTTTAATATAAAAAATATATTTAAGGCTCTTTTTTTTGCAGGGGACAGTATATTGGATATTTGTTGATGATTTGTTTATTCATCTTCAGTGTAAGGATAATTATAACTACTGTTAAAACTTAATAAATGAAGTATTCCAAAAAAATAAATGACTGAATATACTGAATATAATTCAGTACATTAAAATAAATTATATTATATTATTAATATTAGTAGTGGTAGTAGTATGTCATAGTTGTATGCTGTTATAATAGTATATTATTAATACAGAATATATTGATTTATGATCATTCCAGTATATTCAGTAAGGATCAGTAAGATTTGTAATGTTTTTTTTTGTTGTTGTTGTTGTTGTTGTTGGGTTTTTTTTGTTTCTTACACTCATCCTGCATTTATTTGATCAAACCTCCAGAAAACAGTAATGTTGTGAAATATTATTTCAATGTAAAATAACTGTTTTCTATGTGACTATATATTAAAATGCAATTTATTCCTGTGAACAAAGCTGAATTTTCAGCATCATTACTCCAGTCTTTAGTGTCACATGATCCTTCAGAAATCATTTTAATATGCGGATTTATTATCAATATTGAAAACAGTTGTGCTGCTTAATATTTTGTTGGAACCTGTGATACTTTTTCAGCATTCATTAATAAATAAAAAGTTAAAAAGAACAGCATTTATTTAAAATAGAAATCTTTTGTAACAAAATTAATAAGGAAAATGACCATTTTTTTTATTACATCTTTATTCTTTCTTTCTTTGAAAGAAATTAACGCTTTTATTTAAGGATGTGTTAAATTTATTTAAAAAAAAAATGATAGCAAAGACTTCTATTTTGAATAAATGCTGTTCTTTTTAACTTCATATTCATCAAAGAATCCTGAAAAAAAGAGTCACAGGTTCAAAAAGCACAACTGTTTTCAAACATTGATAATAAAAGTAATAAATCAGCATATTAAAATGATTTTTGAAAGATCGTGTGACACTGAAGACTGGAGTAATGGCTGATGAAAATTCAGCTTTGCAAAAGAGGAATAAAGTATATTTTAAAATATATTCAAACAGAAAACTATTATTTTAAACTGTAATAATATTTCACAGTATTACTGTTTTTTTTTCTGTATTTTTTATTTTATCAATACAGCCTTGAGGAGAAGAGAGAATAAGAGAATTGTTTAAAAAAAGCATTAAAAATCTTACCGATCCCAAACTTTTGAATGGCAGGGTAGTTCAAAGAGTAATTTAGACCCCATATTTGCATTTACATTAAAGAATGAAGTATGAACTTGTGAACTCTATTTTTCATTGCATCACATCATACATTTATGTAAATATTTTTTCTTCGAAGTGCTGAAACCTTATGTACTTAATCATATCCTAATGACTTGTAATACAGAAGTTGCTCTGATATTTATATATATTATATATTTATAGATAACCCGGACCCCGAGGGTCAGGGCTTCTGTCAGGCGGGCTTCAGCGTTGATTTCACTAAGGTAACAAACCTCCTTTCTCAACCTTTTGACTATACACTCCTATGTAACATGTCTTGATTATTATTTAAAATTCAAAACATTCACTTTTCCTCCAGTTTTAAATGGAAAATTACTTTTAGACCCCTGTATCACTTTGACCCCTTATTCAATCAGAAAGAGGTTTAATTCCTATATGTTCATGGCTTATTTCTTCTATCTCTACATAAACTCACTCTTGCGTTTAAACTAATCAGTATTCATCTCTCTTGTCAGCAGCTTGTAAGTCTTTCTCCATAACCCTGCTCAAAATGCACAAGCAAACACAAGGAAATAAACATAAACACATTTTTGAGGCATGTGTCCTCATTTCTACCTTCTCTTTTATTTCCTCACTTGTTTTTTCCCTGTCTTTCAGGAAGGGACTCTGGTTGTGGGAGGGCCAGGGAGTTTCTACTGGCAAGGTAACACGCTTCTCCTCATTATTTTGTCTTTTCCATCATTCCATCCTTTTACAGAGTCTCTCCGAGTGAGATTGGCAGATGCAAGACTCTCATATCCCAGACTCACAGTCTCACAGGACCCCAAGAATCTCAGTCCTGTCCAACAAACTGACCAAGCTGACCCTTCCTCCACCTTCAGAGCAGAATAACAGACACTCAGAACGATGACACGTCACCTCCCATGAGCCCTGTTACCAAAATAATCAGAGATTTTCTCAGCATGTTAGCGCTACCATTGCTGAGTCTGTTCAGCCAATCAGAGCTCGGCGTTCACTCCTCAGTCAAGTGTTCTGCCACAGTTCACTCATCACAGATGGGTCAGTGATAGCAGTAATATAGCGGTTGTGATAATAGAAGACAGAGAGAGGTCAATGAGCTGCACTTTCTGGTCAGTGCCTTTAATGTTGGCTCACAGTTAAAGCTGTAATCACTGCTTTTAAACTCTAGTGAAAACAGGTTAATGAATGCCTGCACTTGCTCACTTTTAGCCTGAATTCTACGTTATGCACAATTGGCAACGAAATACATTTAAAGAGATTGCAGAAATCTGTACACCTGTGGATGTTTAGCGGTGTTTATGTTTGGGGTAAATAAATCAGCAAGTGTTTGGCCAATTTGAGACTGTCAGCATCAACTCATCTGGCTGATTAAAAAATGTGGCATTTCCACTTTGAGTTGAGTTGACAATCTGCTTAGCTTTATTAATGCAGCTTTTTACAAAAAATATATTCAATTTTGAGCAAATTGAGCATTAAATACTTAATTTTCAAAAACTGTTTTATAAACATTTTATATTTTTATAGCACTCTAATATACACGTTTACAAGTTTACATACACCTTGCAGAATCTGCAAAATGTTAATTATTTTACCAAAATAAGAGGGCTCATACAAAATGCATGTTATTTTTTATTTAGTACTGACCTGAATAGGATATTTCACATAAAAGATGTTTACATATAGTCCACAAGAGAAAATAATAGTTGAATTTATAAAAATAACCCTGTTCAAAAGTTTACATATGCTTGATTCTTAGTACTGTGTTCTTACCTGAATGATCCACAGCTGTTTTTTCTCTTTTTTTTTTTTTTTTTTTTTTTTTAGTTTAGTGATTGTTCATGAGTCATGAGTGGTTGTTGTTGAGTCCCTTGTTTGTCCTAAACAGTTAAACTGCCTGCTGCTCTTTAGAAAAATCCTTCAGGTTCCACAAATTCTTTTTCAGCATTTTTGTTTATTTAAACCCTTTCCAACAATGACTCTATGATTTTGAGATCTATCTTTCACAGTGAGTAGTACAACTGAGGGACTCATATGCAACTGTTACAGAAGGTTCAAACACTCACTGATGCTCCAGAAGGAAACACAATCCATTAAGAGCCGGGGTGTGAAAACTTTTTTAAATTTGAAGATCAGGGTAAATTAAACTTATTTTGTCTTCTGGGAAACATGTAAGTATCTTCTGTAGCTTCTGAAGGGCAGTACTAAATGAAAAAAATATATATGATATTTAGGCCAAATAAGAAAAATGTAAATTTCTTCATTCTGTTCAAAAGTTTTCACCCCTGGCTCTTAATGCATCATTTTTCTTTCTGAAGCATCAGTGAGCGTTTGAGCCTTTTGTAATAGTTGCATATTAGTCCTTCAGTTGTCCTCAATGTAAAAAAAAAAATAGATAATCTCAAAATGATACAGTTATTGCTGGAATACACAAAAATTTTGAAAATCCAAAGAATTTGTGGGATTTTTCTAAGAAGAATCAAGCGTATGTAAACTTTTGAACAGGGACGTTTTTATAAATTCAATTACCATTTTTTTACGGTGTCATAATACAGAGTAATTACCTAATTATGTACTTAGTAGTAGCCGTTGTACTTACATGAAACAAAATGTACTTACCTTGTAGCTAAGTTATGGAACAGCTTGTAGTTACAGTTTGTAATTATGTAGATGTAATAGGCAGCCACTGTTACACATATGTAACAGAGTCTGTTACACAGCTACATATGTAACCAAAAGACTGTTACATTTGTGTTGCACACTTTATACAACGTAATTAAAAATGTAAGTACACAGACATAAGCTACTTAAAATAAAGCATATCAAGATTGTACTTAAGTTCATGTGTATCTATACTGTACACCTTATCCAGCTGTACACCATTACACATCTTAAATACTTGTAATACCTTTCTAATTACGTTAAAAGTACAGAATATTACACAGGCATAAGCTACTTAAAATAAAGTGTGTCAAGATTGTACTTAAGTGTACAAGTAGCTATTTAACAGAATCGGCCTGTTACATATGTGTAACAGTTGCTGCCTATTACATCTACATAACTACAAACTGCAATTACAGGCTGTTCCATAACTTAGTTACATGGTAAGTACATTTTGTTTCATGTAAGTACAATGGCTACTACGAAGTACTTAATTAGGTAATTACTCTGTATTATGGACACCTTAAAATAAAGTGTTACTGAAATATCTTATTCAGGTCAGTACTAAATAAAAAATAACACATTTTGAATGATCCCTCTTATTTTGGTAAAATAATTAACATTTTTCAGATTATGCAGGTTGTATGTAAACTTTTGACCTCAGCTGTATTAAATTAGGCATAAACTGCCTTTTGAAAGTGCAGTGTCTTTAAAAAAACTGATTATTTTATCAATTATTTTTACAATTAGTGTTTATATAGCAATAGAAATGCATGCATCAAATCCAAAAGGCGTGAGAAAGATGAATACATCTCACTCCATTGTTTGTAGTGTAAGAGGACACTGCTGCTCTTTAAGATATCAAAAAATAAATAAATAAATAAATAACTGTGTGGAATGGATGTTTGGCCCTGACCAAATGAGGCACAGCTAAATATTTTGTGGCCGGATGTATATGTGATTGTTTATGTGTCTGGATTTGGATCACAATGCTAGATGTTGATTGTTGTGTAATTGCAGTCGTATGTTGAGACATGAAAACAGATTTGTTCAATCTTCAGACCCCCCACATCCTGAACTCAGTGTCACAGCTCTTAATAAATACTGATAATCCTTTGTTCCACGTCATGTCTCACATGTGTTATTGGTTTTTGTTTGTAATGGAGAGACAGACGACTTGCGAAGACACAAAAATCTCATGTCAGACACTGGGTCGCTCTCTTTCTCTCCTATACTTCATGCTGTGGGCAAATACAAATGCATTAGGAATTATGACCTGCCACTCGCTTTCGCTCCTCTCCTCTTTTCCCACGGTCAGTCCATCTTAACCTTTGGCTTTTATCATGTTTTGGAGGAAAAGACAACAGATTTCTGTGAGGTGAAAAAGGAACCACATGTTGTGTGTCGCCTGTCCACAAAACAAATGCAAATTATTAGAGACATATGCACACACAGACAAACAGCTAAACACACACATTAGGAGAGATTAATGGTTGGGGTTCGGGTCAGGCTGTAGCCTGGTAGTAAAAGAGAGTAATGTGTTTATTGAATTTCAACAACAAAAATGGAGGACATTCCTCTCACTCTCTGTCACATTCGTTTTTTCATCATCTTAATCTGAGAACTTGCATCTGTATTGTTGTTTTCTTCAGTGCTTGTGTAATGTTGCGACAGGAGGTTGTTCAGATGAAAGCCAAAGAGATGATATTTTCAACCACTGCAAGAAAGTTAATCATTCCAAATCTGTGATTTCTCAAATATTGCAGGTTTAGAAAGACCCTAGCTAATTCAAATCACCCAAAAAGTCTAGTCATCCAAGTAAGACAAATGCACGAGAAGAAAGGATAATGCAGAGACTGTCAATGGGGAATGGGTTCAGCACTGCAGCTGGAATTGCTTGCTAGTTCAGTGCTGAACAGGGATGTTTAAGAGACGTCGGTCTGAAAGCACACTCTGCAGTGACCAAGCCGCTCATCAGCAGAAAGATTAAAAATGCTAAGCTCACCTTTGCTGAGGAACATGTTGTGTGGTCCAAAGTATGTGGAAGCTAATGTGCATTTGTGTGTGTTTAGGTCAAGTTATCACTGCAGGAGTTGCAGAAATACTGAACGGCTATTCCCTGAAAACCATCCTGCGCAAAGTTCAGGGAGAGAAGCAGACTGTGGCTGCATCAGACACATACGATGACAGCTACCTAGGTAAGAGACGTGTGTGTTTGCCTTTGAAAGGTAAAGATGTTTTATGGGACACTAGCGATTTGCTTTGGGGCCCTGTTTATGGGTCAGAGGACCAGCCCTCTGTCAATTTAATAAACACGCGCACATGAACACACATGAGCGTTTTTGGTGGATGTTGAGGTAACCTTGACCCCCTGTCCCATAGCTCAGTTTGGTGCTGAGTTTGTGTCTACTGACAACATTTCCATCTGGAACTACACTCTCAAAACACTCATACACACGCATGCGAATATTTCTTAAATACACACTTGAAAATCCAATGAACATTTTCCCTCATGTACTGCAAGTAATCATCATCAAAGCTGGTTTGTCATGATTATAGTGCAGTCAATTATAAAATGACGAGATAAAACCATCTAGTCATTTTTTTTTAAACTCACCCACTTTGGTTAGCAGTATCAACTGTTTCTACAACTGTAGTGGCTCTGGTTTTCTTATGTTTTTTTTTTTTTGTGTGTGTGTGTGTGTCTGGTAGGTTACTCTGTAGCCGTCGGAGAGTTCACAGGTGATTCAGAACAAGGTGAGGACTTTTAAACCTTATGTGTGAGCCTGGACCACTAAGCCAGTCTTAAGCAGCACAGGTATATTTGTAACAATAGCCAGCAATACATTGTATGGGTCAAATTATTGATTTTTCTTTTATGGCAAAAATCATTAGGGTATTAAAGATCATGTTCCATGAAGATACTGTATTTTGTAAATTTCCTACTGTAAATGTATTAAAACGTAATTTTTGATTAGTAATATGCATTGCTAATAACTTCATTTAGACAACTCTAAAGGCCATTTTCTATTTAGATTTTTTTGCACCCTCATGGAGAGCTTATTTATTCAGTTTTCAGACGATGTATAAATCTCAGTTTTAAAAAATGTACCCTTATGACTGGTTTTGTGGTCCAGTGTCACATATGCAAGAATGATACACTTAAAAATTATAATTTTATCGTATTTACTCATCCTCATGTTGTTTTAAATCTGTATGACACAAAAGAAGATATTTTGAAAAATGTCTCAATGGGCTCCAGTGTTGTTTGGGACTCCATGTGTGGACAAAACATTCTTCCAAATATCTTTTTTGCCAGTTTGTTACATGTCGTAATGTTCGGGTTTGAGTAGCAGACCTTTATCTCAGAGGCATAAACAAACCTCTGCATCTTTTGTAGAGTTTGTGTGTAAATGTGAGCTCATGAGAGAGAGAGAGATCTGTCTCTGTGTGTGGTTGTTGTGTGGATTTGTTGCTTACTGAGCTTTGATCGGACTCTTCAACCTCAGACCGTAATTACAGAGCACTCCCAGGATTCTGTCCCTGACATGCCACCCAGTGACAAACAGCCCGTCTGTATTCTGTCATCCTCTCACACACACATGTGTCTGCTCCCACGTTGACTCATAAGCAATCATTAGCATACCTATCCATCAGACTGTGCTGTTCTGCAAAACTCTGCATCTTATTTACCAGCCGCCCACAATCCAGATTTAACAGGCTAAAATCTGGTATAAAATCATCTTGTGTGAACTATTATGCTGTATAATAGAGTGTACCTAATTGAAAAGTACTCATTTTATTTTAAAAATGATGTTTGTTTACATTTTCTACATTGTAAAAAAAAGCCAGTTAAGGTTATGGTGACAAACAAAATGAAGCTGTGGTTGCCAGAAATTCACTGTAAAATACTGACAGTAGCTGCGTTTACATGGACCCTACTTATCCGATCATAATGGGACTAGAAGCACAATCAGAATAAAAATGTCACATGTAACCACATCATTTGGATTGAATTGGCCACATCCGATTAAAATTTCGATCGGATTGTAAGGGGTGGTTTACTCCTTTTGTAATCCAAGCAAGACAACATGTAAACACTTGATTGGATTGAAAACCAAAACTGGAAAGTACTGCGCATGTGCAATGATGTAAAGGTAGCATAATGTCGTGTGACATGGAACGAGCTGTCCTTCCCAGTGTTGCCAAGAAATGGGCTGCTTTAACACTGTTGCCGCGGGTTGTTTTTGATGTCTGTGGGTTGAAGCAACCCTAGTAACCTAGCAAGGCCCTGAAATTTTAATTTATCAGTGTAACCCAGACAAAAAAAGGTTATATTTTATCCTCCTGAAACGATTTTTAATGGGGGACTCCCCTTAAAATGCTATTGGGCTAGTTTTGAGCTGGTTTTGAGTAGCAATTGGGCAGGTTTTGTTATGAAAACCTGGCAACCCTGGTCCTTCCTGGTGAATAAAGTGTCATAAATGAGTTTCGGTCATTCTAAAATTCTCCTTTCACTCAGTGTTTGTGAAGTGGAGCAGCACAACATCCCACCAGTCCTTGTTTAAAACTCTTAGCAACAGATGACTTATTTTGGGTGCAGGAAGTGGCCCTTTTGCTGCTTTCTAAAGTAAGCAGCACAGCACAACAGTTCATGTGCAGGTCGTCGCCTAATTAGGACCCAAAGTGGATAAATATCATGTGCTTTTTAAAACAGTATGCGACAACAGTGGGAAACTCTGTATATTCATGCAGTGTGCGCATATCCAAAGATAAAATCGATCAGAAGCTTGTGACATATAAACACGAATCTCAAACTGATCACTTTATTTAGCATTCATGTAAATAGTACCTTCGGTTTTATCAATCAGAATGAATTAATTGTGATGGAAGCAAAAAATGTCCATGTAAATGTAGCCAGTGTTTCTAATATTGCAGGATGGTATATTAGTGACTGTTTATTTCATTAAGGAATATGATGTTGAAAAACCTAACTTTAAGTGATACACGTGCCACAGTAGAAAACCACATCGAATTAGCGTTCATTGCAAGTGGCCTATCTTTAAAACATGGCCGTATTTACTGTTTTTCACCATAAATTGTACTGTAATTCAAAGATTTTACTTTCAAACAACATTTTACAGTAAAATGACACTTTTTTTTTTCCTATATATGGTATTGCATTAAAGGTAACCCCAGGTATTAAGACAAAAAAAATTACGTTATTTAAAAAAATCCACTTTATTTTATACATATTTTGGCCAATGTGGGCCGCCATTTATTTCTAGTGCTACTGGCACTCAGAAAATAAAATACTAATACAGTGCCACATTTTGCAACTTTTGGTTGTAATTTTCAGTCGAAGGGCAACAAGAGAAGCGATGTAAGTCGTCACTGCTTTCCTAGTGATAAGAAGAGATGAAAAGAATGGGAAGATGCCTGTGGACGAATAAAACTTTCTAAAGACCCACGTCTTTGTTCTCTCCACTTTAGTCTTGATGCTTTTGAGTATTTAGTAGACCACAGCTACTGAAAGAGCTTACAAACGGCAGAGACAAGAAACACTAGATGCCATCCTGACAGGATGTAAACGTGCTGTAAAAGCTGCAGCCATTGAAAGAGTTTTTTAGTGTGGATTTCCCTCAATATCCAGACTTCTTTTGGGAAAAAAATCATTGGTACAGCATTTGGTTTGACCCTACACTTATATCCATCGCAACCTGTAAGCTCTTTCAGTGGCTGTGGTTATTTTCTGAGTTGTGTTGCAGTAAAAATAGCAACAGATAGTGCCAGTAGCTCAAGTACAACCATTTAACATCATTAACATTAAATAACAAAAATCTTTTGTGGGTTTTCTACTACATATTTCAGTAAGAGACATTTATGCCAGCCACGCAAGTCTTAAAACCCAGGGTTCCCTTTAACAGATTTTTGGCTGCAGTAGTTCATCAAGTGATGATCATGAAGTACGGCAGATTGCAGTAGTCTGCTGTGTCATTTTCAAGTTAGCACTCAAAATTGACCTGCAAAAGCGGAAGGCGGCAAAATTGTGTTCAGCACCATTTTTGGGGGGTGTATGTGCTCTGTTAGTTGATTTGACTAATTTCTTTAGCGAATTAGACGTTTAAACAATGCAGACAGGATGCATAAATAATCAACACTTTCGGCATTTTCAGTTCATCCCTTCTAGAATTCCCTCTCCGTCTTTTTCAGACATATGTTCTATCTGGTCTGGATTAGTGGTGAATCCAGAGAGGAAAGACATGCTGATCTCTTTTTGTCAGAGTTTCATAAATGAGCCTTTGCTGTGGCGCACTTTGCGGTCAAGGAAGGCGGGAAATTTGAGGTGGCGGGGGGAAGGGTCGAGGACGAGCGGGCTGTGATGGGTTCCTTGGGAGTCTGGGAGATTTCGAGTTAGAAACAAGGTTGACTTTTGAGCGGTCCCTCTCCGATCTCAGTGGGTGGGACAGATCCGACAGACAGCCGCAAACCCTCCCACCACATCACTATCTCCAAGATCATCCATCAGGCCTCAGACAGCCTCTGTCTCCTCCACTATGTGTCTTTCTACTCTCTGTCTCTCTCTTCTAAATATTTATAATAAATGAGTGACTGACATGGTGTTGACAGAGAAGAGATTAACAGCACTTACACGTCTCACCTCACTGTTTAGCCTGAGATGCACTAGATAAGTGGTTGTGAGTGTGGAAATGCTCACTCATACACACCGTTCTCAAAACAAGAAAAGTGTATGTTTTATTATTGTTGGGTCTGAAGCACATCATTTGTTTCTTCAAACTCTGCAAGTCTAAAATATATAAACCTGCTGAAGCATATGTAAATATCTCAGGTATGTTTACTGTATGCCTTTCTCGTGTCCTCTATGCAGAACTGGTAGCAGGGGTACCTCGAGGGGCGCACAACTTTGGCTATGTAAGTATACAGTTCTAAACAGACTTTGTTTCCTGTGTTTCTATCATGGTAAGATATGGAATCAAAGGTCAAAGAGAAAGGTCAAGGGGGAAGGAAGAATGTGAGAAATCTTTGAGAGGTTACCCACTACTTTTGTACTAAAACTGAAACATTTGTTTATTCAAATAAACAAAGACAAGCTGTATGTTTTGCAAAGACTGGTATTCTTGTGTAAGCGGATGTGTGTTTCTCATCTGGATGTGATTTGAAGTCTTAAGAAGGAATTCCCAATTAGGGCTGTAGCATCTAGGACGTAGGGGTGTCCCCTTTGGCCTTCAATTAAACAGAATCATATTCAGCTGGTTTGTGAAGCAGACAGTGAACTTGGGTCATTTTTTTACTGCATGTTATATTCTTGGGTATTAGCCATATGTGGCTTTGTTTGATTTAGGATCTCGGTCATACGTGCCCCATAAAACATCCACTAAGATCAATCTGGATGTAATTATTAGAGTGCTAAATGCCTAACATTAGGAAAATCACTCTGGTTGGGAGTGGAGGACAGACATGTGGTCAGATATACAAGTCCTGCAGTACATCAGAAACATGACAATCTGTCATGAATGGAAACAGTGTTTCACAAGCAATAATATAATCTGACTTTGCTTTTTTTGTAGGTGGCTGTGATCAATGCAACAAACCTGACATTTATTCAAAATTTTACTGGGGAGCAGGTGAGTGACTGTCCAACCTTTAAAGTGTCTTATTTTTGTTTTGTTATGTTAATTGTTGTTTTTAAATGGTGTTAGTTAAACATGTGATTTGTTTACTGTGAATTAAAGGAGGAGTCCGCTTCCAGAACAAACATTTACAGATAATGCACTCACCCCATTGTCATCCAAGATGTTCATGCCTTTTTTTGTTCAGTCATAAAGAAATTATGTTTTTTGAGGAAAACATTTCAGGATTTCTCTCCATATAATGGACTTCTATGGTGCCCCCAAGTTTGAACTTCCAAAATGCAGTTTAAATGCGGCTTCAAAGGGCTATAAATGATTCCAGCCACAGAAGAAGGGTCTTATCTAGTGAAACGATCAGTTATGTTGTAAAAAAATTACAATTTATATACTTCTTAACCTCAAATGCTCATCTTCTATAGCTCTGCGTGAACTCTGTGTATTCTGGTTCAAGGCAGTTAGGGTATGTCGAAGAACTCACATCTCATTTCGCCTCCAATGTCAAAATCGTCCTACGTCTCTGTTTTACCTTTTTCTGGGCCAGTGCTTCTGCAGTGATGTAGGACGATTTTGAAGTTGAAGGAGAAAATAAGATGGGAGTTTTTCGACATTCCCTAACTATCATGAACCAGAATATATATTTCATGAACCAAAAGTATATAAATTGTGCTTTTTTATTTTTTTTTTTATTTTTTTTTTAGAAAATAACATTGTTTCACTAGATAAGACCCTTCTTCCTTGGCTGGGATCATTTAGAGCCCTTTGAAGCTGCATTTTGGAAGTTCAAACTCGGGGGCACCATAGAATTCCATTATATGGAGAGAAATCCTGAAATGTTTTCCTCAAAAAACATAATTTCTTTATGACTGAAGAAAGAAAGACATGAACATTTTGGATGACAAGGGGGTGAGTACATTATCTGTAAATTTTTGTTCTGGAAGTGAACTGCTCCTTTAAAGGAATGATTCACCCGAAAAAAAAAAAAAAAAAAAAAAAAGCCCATCAATTACTCATGCTCATGTCGTTCCAAACCTGTGAGACCTTCATTTGTCTTCGGAACACAAATTAAGATATTTTGGATGAAATCCAAGAGCTTTCTGACCCTCCACAGACAGCAACACAACTACCACGTTCAAAGCCCCAAAAAGGTAATAAGAAAATTGTTAAAATAGTCCATGTGACATTAATGGTTCTACCTTAATTTTATGAAGCAAAGAGAATACTTTTTGTGCACAAAGAATACAAAAATAATGAGTTTATTCAACAATTTCTTCTCTTTTGCGTCAGTCTTGGACACACGTTCGTGAGAAATTGTTGAATAAAGCCATTATCATTATTATTTTTTTTAGTTTAAATTTTGTAATTTATGTTCCGAAGATGAACAGAAGGTTTACAGGTTTGGAACGGCATGAGGGTGATTAATTAATAACAGAATTTTCATTATTTCTCTATTCCTTTAACCCTTTAACTGTCACTCCCTATCTTGAACATAGACATGAAAATGGACTATCCAAAGTAAAATTTTTATATTTCATGAACGAAAACATTTTGTAATATGATTTTGATGTACATTTTCCATGTTAATGCAATGTCTGATTTTAAAATAGTTTTCAAAGGATGAATTTTGAGATTTTAAGTTTTCAGCTGAAGTATAATTTATTAAGATTTCTATTGCGTGATAGAAGAACGAAGAAAGACTTTTTGTGGCAAAGGTCAGAACTCCTGTTATGATGTAGATTTTTGAGGTGCACTCTTGTCATAAATTAATCTATTACTTTTCCTACATAATTTGTAATACCAAAGAGTGGTAAAATATCTATTTAGGAGTCTTAGACCTTCCCAATGATATATAGTTTGTCATGATTAGATTAGAATTTATTTGTAATATGGTGAAGTAAACTTCACAGGGTGGATGGTGACAGTTAAAGGGTTAATATATTATGTCAGAAAAAGGACGTTTTTGAATGAGACAGATTTCTTTTAACTGCTTTTTGATGCAGCAGAAGATATTTGTCTTAGCAATGTGAGCTATTTTTGTTTGTCTCTTATTTCTATTTCATAAATGAGTTTTTTTTTTCTCGCAGATGGCCTCTTATTTTGGATACACCATTGCAGTGACTGATCTAAATGGAGATGGGTAAGTCAACACATATAAGGTCACAAAACAGTTGCAAGAGGTGGTGGTAATTGAGCAAGTCTGTCTACACTAAGTTCATTCTTATGAAATTTTATCCACATGTGAGGCACATTCTGTAGTCATAGTACTTAGGTGTTCCTCACGGTCTATCTGCACTGAAACAGAGCTTTCTTATCGGTCCGTATTATTAGTTTCAAGCTAATTTAATTTACCATTTCACTCTGCACTCAGTTACAAGGCGTATTCAGAACTAAACTAGACCATATAAATCATATAAATGTGGTTTTATATGGGGTTTGGCATATTTAGACTCATAAGCTCTGGTTTACTTGACCCTTTTTAAATGCTCACATCGTCCAGAAGGATATTTGATATATATAAAATTTGTTTCTAATTTGGTCTTATGAGGATACAAAACCTTGCTGACGCATCAGCGCCAAAGCTCCTTCTCTTATGTCTGAAATGCTAACATGTGTTTATGCCATTAACTGAAAGGCTTCCTTACCAACGGTACATAGTTGAATACACAGTAAAACAGCAGTATGCACAAAGAAAGAGCAGTTAAATGATACACCAGCAATGACCACCGTACAGAGCGAATTACAGCTCATTACACTTATAGCTGTTGAAATGGCTCATTTGCTGGAAACAGGACCAATCAGTCTTTAGTGTTGAAATCAATGTATCCTTTCTGTTATTTTTTGGCTACTAAATGCTGAAATGTTTAAATCACAGTGATTTATTTTTAGGTATCAAATAGCATGACTCGATTATATCTGTTAACATAGATCTAATAAGTCTGAGAAGTACAAATGTGAATTTTTCTACATTTTATCATGGAATCCAGGTTGGTTTTAGTCCAGGTTATTCTCAGAATGCCCTGTTCCAAACTGTAGGAACAGTTTGGTATTCCTCATCCAGTCCAAAACACACTCCTAAATTCATATCTCCAAGCAAAACGTCTCTGTTTTACATTATCAGCATTTATAAGATTTATACTTTATCCGCCGCCACAATACTGTCAAGCGCCGGCTCGTCTTTGTCTTCTCTGATGGCTCGTATTTTACAATGGTTCAGTGGTGCACTTCCTTGCATATATTGCTGTCATGTAACCTCAAGGGTGACGTCTTATATGATACTTTGACTTCAAACACGCACTATAAAGCTGCAGGTCTTCATTCAGTTGTTAACCATCCATTCAGTTTCCAAGTAAAGCATCTTCAAAACAAATACATGTACAATTTATGTCACATATGGGCCTCCAAAAATTCAGGTGTTTGTGTCAAATTTGTGAATTTATGTGCTCATGCAGGCTAGATGACGTGCTAGTTGGAGCTCCACTCTACATGGACCGTGAATTTGAAAGCAAACCTCGTGAAGTGGGCCGTGTGTACTTGTACCTGCAAGAGGATGTGCTTCTTTTCTCCCCTCCCATCACACTCACTGGTACGCACCTGTTCGGACGGTACGGAAGTGCCATCGCCCCTCTTGGAGATATTAACCAGGATGGCTACCTTGGTAAGTGTTTGTGTTTGTGAGTGTTGTGTTGCATGTTTCAGAAGTTTTTCCAAGGCCAGTGAGACAGAGATTACATATACACCCATTTCCTACTTGTCTGTTTTGTGTAGGATATCCTGTCTCTCTATTACATGCTTAAAATGTACAGTTCTAGCCAGCACGGAAGGGTAAAATTAGTGATTTGGTGCCCTTGTCTGCAGTTTCCTGTGAAGTGTTGAGTGTGAACCACTCGTTTGTTTGTGTTTTGTTGAGTCTGTGGCTGGTTTATATTCCTGTTGCTGGTCAATATGAGTGAAAAATCTACAGTAAATAATATTTTAATAATTTAGAAATTTAAAGAGATAGTTCACACAAAAATTAAAATTACCCCATGATTTACTCACCCTCAAGCCATCCTAGGTGTATATGACTTTATTCTTTCAGACAAATGCAAATGGAAGTTCTCCACCCAGCTCCAGGGGGTTAATAAAGGTCTTCTGAAGTAAATCGATTTGTTTGTATAAGAAAAATGTCCGTATTTAAACCTTTATAAACCGCAATCTCTAGTTTCCTCTAATTGTCGTACATGCATTTACAAAAAAGTGACATTAGAGTGTTGTGTGGTATGGATATTTTTCTTACACAAACACATCAGTTCGCTTTAGAAGGTCTTTATTAACTCCCAGAGCCCTGTGGAGCACTTTTTATGATCGATGGTTCTCTTTTTTTTTTTTTGGCTTCAAAAACTCAACAGCCATTCACTGCCATTATAAAGCTTGGTCGAGCCAGAATATTTTTTAGTATAACTCTGATTGTACTCATCTGAAAGAAGAAAGTCATGTACACAGGATGGCTTGAGGGTGAGTAAATCATGGGGTAATTTTAATTTTTAGGTAAACTATTGCTTTAATATTAGCTACAGTAGTAAACATAAAAATAAATAAATTAAAAATGTAAATATAAAGTTATACATTTCAGTTGACTGAAAAATTGTGTGACGTGAAACTGAAATTATAATGAAAATTTGGGTAGCGCATCAAGAAGTCTGAACTGCTGGCTTGACCACGCAATCAGAAGAAAATCCTTATTGTTGAGCCCTGTCTTTCAGTTTCTGTCCTGATCATCACCCATTATGTTGTCATGGAAGCATTTCTCTATGTATTATGATTTTTTTTATGTGTTCTGCATTTGAAAGAAACCAGGTGTTCATGGGTGGAGTTTAGACCAGACTAATCAGCCACAGATCATCTCCATCAATGCAGACAGACTGAGTTGAGTTGAGAACAGAGGTTCATGAACAGTCTATGAATCAGCTCCATATGTTACTGTAACATGATCAGTTATATCAGGGTAATTTTAAAATGACACTAGATGTGGATGAAAGTTAGATGAAGATATGATATCCATACATGAGATGTAAGCCACCTGATCTTCTGATTTCCAAAAGCATGTTGTCTTTAGACTTTATGACTTGCCAGTGTGCTTAGAGACTCAAATATTGCATATAATGGATCTGTGTGTTTCAAGTAAAAGGCTCTATGGTAACAAAACACACAGGGATTCATTTGGTGGATTACTTATGGGTCTTGACTCATTTTTTTCTGGCTATCCACAATATCACGTTATGAGATAATGCTGTCTTGGAGTTTTGGAGAATAATGATTTAATCAATAACTGATATGGTCATAATGAATTTGATATCACACACTGCATCTCTGTTACACCAGCCATATGGCTGCACTGGCGTGATGAAGTGACACTTCACAGTGTCTCCATGTGTTTTTGTACTTATGCTGTATGAATTATTCTGTCTTACAGCTAATCACTCAGCTGCTTTGCCATGGGCTTTGTTTGTTCACTTTTGTTGCTCTGTTGCTTCCAGATTAATTTTCAGCTATTACTCCAGTCTTAAGTGAATTTGCGTGTGTATATATGAACAATTAACCACAAGATCTGCCGAGGTGAGGTTGCTCTCAGCAGGTTCAGGAGCACCGAACACCCAGGAGCCAAGGCTAGACATAGGCTAGACATTATCTTTATTAACAAACCACATATTTGAAGTCTAAACAAGTACATTCTTGCCTAAAAAGCTTTTAAAAATACATTCCGTGACACAAAAACAGTATTTTTTTTATAGAATGATAGTGGATTTGGCCGTCCGCCATGACACTCGCTGTGGGAAATACTCCAAGCGTGTGATACAAACGGTAAAACGGTTAGAGTTCCAATATCACTAGGATATCACACTCATCTCAACCAATCAGATTTGAGGACCACAAAGAAAGATAGATAGATAGATAGAAATGTATTTTATTTTATATGTACTTTATTAAATGATAAATAATGGCTATACATATATTATAATTCCATTCGAGCCTGGAAATGAGATTAAGTCCTTGAGCATGACTTTATAATATATGTCTGTAATTTTTGTAGTTAGTGGTTTCTTATGTCTGTAAAATGTCTCTTTCTCTCCACTGTGGCATGTAGTGTATGTATGTAGTCGATTAAGGCCAAGCCACACAATTAAGTATCTTGTAAAGTGTCATAATGAATTTGCTCTCATGTATATTATGCATGTATGTGCTCTTTTTTTTGTTGACTGTTTGACTGTTAATGTTGGGGGTCTTTGGGCACTGTGCCAGTTACTGTGCCCACTGCCAAAAAACAGGAAAAGAAAAACAATGAAGAATCACGAACAACACGCGACAGATATTTATAGAGAGGAACTCACCCAAGAGAAACAGTGAAACAGAGCATTATTACAAACGCTGACGCACATGCATGCACACACACATACACACACACTTCCCACTCTCTCATACACACACATGGTGGTCCGGTGGACGGAAATGAGTGCTTTCTTGTGGTGATGATTTTATTTTTCTAAGTGTAATTAAACTTTTCGTTCCCGTCTACCTCAGAACGGTTTGCTTAGCTTAGAAGATTTCCATGAGCACACATTCCTCTAAGATCTATCATTAGTCATCGGCTCTCTCTCTTTCCCTGTTCTATATCCTTTTATCCCTTTGTTTTTGTCAATTCTTTGGAGTTTGTCAGTTATTTTCATTACAGAGTGAGGACATAGATTGGAGATACTCAAAGTCTGGCCTATATGGGCAAAATCCAGATTCCCATGAGGTTATCAGCAGACATAACTATCCTCAACGTCGTTATTGATTGTTATATTAACCGTTCAGTTGCAGTTTCCTCGCTACATTACAACCAAGAGACAAAAACCCTTTTATTTAAAAAAAGCTCTATACACCGCTCTAGTTTTGCTCCATCACACAACTTGCTTGTAGTGTAGACAATCTTGATGATTTGTCACATCACAACAATTTGATGTTGAAGTGCAGAGTAGATACCGTTGTAGACCACAGGAGTTTGATTGACAGGGGATCTGACAATTATAATGCTAAATTAAAGTTAAAGATTAAAGTTGGTGGATTTGAACTTGAAAACTGGTGTGTATTGGCATCTTTCCACGGTTAAAATGGCACACCTTCAGATGTTTATTCATGTTTATTTCAAGCTATTACTAGCAGGAAGAAATTATCTATTTGCAAATTGCTTGAACTGAGGCACAACAGTGATTTGTCACAACAGAATAAAGAGCCATAAAACGGTATTTGAAGAGTTCAGATGCAAAACCAGCTACAGGTGCATCTAAAAAAAATAGAATATTGTGAAAAAGTTCATTTTTTGTTTGTAACTTATTTCAAAAACTGAAACTTTCATATATTCTAGATTCATTACATGTGAAGTAAAACATTTCTAAAGTTTTTTTTTTTGTTTTCATTTTGATAATTAGAGTTTACAGCTCATGAATGTCAAAAAAAGAGTCTCAAATCTCTAAATATTAGAATATTTCCTAAGATTAATCAAAAAATGGATATGCAAAACAGAAAAGTTGTAATCGGTCAAAAATGAGATAATGATACTGAGTGAATGCTCCTGACACATAGTATACATCCATCAAATACTTTTACTTCAAACTCGCTAAAATCCAGCCTCAGCCCAATCAGAAGTACCAGTACTTGCATAGAAACCTATACAAAGTAACCAGAAAGAAATGTTAATTTTAAAGAAAAACATCAGATGGATTTAGAGGCTTTTGCATCTGAACTCTTCATTTATTTGAAATCTGAGAAAGCTAAAAAATATGAAAGCTGAGACTTTGTTTCATACCAAAAGTAACCCGCTCTGTCTTGTCTGCATTGTCATTGTCCTATTTACGCCTCAATATATTTTTCACTTAGTGAGAATATGCAATTCTTCACTATGTCATTACTGCTGATGCATAGTCGCACTCTTTTTTAATAGGAGAGTCTGGAGTTAGCATGCTGAATTCGTTTATGAATTTTATGAATGCGTCTGTAATGGAAATGTGGAAATAAGATGTCATGATTAAATTCACATGGACTACCTTGAGTGAAAATGGGCTTTTAAAGAGGTCCCAGCACTGTTATAATAAATATGCAGTAAGTCATGGCTGTGATGGTTGGTTACTGAGCACTTTTAAACTAAATGAAAGCCATTTATCATTACTATTACCAGATAATTCAGTATCCCCTGGTCATTTTCTGAAAGTGGCCCTAAAGTGAAGTAACGTGAACATCCCTGACATAGATGTTTATAGAGCTTATTTCCTCAACATCCCCTCAGTCGTTCTGTTCCTCTGCCGTTCTGCCCCTGAGTGGGCATCTCTGTCTGGGTCAGCATTTCTCTGTTTCTTCAAATTTCCCGTTGTGTGCGTGTGTGCTGCTGCCCAAATGTAGGTTAATGACTTGAGCAGCGCTGCTGGCAGGAGGAAAACTTGAACAGATAACCCTACCCTAGAGATTTATTGGCCATGCAGTAGTGAACTTGGACTTGTGCTTGTGCATGAATCTGTTATTGTTCTGTAATAGTCCCTCAGTGCCGAAGAGAAAAGAGCGGTCACTCCCTGTGGAGCTTTGCGTAAATCATTGGTATTCATTTCAGCAGCATCCTCTGTTCTTCCACATGAAAGCATCTCTCTGTACCTCTCCAACATATCAAACTCTGAAATAATCAATAATAAATAATAAATGACAAAATGGAGCAGATCCTAAGGTATAGCACTCAGTGTGAATCCTGGTTTTCTGGTAGGTACTGTATGCAAGCCTGCTTTTGTGTTTGAATAAAAACTCCAACTTTGTGACTTTATTTATGTAAATCTGTTTATATCTCTGTTGCAACTTCATGTCATTCTGTGCCTCACAAAGTAACTTTGTATCTCGCAGTTGAGACTTTATAACTCATGATGTTTTTTTAGAATTAAGAATTGAGGATTTTAAGTCTTACTGTTTAGACGTTTCACTTTTCAGCTTTATATCTCTCAATTGCAAGTTGATATTTCTAAATTGAGACTTCATATCTGACAATGAAGAATTTATATCTCATGCTGCAACTTTAGATCTCACATTTAGACCTTATCTCACAATTGTAACTTTCTGTATTAAAATTGAGACTTTATCTCAATTGTGTCTTTCTCTAAAAATTTCTTTTTTTATCTCACTGTTTAGACTTTGTATCGCATTACGACTTTATATCTCATGATTAGGATTTTATCTCTTACAAGTGCGACTTTAGAGTTCATGTTGACTTTATGTATCATGTTGTGACATATCTCACAATTGCAATTATATTTATCAGAATTGAGACTTTGCTTCTTACTTTTGAAACAATATTTCCCTTAATTGTGACTGTAACACAGTTGAGACAGTGAGAAATCTCACAATTAATACTTTTGTACCTCACAATACGACAACTCACATTTGCAACTTTATTTCTTTTAATTGTGACTATTTCTCATTTTCAACTTTCTCTCACAATTTTTATTTAGTTTTTTAAACCACAGAATAAAAAATTAAGGTTATTGACTTTTTTTTCGCAAATGCCAGTTTATATCTTGCAATACTGACTTGTTCTCGCAATTCTGACTATAACTCACAATTGTGAGTTTGTATCATGCAATTCTGAGAAAAAAGTCAGAATTCTGACTTTATATCTTGCAATTCTGACTTTATTTCTCACAATTCTGACTTTATAACTTGCAATTTTGAGTTTAACGCAATTCTGAGAAAAAAAGTCTGAATTATGAGTTTATATCTCGTAATTCTGACTTTATTTCTCGCAATTCTAACTTTATAACTCACAATTGTGAGTTTGTTTCATGCAATTCTGAGAAAAAAAGTCAGAATTCTGACTTTATATCTTGCAATTCTGACTTTATTTCTCACAATTCTGACTTTATAACTTGTAATTTTGAGTTTATAACATGCAATTCTGAGAAAAAAGTCAGAATTATGAGTTTATATCTCGCAATTCTGACTTTATAACTCGCAATTTTGAGAAAAAAGTCAGAAATATGAGTTTATATCTCGCAATTCTGACTTTATAACTTGCAATTTTGAGTTTATAACATGCAATTCTGAGAAAAAGGTCAGAAGTATGAGTTTATATCTCATAATTCTGACTTTATAACTCGCAATTGTGAGTTTATAACACGCAATTCTGAGAAAAAAGTCAGAATTATGTGTTTATATCATGCAATTCTGACTTTATAACTTGCAATTGTGAGTTTGTATCTTGCTATTCTGACTTTATAACTCGCAACTGTGAGTTTATATCACGCAAGTCTGACTTTATAACTCACAATTGCGAGTTTATATCACAATTATGAAACTAAAAATCAGAATTGTGAGTTTGTATCATGCAGTTCTGAGAAAAAAAGTCAGAATTGTGAGATAAAAAGTCACGATTACCTTTTCTTATTCTTTATTCAGTGGTGGAAATGGACTTCCATAGGGTTCCATAGGTAGGCTGTGGGTTGAAACAAATATGATGTAGATCTCTAATATGCTGGTATTGATTAAAATATTGTTTCTCCATCTTTTTCTTAATCAGACGTGGCAATAGGGGCTCCGTTCGCAGGGGAGGATCGTGGTGGCAGGGTCTTCATCTACAACGGGCAAAAATCCGGGCTGATGTTACAGGCCTCTCAAGTGCTGAAAGGCGACTGGGCCTCATCCGCCGTCCCAGCAGGCTTTGGATTCACTCTGCGTGGAGATTCTGACCTGGATAACAACCAGTACCCTGGTGAGTAAAGAAAAACGTTCAATCTCTTCCTCTCTCTGTTTACGCAAGTTTCTGTTAAGACAATCATGCTTAGGAACTGATGTAAGCCAGGGAGATCTGATGTAGGAGGAATGAAAGACTGGACGTGGAAGAAAAAGACTGGACTGAGACACATTGAGTCACACTGTTGGTCAATCCGCTGGTCTTTTTTTTTTTTTTTTTTTTTTTTACAAATGTGTGCAAGTATTTCTAATCATTTTTCTTCTTTTCTTGGTCTTTCTTTGTCTCCTTTTATGGTAGGATATTCTCTCTGCATATTTTTCTCATTACTATGTTTATCAAGGTTTATTTATCATGTTTTTATTGAAAACAATCTTCCACAGAGTGTGATGAAATCCATGTGATTTCTGATGCTCTCTGCTGTCTGATCCACATCAAATTACGCATATATGAATGATGTTTCAGCTTATTTTTATTGAGAATGGTGATTCAGAATTTACCTGAGAAGGTCAGATCTTATTGAACATTTGGATGTTTTAAAGTGGATCATTTTGAGCTTATAGAGATAAATATTTGCAGGTGACTGAACAGGCTATTTATAGCCTGTGTGCATGTGTGTGTGTGACAGATGTTGACTGAGCTCCAGACGAAGTTGCAAGGGTTCAACACTGGTTCTTCCAGCTGAATGACAAACAGACCAAGGTGTCTCGGAGTATCTGTGAGAAGAAATTATCATAAATGTTGAAGCAGTTAAACATATTTTTCAGTAGAATGTTTTTTTTTTTTATTTGGAAATCATTCTTTTAATGTGGAATCTCACTTTTCAAGGTGGATAAACATTCATTTACACAATTGGAATCAAGTGTTCGTAAACAAATATGTTAGATTATGTGATGTGTTATAGAACTATGGCCATACAAAAGCAGTTTATCTGGAATATATCCTGAACTGACTTGCATTTGGGCAAAAGAGCCTCTGCTTTCCTAGTTGAGGTCTAGAAGTGTTAAAAAAAATTAAGACACTGTGGCTCTATCATGAGGTTATTAGTTTGGGCATCCCAACTCGACTACACATGGTGTTTGTGAATTAGTTTATATATATTTGAACTGGCGGAGTGAATATCCAGAGCTTTCTGAAGCACACAGATCTGCATGTTCTCACAATCCATCACAGCTGTGCCATAATCTTGTTTTGACTAACAGAAATATGAATTAATTGTGTCATTTAGACTGCAAAAACATCCAGCGTGTTTCTGATGCTAAACTGCTGTAACGCCTCAAGAACATTTCAGCAAAAACAGAGCAGTGTGTTCATTCTTTCTGTCCTTTAATCTCCTCTTTCATTTTTTTAATGGCATTGTACAAAATCATCAAAGCAGTGCTGTGACGTGCTTTCTTTAAAGAGTCGGGAAGTCAGATGGTTAGGCAGCTTATATGCACATGTGTGTGTTATACATGGGTGTTTGTTCTTTCACGGCGACAGGATTGTCATCTTAAATGTGCTCTAATAAAAGGAGATCTTTTCCATACATGAAAACCATCAATGGATGGCAAAACGATCACACACAGGTGTACATACATGCACGTAATGATGTTGAACAGACCCAGAAAAGCGAAACGAAAGATGGAAAACAGGTTTTCCTGTCTCGTCTTCTCAAAATGGATAAATTGCAGCTTTTTACAGATGTGATCTCAGTAACCTTTGATCAGTGTGAATCTTCTAATTGGCCTCTCAGTATATCATTGATGTGTGTGCATGTACATTTTGACAGATGTTTAGCACTTTCTACAGTTCATTTAGATTAAAATCACTTTGTTGTATTTCTCATTCATAAGTTGATTTAAATAAAGCCATTTGCTAATGAAGAAATATTAGTGCTGTCAAAATTAGCGTGTTAACGCAGGCGAATTATTTTTCCAATTTAACGCCGTTAAATTGTTTAACACAGTTAACGCAGGGGTGGGGCTTGGGTTGGCCACCCCACTCACAACTGCTGCTTCTGTCTCTTTTTTCTTGACAAGAAGTGCGTTTATTTAGTCGCAGAACGTCTTCACGAAGTCAGACGCGCACTCCCACTTCACTTCAGTGCCATGACTAGTCAGATGAGCCTGAAAACAGTACAGCTGATGTAGAAGCTTCAACAGAACATAAGTGAACTGCAGTCAGCTGAGATGTATGTCAGCTCCGCGTCACGTCCAGCAGTGGCAGCTCTTAAAGTAATATCAGCCAAATAACCTAGTAACCCAGCTGCTATGATGCCTGTTAATCAAAGAACAAAAGAAAATAAGCGGAAATCAATAATTTTTGTATATTTGTATACATATTCTGTATATTTCCTACTTGCTGAAGGGCACAGGTAAATAATAGGTTTGTGTGACTGTGTTAAATTCACTTAAATTAGAAGTTGTTAGTTTTTAAAGTTTAAAGAAGAAGTCCACTTCCAGAACAACAATTTATAAATAATTTACTCACCCCCTTGTCATCCAAGATGTTCATGTCTTTCTGTCTTCAGTCGTAAAGAAATTATGGTTTTTGAGGAAAGCATTTCAAGATTTTTCTCCATATAATGGACTTCACTGGTGCCCCGATTTTGAACTTCCAAAATGCAGTTTAAATGCAGCTTCAAAGGGCTCTAAACGATCCCAACCGAGGAAGAAGGGTCTTATCTAGCGAAACGATCGGTCATTTTTTTCGAAAAATAAAAATTTGTGTACTTTTTAAGCACAAAAGCTCTGGGTTGTGTGTCCACGACGTTACGTACTATTGAATCACGTCGAAAGGTCACGCGGACCATAGGCGGAACTACAGACCCAGTGTTTACAAAGCGAATGAGCAAAGACTAAGGAAGTGCAAGTAAGTCAAACGCTGTTTACAGACAAAAAGGTACAACGATGTCGGACGATTCTTAAGTTTTAGAAGAAAATAAGATGGAGTTTTTCACCGTACTCTACCTTTTTGAGCCGGAGTACACTGACGATGAACTTAAACGCAGTTCGTAGCGTTGTGGACGCGCATCCCAGAGCCTGTGCTACACGAGCTTTTCTGCTTAAAAAGTATACAATTTTTTATTTTTCAAAAAAAATGACCATTGGTCATTTCGCTAGATAAGACCCTTCTTCCTCGGCTGGGATCGTTTAGAGCCCTTTGAAGCTGCATTTAAACTACATTTTGGAAGTTCAAAATTGGGGCACCAATGAAGTCCATTATATGGAGAAAAATCTTGAAATGCTTTCCTCAAAAAGCATAATTTCTTTACGACTGAAGACAGAAAGACATGAACATCTTGGATGACAAGGGAGTGAGTAAATTATTTGTAAACTGTTGTTCTGGAAGTGGATTTCTCCTTTAATAAATGTTAAAATTGATAGCTCTCAGTTATACTGTAATGTTGAATGGCTATAGTCAATGGCTACATATTAGGAAAAAAAGAACAATTTCCTAGAGACATCAGTAATATTGGTATCAGTGATACTCAAGTTCAGTCATAAAAAAATATTTAACATATATTAAAAATATACTGTCTTTATGTTGCTTCTACATTAATTTGAAGATTGAATGTGAAATTATTGCATTATAAAGGTTTATTAATCAAGATTAATCGATTAATTTTAGAAAAAAAAACTGGGATGATTTAGAAATATAACTGGGATGTGTTAAACATTTAATTTTATTCTTTGAAAGTTGGTTAATTTAGCATAATTTCGTTTTACATGACTATTTTATACTTCATAGATTTTGACATGCAATCATGTTAGTTATGTTGATCATTCTAACATATTCTGAAAGATGATTTTGCAGCATGGTTTTCATAAATGGTCTCGGCTGAAAGGGGCAGTAGCTTTGTGCCCTGAAACAAGCCATTACGACTTTTTCTTCTGTGCTCTTAAGAGAAAAAAAAGGATGTTGTTGTTCATACAATGGAAGTCAATGGTCACCAAAACTTTTTAATTGCTAACATTCTTCTAAATATCTTAAAAGAACAAACAAAGTCATATAGGTTTAAAACAACATGAGGGTATATGACAAAATTTTTCATTTTAAGCGTCAAATATCTTCTGATTGGCTATGATTTTGTCAGACTGTACAGCAATTTCACATTCCATGTGGACAAACTATTGCTTGTTGCTGGTAACTAGAAAACTACAAAGATTATTAGAACTTTTTTTTTTTTTTTTTTCCCAAAAAATCAAGTTATTTATTATGCGTTATAAATCACACATGGTAACCTTTCCTGTTTACATGCCTTTTCATATGTGTGTGTGGTTTGGGGTTAATGTGAGGGTTAGTGTGAACTTTTTGGTTAAATGCAGGGTTGAGGTCAAAGGTGAAGGGTCATTCATCATGACCTGCTTAAACAGCAGTGAAGATTTTGTACTTTGCACTTCCTGTCTGCTGCTTCAGGCATTGTTCTCAGACAGAACACAGAACAGACACTCACTTTGCACATTTAGAATCAATTACTTTATTAATCTGAGAGAAAAACACATTTAAAATACCAAATGGTAGCAGAGAATCAGAATGTGTCATACTGATGGTAAAAACAACAAAAATGTTGGAAAGATTTGTAATCAGAATTTCCCTTTACACTATATTTCAACATTATATTACTTCCAAAAACATGATATGTTGTTTCTTTGTGAAACTGATGTTACATTTAGGACTCATTAGAAATGTTTTAAGATCTTGGGTGGGCATCTTATATCCCTTTAGTGAGCAGCTCTCCAAAATGTGCACTTACTCCCAATTTCCATCCAGACATCTACAGGGAGGAGTTTGTTTCTGATTTTTTGGAGGGGAAGTGATGGATGCATGTGTGATTGTATGTCAGGTGAATTGAGAGAGAAATTCAGAGCTGGAGGTAAAAGAGGGGATTGCATTTGTTGGCTGCGGTCCGGCATTTCATTGGCTAGAGGATGAAGATGACTATAACAGACTTCATCCTCATTGAAGTTTAAGTGCTTGAGCTTCTTCTATCCCCTTCCTCCATCATTCCACCTCCTATTAACCTCTTCGTGCGGTTAAGACCCTTGTGTTGTGGTGGCCAGAGGGTTCAACCTGAATATTTTGAGGCCGACTCTTGCCACGCACACACACGTTTACACCTCACTGCCGTTCTGAGGAAGTTGCTGAACGAGTGTGTGAATGGACTTTCCAGATGTGAGAATGTAATAGATTGAATTATTCTGTCATCATCTCTGCCTCACAGATACAAGGTGAGAGTTTAGGCCTTCAGGGTGTGCGTGTGTCTGTCAGCCGGCTTTAGTTTGCGTGTTTCTGTCCGTTGTGTTCGAGGTGTGTTTTCTGTCACAATACCAAAAGCTGCTGACTCGGGTTAACAACGGGCTCTTTGCCAGGGGTGTCTTGTTTCTGAAGGCAGGACCTGATGGAAAGCATAGCCAGTGATCAACTTTAGTGAAACAGGAATCAAAGCCACAGTCTCTGAGCACTCATTAGGGTGCTGGAGCTGTTCTGGAACATTCCTGCATATGAGTCTCTGAGTTTGAGTCTGACTGAAAGCATCCCTCCGGGACAGATTTGTACTCTTCCTTCCTATTAATGCTTAGTGCAATTCATAAACTGAGGAGAGAAAGTGTTCTCTCACTCAAGTTTTATAAAAGACCAAATGAAACTGACCTTGTGTGAAGGTTAAAGTTTAATATTTCGTTTTTAGAAATTCTATACTTATCACAAAAACTATTTCACCACCAAAGAAATCAAATGTCTAATATTGTAATATAGTCTGAGCGGGTGTCAGAATCTGCTTTTTTGTGATTGTTTATGTTGGTTCAGTTGTACATACTAGTTTAATGAGATGTCAGAGATGAATGAATGGTTATAGCTTTAGCAGAATCCACAGAGGAAGCAACAGACCACGAACACACACACACACACTGCCAGTATTTCCACTGTTTCATCTCAGGTACAGGAGGTGTGTTTTGTGTGCACACAGACCTGAATATTTGATGTTCGTGACCATATTTTTTGTCTGATAATTAAAGTAGTTACTATTAGTAAAAAAAATAGAAAAAAATCACCCAAAAATGAAAATTACCTTATTACTCACACTTAAGCCATCCTAGGTGTATTTGAAATTTTTCTTTTAGACGAATACAGTTGGAATTATATTTAAAAATATCCTGACTACCAGAATTCCAAGATTCAGAATGGCAGTGAATGGCTGTTGATTTTTTGAAGTCCAATAAAGTGCATCCATCCATCATAAAAAAGTGCTCCAAATGGCGAAGTGGTGAAAATTTACATCTGATATTTTAGAAGTGGGTGTGGCAAAATGGCTTGATAGTACTACCTACAAAATTTCAATTAAGTGCCCCGGGCTACATTTCACATACATGTGTGAAATTCGGTAGACACAAGTAACACACCTATACCTACAAAAAAGTCCCCCGGTACAAAGTCCAAAACCCAACAGGAAGAGTGTTATTTAGAATTTTCTCTGCAAGTTTTTTGCCATTTTCAGGCGTATTTAAACTAACTCCTCTTAGAGATTTAAACGGATCAACACCAAATTTGGTCAGTCTAATCTAAAGCCCTTTGTGATGTTAAATCGCGTAGATCTAGAGTTTTCGTTCAAGGGCGTGTTCGTGGCGGCCTGACAAACTTTGTTTCGAATGTCAAATCTGCACCAAAATTCATATGTTTGATAAGAGTCCTGTCCTGAACACATGCCCATGACCATATTCAGTTATGGCCATAGCGCCACCTGCTGGCAACAGGAAGTGACATGTTTTACCCTCTAACAAACTCCTCATAGAAACTTAATAACAACATCATTATATATGGTCAGTCTACTCTAAAGCCCTTTGGGATGTTAAATTGCAAAGATCTTGAGTTTCCGTTAAAGGGCGTGTCTGTGGCGGCCTGACAAACTTCGATGTTTCGCCATGAAACAGAAACCTATAATTCGGGCATACAATGTCCGGTCTGCACCAGAATTCACGTTTAATAAGAGTCCTGTCCTGAACAAACACCCATGACCATATTCAGTTATAGTCATAACTAGGGATGTCACAGTTTTCAATATAATATCGAACCATTCGGTACAACATCCACGGTTCAATAATCACTTGTGAATTGCGTATTTTTTTCGGTTTTGCATTTAAATAACTTCCTTGTTTTATTTCTCTCTGAATTTGCTGTATGTGTGCCCACGATTTCACATGCTGAAATGAGGAAATGCTTCCTCGCATATATTTGAGAAAAAGCAACACACGCAGAGCGTCTTCCTTTCTAATGACATGCAGTGATAATCCTTTCTAAACCTGTTGTTCAACAAGAGTTATAAAAACAAAAGTTATAAAAAACATTATAACTTGTTTTTAATTAACAACATCAGTCGAGTGTTTGAAATAACTTCCTTGTGTGATCTGATGTGGATTCTTATCACAGAACGAGACAGACAATAAATTCTATACTCATATTCTATTCATGTCGATTAGCAATGGCTTATGAAAATACACGAGATGGCTTGAAGAACACAGATAAACCATATATTATTGCAGACGAGTGTTTATTTTCCTTACATTTCATCATTCAAAACATGTAACGTTATATCTTGTTCTTATTCAGTTACAGCAATAGGGATGCCTTTATCCATATTAGAGAAGCTGGAATGGAACGTCATCAGTGATACTTGTTTGACGCATATGTGGATTGTGGTGGCAGTGAGCCCAGGTGCAAAGGCCCTTTTAACGCTGCTTGCAGCTTTAATTTTAAATATAGGCCCTGGTTCATTTAAACTACATTACGACACTTCCACTGCATCACATTAAAATCTCATATAGGTTGAGGCTATCATTCCCACCTTCATTCAGAGAAGAAGAAAACCATTCAGTGTGCTGTATTTACCTTTGCCTTAATCAGATGTGGCTCTGTGCACCTCTGAGTACAATGAGATTAAAGCCTCACACGCTCTCCGTGGCTCTCCAGGGTTCCTCTATGGCTCTGTTCAGGGACGGCAGGTGATGTAAGATGCGAGACTGGTAGAATGAGAAACGGGTCGACGAATCTTTGATGGAGTCTGCTGGAGGCCCAAATCACTTCCAGCTGCAGTGTGCTTTGAAGCTTTATGATCCAGCCACTCGTTCTCTTTCTTCCTCTTTCTCTTGCAACACATATTTTTCTGTATCATATTATGTCCGTCCTGCAGCTCTCAGTATATTTCACTCTCTTTACAGATTTGCTGGTTGGTGCATTTGGAGTGAGTAAAGTTGTGGCCTACAGGTGAGAAATTTTGCACTTTAAATATGTTGAAAAATGTACACACACACACACACACACACATATATATATATATATATATATATATATATATATATATATAATGCCAGTCAAAAGTTTTTGAACAGTAAGATTCGTAATGTTTTTTAAAGAAGTCTCTTCTGCTCACCAAGCCTGCATTTATTTTATCCAAAGTACAGCAAAAACAGTACAATTTTGAAATATTTTTGACTATTTAAAATAACTGTTTTCTATTTTAATAGATTTTAAAATGTAATTTAGTCCTGTGGTTTCAAAGCTGAATTTTTAGCATCATGATCGTCTCATGATCCTTCAGATATCATTTTTATTTTCTGATTTGTTGCTCAAAAAAAACATTTATTATTAGTATTATGTTGAAAACATCTAAGTAGAGGTTTTTCAGGTTTCTTTGATGAATAGAAAGTTCAGAATAACAGCATTTAGCTGAAATAGAAATCTTTTATGACATTATAAATGTCTTTATCATCACTTTTGATCAATTTAAAGCATCCTAAATAAAAGTATTGATTTTTTATAATTTCTTTCCAAAAAAAAAAAAAATTATTATACTGACTCAAGCTTTTGAATGGTATAGTGTATAATGTTACAAAAGCTTTTTATTTCTGGAGTAATGATGCTAAAAATTCAGCTTCGAAATCACAGGAATAAATTACATTTTAAAGTATATTCAAATAGAAAACAGTTATTTTAAATAGTAAAAAAATATTTCAAAATTGTACTGTTTTTGCTGTACTTTGGATAAAATAAATGCAGGCATATTAAAAAGAATTAAAAATCTTAGTGTTCAGAAACTTTTGACTGGTAGTGATAATTAATGCTGATATTTAAAGCTCAGAAACAAAATAACTCAAAAATAAAAATATTTTTTTTAAATACAATTATATATATTTAATATATATAGCAGATTTATAAATGTATATATGCTGTATAATAGTGTGTTTGTGTGCAGCAACATTTTTTTTTTTTCTAGCCTAAACTCACTCACAGTTTTCTACTAAACTCGCATGCTTTCCCCATTAGAGTGAATGGCACAGAAACCACCTGTGTTTGAGGTTTAGCTGGAAGGAAACCCGATACATATGAAGTTGTTTTTCTCTGTTCTGTGATACGACTGTAACACATTTTCAAATTGCGTAACAGAAAATATTGAAATGTCTGGCTTCATAATGCATTCACAAAGACTTCCTTAGCTGTCGTTGACAGGAGTACAGTCAGTGAACATTATCTACAGACTTGTGGCATGTCTAGTCTGAGTAGGGAAGACTTCGATTGGTTGTTTCAGATCAGGTTTCCCTCAGATATGTTTCAAAACAGTCCCTTTTTCCTGCCTCAAAGCCACCAAAAACACACAGACACATTAACATGTCCCAGCACACACTCTTACGCACTAGCAGTGTCTTGGTGTCAGTGTTAAAGCGATTAGCTGTAGTGGGCTCTGGTGTATTTGTGTAAGCTAACATTTCCACTGTTAATCCAGTTTGAGTGCTAGTCTCAACAGGCTGAAAGTGAGACCGGAGCAGAACAGAGACTGACCTCATGTTAAGTTCCCATTTACTCAGCCTGTCTGAATTTTTATTAGGATAGGACTCGGAATGTTTAGTTTCTGTTAGTTAAATGTTCTGTAAGTGACTCTTTATGTAATACAGTGTGCACTGAGTGCTCATTCTGTCAGAAATCAGATATCACTGAAATAGGCGTCCTGAGAAATGACTTCAGTTAGCTTTTATAGCTAATTGGAAATTATTCTTGTCAGTCATTTTGTATGTTCAGGCTGGCTGAGAAATAAACTCGTTATGAACTGAAATTCACCTTGACTTTCAAGGAATAGTTCACTTCAGCATTAAAATTTCCTGATAATTTACTCACCCCATGTCATCTAAGATATTCATTTCTTTCTTTTTTCAGTTAAAAAGAAATTAAGGTTTTTTAAGGAAAACATTCCAGGATTTTTCTCTATGTAGTGGACTTCAATGGGGATCAACGGCTTGAAGGACCAAATTACAGTTTTAAGGCAGCTTCAAAGGGCTCTACACGATCCCAGCCGAGGAATAAGGGTCTTGTCTAGCAAAACAATCTGTCATTTTCTAAAAAACAATTACAATTTAATATACTTTTATCCACAAATGCTCATCTTGCACTAGCTCTGCAATGTGCGTCCATGACTTCGTAGAAAATTCAAGAAAAATCCTGGAATGTTTTCCTCAAAAACCAATAAAATAAAATCATGTAAAAAAAATAAAAAACACAATTTGTTGAGTCACCTTAAAATAATCTGTTACCCTCCTGCCTTAAAATTTTAAGTTCAGTCAACTAAAATAAGTTTAGTCAACTTGAAATGTTAAGTTGTACTAAGTAACAACTTATATATTTGTGTTTGCTAAACTTAACAGATGGGTAAGTAACCAAGCTGCCTTAAAATTTTAAGTTGATTCAACTCAAATATCTAAGTTGTCACTTAGTATAATTTAACATTCAAAGCTGAATAAACTTTTTTTGAGTTGACTGAACTTACAACAAATTGTTTTTTACAGTGTATATCAGTAAAAATATTGTCTCTCAACAATACTAGGGCAAGGCCAGTGGTCACCGTGGACGCTCAGCTGATTTTGACACCCAGAATTCTCAATCCTGAGGACAAGTCCTGCCGAATGCCCAATTCCGATGACATGGTAACCTGGTAAGTGTTAACAACATTTATCCTGTGCTAGTAACTGAAGTATATCCTTAGCTTTTGACACAAAGAATGACTTTTTTGTACTGTAATCTAAAAAAAAACATTTTCATGATTTGATTTATCTCTTCTAGATGAAGTTTTCAGCTGATAGGACAGAGATATGTTGATCTTTAGTCTTGGTTAAGGGTAAACCAAAGCAGTCTGGGCCAAAGAGCTATGGCTGACTGGGAGGTTTTAAAGCCATGTGGTCTATAGTACCACATAACAGCAGTTTTTTTCTTCTCTGTGGTAAAACTAAGTGTTTCTGGAAGTCTCAATGCATTCTTCCAAACCACACAAACATACACACAACCCTGCATTCTTACCCCTTATGTGGACGGACATTGCATCCCACAAGCAGTTTTTGGGCCCCGTGACTGTAAACATACCAGATCTGTTTGGCTGCTTGGGGTGCATGTGCCTGTGTGTTAGGCTTGGCGTGAGGAAGAAAGAACTGGAGGTTTTGGAGAGACAAACGAAAGAACTAAAGTGTGGAATTCTGCAATAACAAAAGAGTAGCTTAGTAAAATAAATGTACAAACTGTGGTTGGAAATAGAGAGAAACTTTGAATCACACAGATGAACACAGAGAAACAGAACAAGAGAGAGAAGAGAGCATAAAGAGATCCAGAGCATGGAAAAACCACCTCCATGGTTAAGATTGTAAACTGTCTCTCTAGAGTTAAATTTGTTTCTTTTTTAAATGTTCTTCTGTATTCTTTCAACATTATAACAATAGCAAAAATAATAATAATAAATAATACAAAATAATAATAATGACTGTTATTTTTTCAAATTGAATAACATTTTTTCAATTATATTTTATACAATTATATTTTAAAGCGGACAAAACAAACAGTTTCTGCCAATCTTTTGTGTAATTATAGATTAGTATTGCATCCTTTATATCTCTGAAGAGTCTTTAGTTTTATCAGATTTCTAAAAGACAGGTACAGCTTTATACTTCTCTCCGAAAACAGTCAAGCTCTGAAGGCGTGCTGTAGGCAGAGCTAAGGATTCACAAGCACGGGCAGCTTTTGCTTAGCAATCACCTCCAAGCTGTGCCATCAACATAAATAAAACAGGAACAAAAACTTTATAGACTTAAATTAGCTATGGCAAAAAATCAGATCCAGTAATTTATAGGCCATTCTACAGAACTGGTTCAAAGTCAGAGGTTCCAAGTCTTGGAAAAAAAAAGGTCTTTTCCCACAAATTTTGTATGTATGGAAATCATATAATATCCAAGATTTTTCACATTTCTAGTTCACATTTCACATTTCTAGTTGCGCAGGTAATTCTCATATTGTATTTTCAGACAGTTTTGGAATATTTGTCTTCTCCCCAAATTTGTCACCCACTACCGAAACACAGTAATGTAAAATTTAATAAGAAGGGTTATATTGGCCTATTAAGATTTTGCTTACATCTGCCTTGTAAATATATTTTTTCTATTTTATGAAAAAGTTTACAGAGGTAAATCAATAACAATGATAATTTTAACAATATTTCAAGTGTGTTTCAAGTGTTGTATTTTGAATCCATTTTTTCTTTGTAAAAGGCAAAAAGTTGATCATATTGATTTCAAACTTAAGGACATCTTAGTTGATAATTCAGAATGCTTTATTTTTGACAAAACACCCCATGTTTTGGTTGTGACTGCACATTTTTGGTAGTAATGTTTTGGTAGCGACCACATCACATTACAGAACTTTTCTTTTTTCGGGCATTTTTCCATTTTTTTTTCTTTGACAAGACAGTAGAGAAGAGACTGGAAGTAAGTGGGAGAGAGAAAGAGGGGGGTGGGATCGGGAAAGGTCCACAAGGCCTTATGTTGGCGCACTGCCCACAAGGCTATTGGCGCCGACACATTACAGAATTTTAACTTCCATACTAGAACATATTAAAATATAAACAATTTGCATAACTGTTCTACAGATTTGTTTATTTCCCCCAAATAAAGGATTATGTGTGTTACCTTTTGTCACTACTGAAACAATGATGACATGTTTCGGTTGTGACTGTTGTGACAATTTTAGATACTTTTGAACCTAGTTCAAAGATGCTGATCAGTTCATGGTTATCTAGCACAGTTCTGAACAGTTATACACATATAAAAACTAAATGTTATGGAATAACTCCAAAAAAGTGTTTAATAATAGAAAAATGATTCAGTAGTGACATTCTATAAAGCTGCACACAAATTTTTCATTCTTTTAAACACATTTACCTCAAAGTGATGGGGCCTATCTACTCAACCTGTAGCTATGATAGAGAGGGACACATAAATATTTCCTGATCATAAATGTAGGGGTGTAGTTAAAATCACTCTCAGCCAATGGACTAAAAGATACATTAGAACAGAATTCCACCCTTTATGACATCATACATGGCTGTACTTGGAAAAAAAAAAAAACTTTCAGAAACTTATACGAACCCTAAAGAAGTGTATTTGGCACCAAAATATTCCGTCATACGTCCAACTCATTTTTTGAGACTTTGGTCCTGTTTAGCATGAGCATCCTCATGCTCTTTAACAGTGTAAATTAGTCAGAATGCATGAAATAGCATTAGACCTCCCCTTTAAACAGTGTAAAACTGTGTTAAATGACTCATGTCAAACCACGCACACACCAGGGTGCAATTAAAACTCTGAGGAGTGGGGAGTAATTACAAATGGCAGATGGGCGGTAGAGTCAGAAAAGTTGCAGTGGGGTCAGAGCAGGGGTCAGGGGGGTCAACCTCCGGGCACTGGAGTGTTTGTATGTGCACGGGCCTTGTGCGTGATTATGCGTTTACCCTCGTCACGGGGGAGGAGAACTAACAAGTCATCATTAAATTATGTATAGCGGGGCCACTTCCTCCCTTAAATATGGATACCCTCTCTCCTTCCTCTCTCTCGCCGTACAGCGTACACATGACTTCTGCTGTGCGCTTTAAAATGCACCACTACCTGGAGGGGTCATGGCAGGGTTCGCGTGGTTAGAGCACAATGTACAATGCTGGATTCCATCAGGAATGGCCTCATGGGTATTTCGTGTTGTTCATGAGGCACAGCATCCAGCTGTTTATCGCTAATTTAAACTCAGACACGCTCAATGCTGTGTAAGTGTGTGTAGGGGGGCTAATGGGGTGTTTCTGATTAGACATATTTGGGTTGTATGGAATGCTATGCATCGGATTGGCCCTTTGGGCCATTAAGACTGCAGTTGCGAGTCCCTGAGCACAGATATAATTACACGTTCAACATAACGGAAATACAGTTATTGAGCACGAGCTGGAAAGGTGTAAGCGTGTTTTTATGCGCTCTCACCTTACAGCATGTGTCAGTGAGTTGTTTGTGATGGAGTAGTGTGCTTTAAATCCTCCATGCAGGCTTTATTTGTGTTTCTTTGCAAATGACGAGCTAGTTTTACACAAGAGCCCTGTGGCAACTAAACTACCATCTTAAGATTCCTGTAAATTAATTGTGCGGCCCATAGCTGTGACATCATGTGCTGTGTTGGTGCTGGATAAAAGTGTGTTTGTGTGGGTGTTTGCGAATTAGACTTCATATAAATGGGTTTTTAAAATGTTATTAGAATATTTAATGACAAAGTATTTGTACGAGATCTTTGAGCATGTGAGAGAGGCTTTTTGTCTTTTTTCTGACAGGAACAGGAAATCACTCTTGGGCCGATCTAATTGCCAGTCTCTATTACCAGACTATTAAAGAGAGAGAGGTATAGAGAGATATAGCAGGGAAAGGGCAGATGGAAGAGAAAAAAAGAGGCTTATTCAATTAAGTAATTAAATATTGAGGAGCACAGAGTCCCTCAGCGTCCCACGTCTCCATTTAGCTCCATGTATAAACACTCCACCCCTATTAACAATCCTCTTCCTTGTGTGTTTTTTTAACATCACTTAAATGTCAGTATTGCTTTTTGGCTAAGTTGTGCTGTACTAAATGTCTCTTTCTCTCTTTATTTCTTTCTCTCAGTCTGTCAGTAAATGTGTGCGCAAAGATCTCTGGGATTGGTATTCCTGATTATGTAGGTAAGTGCATTACTTTTCTATTAATTTCTAGTAATTGTAGTCTTATTAACAAATGTCTTGAACAAATGTATTTGGCCGGTCATATATGTGACTTCATCAAAACTGTGGAAATCTATGGAAGCCTGTTTTCCGCCACTGAATACATCTCATAATTCTGACTTTTTTTTTCCTCAGAATTGTGAGATAAAAACTCGCAATTGCGAGTTATAATTGAGGTTTTATCTTGCAATTCTGACTTTATTTCTCGCAACTGAGTTTTTGAGAAAAAAGTCAGAATTGCGAGAAAAAAACTCACAATTCTGACTTTTTTCTCGCAATTCTGACTGTTTTTCTCGCAATGCAATCTCGCAATTCTGACAGAATTTAGTTTGTGAGATATTCACAGTTCTTCACAAATACTTTTTTCTCGCAATTCTGACTTTTTTCTCAGAATTGCATGATTTAAACTCAATTGCAAGGAAAAAAAGTCAGAATTGCGAGAAAAAAAAATCTGAATTGCGAGATATAAACTCACAGTTGTGAGAAAAAGTCAGAATTGCGAGTTTTTATCTTGCAATTTTGACTTTATTTCTCACAACTGGGAGTTTATATCAGGCAATTTTGAGAAAAAAGTAATATCTCACAGTTTTGACTTCAATAACTTAATTGCAAGTTTACATCTCAGAATTCTTAGAAAAAGTCAGAATTGTGAGTTTTTTTCTTGCAATTGAGTTTAAATCACACAATTCTGAGAAAAAGACAGAACTGCAAGATACAAACTCCCATTCGTGAGAAAAAAGTCAGAATTGTGAGTTTTTATGTTGCAATTTTGATTTTATTTCTCGCAATTGTGTTTATATCAGGCAATTCTGAGAAAAAAAGTTAGAATCGTAACTTTATATTTTGTAGTTTGACTGTCTAACTCGCAATTGCAAGTTTATATCTCGCAATTCTGACTTCAGTAACTTAATTTGCGAGTTTATATCTCAGAATTCTTAGAAAAAAAGTCTGAATTGTTTTTTTTTCTCACAATTCTGACTTTATTTCTTGCAGTTGTGAGTTTATATTGGGCAATTCTGAGAAAAAACTCAAAATTATGACTATATCTTAAAATTTTGACTTTTCTCGCAACTTGCAATTGCAAGTTTAGATCTAGCAATTCTGTCTTCAGTAATTCAATTGAACATTTATATGTCAGAATTCTTAGTAAAAGTAGTCAGAATTGTGAGGTTTTTTTGTGAGACAATAACCTTTTTTTTTATTCCGTGGTGGAAATGGGCCACGGAATCTTCCTTAATGAACTACACATCCCATAAAGCATTGCAAATGACATAAACAAATCAGCCTTGACCATAAAATATAAAACAAACTGAATTTATTTCTAATCAAAAATAAAATCACAAGAATAAATTACATGTTAAAATATATTAAAATAGAAAACAGTTATGTTAAATTGTAATATTATTTCACAATATTACATAAGTTGTTTCAGAGTGTAAAGAAACTGACACAATTGCATTTTTTTTTTTTTTTTTTTTTTAGACGGTGAATGTTTCTTGTACTTGTCAAATGAGCATGTTTTTTGTGGCTTCTGCATTTCAGAGCTCATGGTATTTTTGGAATATTGTTTAGGCAATTTTTATGGAAAAATAAATGAGACTTCTAGAACTCTAATGTTACATTATCCAATACCCATTGTCTCATAATGCTTGCTGACATAGAGATATTTTATAATTTTCACTTATATGTATTTTGCTCAGTGTGAGTTTGTATGTCTGAGCACTTGTCGAACATCTGTATGTAAGTGGCGTTAATAATGGCCAAAATGGAGAAGGTGCCAAACTCAGTTAAACCAACAGGCAATAAAAGCCTCTTTCCCAGCACTTCTGAAAGCAGGTCTGTTAAAAATCAGTGCATATGGTTTTGGATATGACAAAGAACAGGTGTGGCTGTGTGAGAGCGTGTGTGAGGTGCATGTTTGTTGGAAGCACTATTTGAGTGTTGTTCAGAAGCCCTGGTCATTAACCTTAGGAATGTGCAATTTTTATGGTCCAAAACCTGTTTGGTTCAAGCAGAAATTGCAGGAATTAGAGTATGTAAAGGTGGAGCTAACAATAGCCTGCCTGGCTTTGTCTCTCTCTTCCAGCTCTGAGAATGGACCTGCAGCTGGATTGGCTGAAGCAGCGTGGAGCAGTTAAGAGGATCTTGTTCATGGACTCTCACCAGCACCAGAGAACCCAACAGTTGGTTCTGGGTCAAGGGGACCGCCAGCATTGCCACAACTACTCCGTTTACCTGCGGGTGAGCCTTATAGTCCACACACAGCACAGAAAGTTGCTGAACTGGCCTCATTCCTCATGATAAATTCTTGTTTTATCTTCACTACAACTGAACCCATGGGAAAGTTAATTGTGAGCCAAACCAAGCTTCTAGTACAACACGGCTCATCTGGACGGAATAGCAATGTGAGAACCCCTCCGTGAGAGTGCGTCTCGAAAATGAGACCAAAAATTCTGCCGGGCCGAGGTGACACAGGAATTGAACGCAGTCTTAAGTGTTTCTGGATGTTTATATGATAACGCAGGCCATGGGAAATATTTTATTTGCCAACTCAGTTTGACTGATAAAATCTCAAGCAACATGACCTAACGCTATTATATATGGCAGATGTATCCAACAAACATCCAACAACTGAACAGAGCAGAAATTAGGAACAGGAAATTATTAAATAAGAATGAGAATAATAAACTGGCTATTATTGTAAATATACTGATATATAATTGATAATATTAAATAAATAAGTTATGTTTTTTAATTATTATATTATATTATATTGTTATAAAAGTAATTAAATTTGTAAATATATATACTGATATAATTATTAACAGAACAGAAGTTAGAAACAGGAAATTATTAAAGAAGAAGAATAAATTGGTTATTATTGTAATTATCCTGATATATAATTAATAATATTAAAGAAATCATGCTTTTATTATATTATATTATATTATATTACATTACAAATATCCAACAAAAGAAATGTTTATATTATTATTATTATTATTATTATTATTATTATTATTATTATTATAAAGATAATAAATTAGTAAATATATATACTTATTATTAACAGAACAGAAATTAGAAACGGGAAATTATTAAATAAGAATAAAAATAATGCATTTGTTATTATTGTAAATATACTGATATATAATTAATAATATTCAAGTTGTTTTTATATTATATTATATCACAAATATCCAACAACAGAAATGTTTATATTATTATAATTATTATTTTTTAATTCTTCTTTGTTTTCTTCTTATTATTATAAAAGTAAATAAATATAATTATTAAATAAAAATAATTGAATAATTGACATTATATTATTTTATTATTTATTATAACTATAATATTTGACAGATGTAAAGCATAAACACCCTAAAACATAAGAACAAAAATGAAATATTTTTGAATATGTAAAATGTTCATATTATTATTATTATTATTATTATTATTATTATTATTATTATTATTATTAATAATAATATACATTTGTATACAATAATTAATTCTATATATATATATATATTTCGTATATATCATATACAACTTTTTTTTTTTTTTGCATTATATTTTGTTATTCATTAAGGTCATGATTTTAAAAAATGATCTGCAGTTCACCAAGCATTTGAGAAAATATTTGTGTTTGTAACAGTTTGAATTCATGCAAATAATGTGTGTGTTTTTATGCAGCAGCCTCACACTATAACAGCCTGGCAGCTTTTGTGTTTTTAAGCTTTTCCTTCACAAATCCTAGTGCATTTCTGTTCAGGAACATAAACATACTTTCTTATTTTCTCAAATCCTCCTAACTTATTAAATTGCCCTTGGCTCTGCTCACTCAGCAGCTGTGATTTTTCTGTCATTTATAAGAAACAGACTAATGTCACAGCACAAAGATAATCAAACAAGTGAAGTAGTAGAATAAGTAAAGTGAAACTAAGATGAGAGGGAGAGTTCTGTTTCTGTCAGTTCTGTTTGCAATCCACCTCTCTTTTTTTTTTTAACTTGGTCTGTGTGTAGGATGAGGGAGAATTCAGAGATAAACTGAGTCCTATCAGCGTGACGCTGAACTACAGTCTGGACCAAAACTCCCCTCCACCTGGCCTCCATCTGCGGCCCATTTTGGACCACTACAGCAAGACCTTTCACCATGAGCAGGTTTGCATGCAACATGAATGTTTAGCATTGTTTGTGAGAAGCTGCATGTGTGCATTCATCTGCACGTTAAATAATTCAATTAGGACAACGTGACATGCAGGGTTTCGAAGAACAGCTTTTTTTTTGTTGTTTTTTTTTTTTTATAAAAACAAGACAAAATCTTGTTGTGCGATCTAAACAGAGTTGAGTAGAGAAAAAGTAAAACACAAGTTCAATTCGATGAACAAACAAACAGAAAAACAGAAAGAGAATTTTTTTTCTCTCCCTTAGGCAAACATCCTGTTGGACTGTGGGGAAGACAACATGTGCATCCCAGATCTCAAACTTTCTGCTAAAATGTGAGTCAGTGGGTCTGATGCAGTACAGTACAGTACATGTGTGTGCCAAGAGTTTGTGTATTTGTTTTATATGCAGTGTTCTATCATGTATCTGTTGTTTATGCTTTATATGATGTCATTCTTTGATTTTGGATTTTGGCCTCATATAAGAAGTGATTTTAAATTCTGGTTCCATTATTATTATTTTTTTTATAGGGACCGGACTGAACTTATAATTGGGGATGACAACTTGCTTATGTTGATCATTAATGCAGCCAATGAGGGTGAGGGGGCGTATGAGGCGGAGCTTCATGTGACCCTCCCACCAGAAGCGGACTACATTGGTGTGGAGCGGAGACGTGAGGTAAAAAAAAAAACAAAACTATGTTTTTGACTGATTAAACGGTGTTGTGTGACATTTGTTCCAGGGAGGCATGTTAAAGGGGTAGTTCACCCAAAAATGAAAATTCTGTCATTAATTACTCACCCTCATGTCGTTCCAAACCCGTAAGACCTTCGTTTATCTTCAGAACACAAATTAAGATATTTTTGATGAAATCCAAGAGCTTTCTGACCCTGCATAGACAGCAACACAACTGGCACGTTCAAGGCCCACAAAGGTAGTAAGAACATCATTAAAATAGTTCATGTGACATCAGTGGTTCAAACGTAATATTATGAAGCTACAAGAAAACTTTTTGTGTGCAAAGAAAACTAAAATAATGACTTTATTTGATGTGTGTTCATGTGAGTACTACGATGTAAAACCCAGATGTGCTGCACCTTGTTTACTAGCAGAGAAAGATGCACGCTGTTCATAAAACAGTCTCCAGAAACATGTCTGAAGATTTCAGGATGAATTTTTTGCCCAGTCTTATTTATTAACTGCCGGAAGTTCCTGCTTTTTGCCATTTTTGGACCACAAGGACTAGGAACGTGTTTAGTTCTAGGAACACCGTTTGGGGGAACTAAATTAGCTCCTACTTCAGAGTAGGATCTAAAACAGTTCTATAGAAACTCTCAGTAATAAAAGTGTCCTTTGAATGGCCAGACACATTTGAAACACCACCAGAGGTTGCGCTAGACTTCAACATTGTTGTAAAAATTCTGTCATAATCTACTATTACCTGTCATTTTAATTTTCATATTTGAATTGGAATAACACATTTAATTGCTTTTATTTTTGTTAACATTTTCGTTTTTAATCATGAACCTACAGGACGACAGCGCAGCGTGTTTAAAAAATACACTAGGGATGGGTAAAAAAAAAAAAAAAAAAAAAAAAAAAAAATCTATTTCTCGATTTTAATAGATTCTAATTTTAATTAACCAATATTGATTCTTAAATCACAATCGATCTCTCGGTCTATGCTGTTTTCAGTTGATGAATGGACAGTACATAGTGCGTCTTCCTTCCAATAAATAGCAATAGGCTAGGTTTTGTGTTACTTTTGATATGAAACAAAGTCTCATCTCAAATTCTGTCAATTTCCTTAGGAAATTCAAGCAATAAATACCATTTTGGCGCTCTTTAATGTGGCTTCTGTGTACTCGCCTGTGCGTAATCAAGCGTATAGGAAAACATTTGTGATCATTTTGTTTTTGTTCTGTATCCTGTGCTCTGCTGCCACACTGGAGCGCACTCGCCACCAACTGGAAAGGAGTGGGAATTACAGCTACAATTTACAAAAGTTCACCCTCAGTGTAATCTGTCAAAATGACGGATGGCCTTCAGATTTTTCCGCCACTGCTAAAAAATTTCCGTCAATGACGGAGAATTTGTGGTTAACGTGTCCTCTGAATACCACGTACTCGTCATTTTTAAAAAGTCATGTAAAAATATTTACACTACAGACAAGAAGAACAGCGATAACCGCATTTACCTGTTTTCTGCAGTGTTGTGGTCTTTTCTCAACCTCAATGATATGTAACACTACAAGTTATCATAGAAAATTTCATCTCTTAGCCCAACTTTTGGCTCTTTCAGTCACGCAAATTGTGCATTTACATTCCAACTCCGCTATCATCCTCCTTTCACCAGTTGTTGACGTTTGCAAATGCAGTGCATCAAGATGTCGCTGTCGGCCGCTTCAGAGTGCCTGCTGCTGGTGCAAATGCAACCAGGAAAACGGCCCGAGGCGGAAACTGGTTCTTAGAACTAGGTGGTGCGAAAGCCCCTTAAAGAGCACGTCATATGGGTTTTTGAAAAATATCTTTGCAGTTTGTCATATAACTATCCTTCAATGTAAATAGTCTGCAAAGTTGTTAATCAAAAAAGTACATGAAACTTGTCTCTCAAAAGCAAGAGACGACTCTGAACCGCCTTAACGAGTCATCATATTTTTCGAATCTTCTACCTGTTACGGATATACGTCACTAGGTAACACATTAGCATAATCCGCGCAAAATAAAAACAGTCTGACCTGCCAACAAACACTTCCGCTAGTGTATTTACATCATGTCGAGAAAACACTGTGTTCTCCGCTGTGAAAGCAAGTTTGTTTTGTTTTCGTTGCCGAAAGATGATGCGAAGAATCAGTGGTTAAAATTCATTTTTCCATGATACCACAGCAATACAATTCAAATCTTTTGTTGTGTTTTCGTCATTTTACCAAAGATTGCTTCTCTAATCTTGGCGAGTTCAACACTTGATTCGCTAAACGCTTGTCCATGAAAGATAAGTCCGTACCTTCTTTATTTGGACAAACAAGTGTCTCCAAACAGCAACCTGACAGTCTGATTAATACGTTATGTGTACATTTTCAGTTGAGTGCTCAAAATAGCAAGCTGTTTGTGCTAATAAGTGATGTATATCTAGTGCAGATTTAGGTTTCCAGGTAAACCATGATATTACTGTCTTACTAAAATAGTACGAATAATTCACTGTGAACCCACTATTTTCTAAGAATGTGTTGATTAATGTAGACTGTCATTGTTCTAATTACTTTGTTTAATAATAAAAAATGTAGACATATTTTGCTTTACAAACTGTATTGTTTCATCAGTTTGTCACGTTAGAACTCGCTTAATGTATCCACCATTATTATTTTGTGACGTGTTTACAGTTTAGCAGCTCAACTTTAGCTGTGGGCAGGATTCGCTTGCATTGTATACGGAAAGACCAATTGCAACAGACTTGGCCAGCTGACCAATCAGCGCAGAGTAGGCTTATGGAAGGGAGGAGTTTACAGACCTTAAGCTCAGAACTACACCGAACAAATCACTTCGAAATCAGTACAAAATGATTCTAATATTTAATCTTTATTCTGAGAAAATTATGCTGTTTTCTGACCTTCGATGCATTTAAACCTGTTGTGGGGGAGTCCAACATAATATTAGGACACTTTAAAATACCATATGCTGCTCTTTAAGAGAGATGGATGTTCTATGCATCAGCAGCTTCACACACATGCATGGTACTCTCGTGAACTCGCATTGAGGACTGACATCATAAAATTAAGGTTGAACCACTGATGTCACATGGACTGTTTTAATAATGTCCTGACTACCTTTCTGGGCATTGAACGTGTCAGGGTCAGAAAGCTCTTGGATTTCATTAAAAATATCTTAATTTGTGTTCTGAAGATGAACAAAGCTCTTACGGGTTTGGAATGACATGAGGGTGAGTAATTAATGACAGAATTTTCATTTTTGCCTGAACTATCCCTTTGAGAGTGAGTGTTAGAGTAGCACTACCGGGCTACTGGCCTGAAAGTGGAAGCACAGCTTGATTTTGGCTTTGCAGCTCAAGGTTCAAGGCTATAGGCTCTGTCTGGCCTGTTGTTCGCCCTGGCTCGCACTGGCCCAACAGTGGAAAAGAGGTTAATGTGTGTTTATGTGGGTCTGGGTGGGCGATTGAATGTAGAGGTTAATAAATACTGCATTTAGTAAAAGTCCTTTCATTTATAGTTGCTCTGATTATAAAAGGTTTATTTTAGTCTCAGACTCTCATTGCTGTTTATTTTATGACTCACTCTATTTTCTTCTTCCAGAAAACAGCTCATGCATGAGTTTATTTCGCTTATTACAGCGTATAAATATTTTACATGTGTTTAATATCTGTCTGTTCTTTAATATCGTTCTGTCGTTCTATCGTTCTATCTATCATTCTGTATCGTTCAAGACAAAGATGACGTTTTATCGCATTGCAGCTGGTCATGACAAAGTGTAACGTGAGCTCAGGTCTTGTGAAATATCAGATCTACTAAATAGGTTTAAATCCATCATGGTGAAATACTAAATCTGTAATCCATTCTGACTCCGAGTTAAAAACACAAACATGAGCGTTGCAGTGTCTTTGATGTTGTAATGAGGCAGGAATGCAGTGAATGTTGATCTAATTATGGGTATGGTTTCTTAATAAACAGTCTAAAACATGCCTCGTGTCTAGGTGTGCTCTGTAATGCATTTATGAGATGTAACAGACTTTTTTTTTTTTATTTCATTTCATACAATCCTGCATTCACTTATCTTCATTCATATCTGCTGCTGTCATTCAGCCATTCTATTATTGCGTTCATGCATCGCTGCCTCTTCCCGCATGAGACACTGGCGCTCTGTGGCACTGACCGCAAAAGATCTGACTGCTCTCTGTCTGTCAGTTATGAGTTTAACAGATGCATTGAATAGCTGGTAATTGCAGCACGTGTTTAAGAGTGCCTCTTAATGCAATTTGCACAACTATATTAGCTGCTCTTCTGGGAGCAGACTGGTTACGGTTTGACTCTGTTTTGGGGAGAGGAAGTGGTTGCCAGAGGAGGGAGATGGTGGAAAAGAGAGACTGATGTAGAGGGGTTCACGAGATGACAGGGGGAGGGCCTCAGTGATGTATGATGTGATTACTATCAGAAAATTCATCATGCACTTTCCCTCTTGTTTCCTTTCCTCTGTCCCTCCCTTGACCCTCTAGAGACTTGTTTTCATTGGCTTATGTTATTGACTGGTTTTGTTTTCAGTGATGTCATCCACCTATTATTTTATAATAGGTGTTATTTTATCTGTTTTAATATTTACAATTTATTTAATATATTATTTATTTATTTTCAGGGTGCATTATGCTTTTGTTTGTGTTCTTTTACACATTAAGCATGTATTTAACACAGCAGCTATTATACATCAAATAATCATTTTTCTCTCTGTCTTAGGATCTCCAGCGGCTGAACTGTGAGCACAGGATGGAGAATGATACCAGAGTTGTGGTTTGTGACCTGGGAAACCCAATGGTGGCTGACACAAACGTAAGAGCTATGTCTGTCTACGAAACTCTATTGATATGATCCAATGTCTTCAGTTTGATCTGAAAATGAAAGAAAGAAACATACAGTACTCTACACTAGTATAGAATGCTTGGCCAGTGCTTTGCAAGTGTGTGCTACATATTTACATTATGGATAAATGGTGTGTAATGTGCTTTCTTGCATTAAAGCGAGGGTAACAAAACCTCAGTACTCGAGGGAGCGATATAGTTTCCTTCAAATGTCTGTGCTATTAAACCAGATGTGTTATCATTCAGATAGCAAACTATAAACCTGTCATCAGTCTAACTATCAGTGTAAACTTAAGTAACTTGCTCCGCAATCTTCATTCCAAATAATTACCCTTATACAGCCACCATGACAGAAATTTACTTGAAAGATAAAATGTTTTGCGGCAGCGCATGCTTGAGGTGCATTATGAATTGGATTCTAATGATTTGTCAACACGTGAAATTGGGCTTGTGTTTAAGTGCTTGTGTAGAGTTTGTATTCTTGCGTACTTGCATATGTTTTGGGCCTTAGCTTTCAGTGAGAGCTTGAATCCTTCAGTGCTTTCACATAAATGAGCAGGACAGAGGAAAGAGGATTTTAGAGAGGTGAGAAAAGGGTAAGACAGTGTATCAGTTTGCCTTTAATAGCCAGATATTTAGCAGCGCTGTCAGTTTGCTGAGACTTCAGGTCCTGCATGAGACACCTGCAGATGCATCACACACACACACACACACACAATCACACACACACATGTTGTGTTTCCATGTTTTATGGGGACATTCCATAGGCGTAATGGTTTTTATACTGTACAAACTGTATATTCTATCACCCTACACCTAAACCTAGCCTTCAGAGAAGACTGTGCACACTTTTACTTTCTGAAAAAACTCCTTCTGCATTATTTATAAGCCTGTTTCCTCATGGGGACCTAAAAAAAGTCTCCAGAAGGTCAAAATTTACTGGTATTACTATCCTTGTGGGGACATTTCGTCCCCATAACGTGATAAATACCAGGTACACACACGCACACACACACACACACGTTTACTTAGCTATCTAAATGGGGACATTACATGGACTTCTATTGTTTTTATATACAGATATACACATTATATACATATATACATTTTCTAGCCTAAGCCTAATCCGAGCTCCCCATCACCATAAGTTCATCGTCTCTGTACTCCGGCTAAAAAAGGTGGAGTATGGCGAAAAACTCCATCTTATTTTCTCCTACAACTTCAGAATCGTCCGACACGTTGTAACTTCTTGTTTGTAAACAGTGTTTCACTTATTTGCACTTTCTTACGCCTGTTTCACACATACTCCGTCTACAGTGCGTATGCAGTCCGTGTGCGTTACGTATGCGGTGCAGAAGCAGGAAGCGGTCACTGTGCTTTCACACAGGACACGTTTGCAGAGCGCTACTGACGCCGGTTCAATCCTCGATTTTATGCAAAATGACATCTGGCCTACTAATTAGACATAACATTTATGTATGACTATGACATGCTAAATTCAAGTGTAAACTTGAATATAGATAAAAAGAGAAACACTACTGTATTCACGAACAACATATAGGCCCAACAGTTTGTATTCATGTTGAAAAACCTACACATAAATAGCGTAATGTTACAGTCATTACGCTTATATATAATGATAGTTGCTGAAGCAAGTGTAAGTACACGTAAACATGGCACTTAAGAAATAAAGATTTGAAAACTTACCATTCACACCAATAGCCGAAGAAACGGTTTCCCATGCCCTTTCCTTCGCAATCAAATCTTTGTACAACGAATTCTGCGGGTCGTACAGAATTCTGTATTTTTCCACCTCCACAATTAGACGAGTGTCGTCCATGTCACCTTGTTTTGAGTAGTTGTAGTTCCGCCACGTGATTGGCTGATGCGATTAAACTCCCCCTCTTCCTCCAACGATATAAAAAGTAATTTTTGTAGGGAAAAAACATATCTGATCGCATTATGCAAGTTTTATAGAAGTACTGTGCTCATTTATGTATTTTCCTTTTTTTATTTCTTTATTTCTTTATTGGATTTATTTTTCTAATTTACTGTGTACAAAGTATCACACATTAATTGTGCGTAAATTATGAATTTATTACAATTTAATGCCAATCCATGTTCATTTTGCCCACAAACAATCTGCTGTTCCGGATTCCAGCACAGCAAAAATAGACTCTGTGCCGAAACGATCGCTGCACTGCTGCAAACGCACCGCATCTGGAACGCACTGCCGGACAGCAACCGCGTGCAGTGTGAACGCTCTGATCCGTTAACATGGGTGCGGAAAAAAATAGGCAACGCATACGCACTGCAGACGGAGTATGTGTGAAACAGGCGTTAGTCTTAGCGCGTTCGCTTTGTAAACACTGGGTCTGTGGTTCCACCCCTACATTCGGCGTGACCTTTCGACATGATTCAGTAGTGCGTAACGTCGCAAACGCGCATGCTAGGGCCTGTGGTGCACGAGCTTTTGTGCTTAAAAAGTATACAAATTTTTATTTTTCGAAAAAAATGACCAATTGTTAAGACCCTTCTTCCTTGGCTGGAATCGTTTAGAGCCCTTTGAAGCTGCATTTAAGTTACTTTTTTGAAGTTCAAAATTGGGGGCACAATTGAAGTCCATTAAATGAACAAAAATCCTAAAATGTTTTCCTCAAAAACCATAATTTCTTTACGACTGAACAAGGATTCATGGATGACAAGGGGGTGAGTAAACTATTTGTGAATTGTTGTTCTGGAAGTGGACTTATCCTTTAAAAAAAAAGTTTTTACTTAAGTTTTACACCAGTTTTACAAATAAAGATATTACAAATAGATTTTGTTAGGTTTTTCTCACTTTTGGATACAAATTTGACCCCAAAATATGGTTAAGTAGGTACACAACCACACACACACAGACACACACACACGCATCACTTGATCCTGTTCAACCAAAACGTAATGCTGAAACTTTGAAGGAGAGAGGTTCTTTCAGTAATGAGTGCAAGCGAGAGTCAAGTTCATGAGCACTATAGTGTGGAGGCATTTTTTTTATTATTATTATTATTTTAGAAATTTATGAAATTAGCACTTTTAATCAGCAAAGAAATTGATCAAAAGTGACTGTAAAGACATTAATAATGTTACAAAAGATTCTATTTAATTTATGTATACTGTTAGTGAAGGAAAAAAAATTACAAAAATATTAATTAAGAAAAGAAAAGGTCTGTGTGTGCGTCCTCACTAACTCAGCTGTTTTTTAAGACTGCTTGCCTACTGGCCCTGTGGACCCTCTGGAATGTGGCTGTTATACAGATGTGTTCATTCATGTGCCATTAAGGACAAATATACATTTCTCTAATGATATGAGCATGTGTGTTAACTAAAGAGAAAACATACATTCCTTACGTAGCCTTTTTCTTGCACAATTAATAGCTTGTGCATTGTGTGATTTTCATTGTGCAGTCTCTCTTTCTTCACCGTTTGTCTGTCAGGTTGATGTTGAACATTGTTAATGAGAATCTGGAAAACAAAACAGCGGGTGGAGAGAAAAAGTGGAATGATGAAGTGAGTGTGTGAAGGGAGGGTGTAAACACATTGGGACAAAGTTTAAGGTTCAGTCTAAACACACTCTCCATCTATTTACTAGTCACCATGACAACCTGTCTCCAGCCGCCCCAAATATCTCAGCCTGGGGTGCAGTTATAACAATTACAAAACACACTCTTGACCTGTCACACATACTCAACACACACTCAACACAACATCCTGCCCTGCATCTCATACACACACACACACACACACAAACACACACATAAAGCCATATTCCTGAGTCCAGATTATTCGTTATTTTGAAGTGCATATTCATGTACAGTGTTATGTTTTTGTTTGATATTTCTACTAGTAGTCATTTGTTAACTCAAGGGTGACATCCATTTATAAAAAGCTCTCTCTGTCTGTCTCTCTCTCTTTCTCTTTCTCTCTCCATCGGTTTCCCATTTCCTCAAAGCCCTCAGGGTGAACTGCTCATTAGGCTCTAGTCTGCTTCATTCCTGCTTCATCCATATTGAGCATTTCTCTTTCATTAAAAGCAGGGAAGATTATATTGTATCATTATCCTAAATCGACGTACGCAGCTGTAAGGATTTTTTGGTTGTAAGAGAAATTTTGTGACTTGGACACATTTCAAGACATAATATATTTTGGAACATGTTATGAAGAAAACCAAGGTCTTTCCAACTAAAAAAAGGGCTAGTTGCATCTAAAGTACTTTAGTTGGCTGGATGAAAGCTCTGTAAAATAATAAATCTGAGTTACAGTAACAGTGGTCAGCTTTGTGAAGAGGTTTTTAATCGACTTACTGTTTTTGTAAATTAATATGTAGCGTTTAATTCATCTTGCACATGGAAATAGGCTTCAATATGTCCACTTTTGAGCAGCAAATATTGATTTTTTTGTTTTGTGTGTGTTTATAATTAGAATGAACAGAATGGCACAGCTTTTTAAATATCTGAAAGTTCTCTCTTAACATCAGTCAGTCAAGCATTATGATATTATATTATGATAATCAAGCATTATTTAATGATAGAACCTTTTTAATTAGAAATAATTCTTGATAACTGTGTATGAATGCATATTTGTCATTTTAACTGAAGTAGGACTGGTGGTGGTGTTTAAGATATTGTTGGTCATTCAGTGTTTAAAAAAAGTGAAAAAAACTAACAATAATACTGATAAGATAATAATACTATGAATTCTACTACTAATAACAATATAAAACGCAATAAGGATTAATGAGCTGCTGGGTTCATGAATATTAATCATGTTGTGTGTGTTCGCTGGAACTGATTTGCTGAAAACAAAACGGACAATAATAGGTGAGCGTCAGCGAATGAGATTGTTGTTTGCACATTAGCTCCGCCCACTACAGGAGAACCCGGCAGTATCTTATGGTTGTTCCTATTAATCTGGGGAATTCCAAATGAACTCCGTTATTCTGACAGGAAAATACAACAAAGAATATTGTTTACATGTAACGCAAGTAAAATCTAAGCCAATGGCTAATGTTAAACATCATTTAGTCGCCCAGAGTGAAGATTGAGTCGCATATGCGAGTGATTTCCCATTTTCATAATCACACTCTTAAAAATAAAGATTCCAAAAGAGAGTTTTCGCAGTGAATACGCAAGACTTCCGGGTTCATTAGCTGCTGTAGGGAAATAGCAATTAAAATAACAAAGTGCAGTAATCGTTAAAACTGTTTGCACTCCAAACCACTGCGTTCATAATTAAGATAATACATGAAATAATATGCTAAGACACATTAGTTTGCAATATCAAGCAGTGAAACGGGCTGTTTTATACAGCTAAAAATAGCTGGAAGCGGGAGAGACCGGAAGTCCCGCTCATAAATTTTACAAATGCCAGCTCTAATGGGAAAAATAAGGTGCATAGAAGAACCATTTTGGTACCACTAAGAACATTTCCGTGAACAGTTCTTAAAATAACTATTTTTTTCTTAGTGTGAATAACATTTTAATAATCTAAAGAACCTTTTGTGCAATGAAAAGTTTCCAAGGATGTTAAAGTTTCTTAATGGAACCACAGATGGCAGTAAAAAACTTTATTTTTAAGAGTGTATATAAAAAAGTATTATTTACTATATTATTTGCTTCTGAGCATTCATTTTACAGTGTATCTGACACACATACCTGCATCTTTATTAGCCAGTTTAACTTCTCTCCTCCTTTGTTTGTTTGGATCGCAGTGCTTGTTAAAGCAATTGAAACGTAATTCGTCTGTAATTTGATGCATAGCTGGTAAATGCTTTGGTTCGAGCTGTGCCAGCTCGCTGAGAGCGGAAGCAGGGCAGAGATGTTTATGGCTGCTTTTACTACAGCAGGTCAAAAGATTATGTTGCTCATAAAATATAAATCAGAGCATCACAACTGAATAAGCAAAATATTACCTGCTGATGGGTGTGCAATATGAACCTGTGGTTTTAAAATGGTATTAGTCAGTGTGTGTGCAGACAGTTGGCTCAGAGGTCTATGTTTTTATGTCCAGTTGGCCTGTCGTAGCAGTGGATTGTGGGTTTTGGAATAGAGTTTGTAGATTCGTTCTGAGTGTCAGCATATAAAAGTGAGCCAAAAAGAGAAATGTCTCATTTTTGAGCACATACTGTACCATGTATTTTACAGAGTATTATTATTTATTTTATTAAATAATTTTGCTAACATGCTATTATAATATTTATTCATATTTTCATTTTTTGACTTTTAATTTAATGCTTGTTTTTGTGGTTTTGTCATGTGTTTTTGACATTTTCATTAGCTGTTGTATTTTATATAGCTGCCATTTATTTGATTTCTGTTTTAGTTTTAATAGTTTTAGTACTTTAACTGAAATATTTCAGTTTTTTCAAATTTTCATTTCATTTTGTAAAGATTTTCATCATATATTTATATTTTATTTCAACTTTAAATGACAGAAAACAGTTTTCTAGTTTATTTTAATGGCTTAACAAGACATGACTTGCCACATGGCCTTTTTGTGTTTTTTTCCTAACTCAACTCATTTATCATATACTATCGATTATTTAATAAACATGAGGAGCAGGATTTTGCACCAATGAGCTTTCAGTGTGGGCGTGGCTGTGCAGCACAGTGGCACTAAGTTGAAACAAAGTGACATATAAACCCGTTCTCATTTATTGCTGTTGAGGATTCTTGGCATTTTAGCATGGTTAGCATTAGCACTGACTAGTTTTTCTGAAAAATGGCAGATGGGGGTAGAAAGGGTTTGCATGGAACTATTAAAGCCCAAAAATGCAAGTTCTGTCATCATTTACTCACCCTCATGTCATTCCAAACCTGTGCGACTTTCTTTCTTCTGTGGAACACAAAGGAAGAGAAAGCGAGTTGTTTGGCTCTGTGACCTGTTAACATGTTCCAGATTTAGAAAGAGGGGGCGTTGTCATGGTGACAGGCTTCGTCATGGAGCCTCTGGGGTTAAACCCACATGGGCCAAATTATCATGGCACCAGCAGAGGAGGGTGACAAGGCCGCAGATCCCCCACCTCACATGCAACAAGCAAAATGAGAAACACGTCATGAGCTCACACTCGCAAAACACTCGCACTCCATCGTCACTGGCGTCTCCACACATGGAATCAGCATGTAGCCTGTGATCAAATTCTTTCTTATTTTCCTGTTTTCTTTTTCAAAACTTTCCAAACTATCGGCTCATACCCCATAAAAGGAAGTCATAAGCATGTGGTGCAGCTCATTCATCACAAATAGGGCATCACAAGACCAATGTGCACAAAACATGTTAGTCACACCACCTCAAACAGCACGAGCGCCACAGACGGTTCCTGTATGAGGAGCAGCAGAGGTTTTTTTTTCACTGATCCGGTTCTCTGAAGTAGAAGCAATCATTTGTTATATTTATATTTATTGCTAATATAAATAATTACTATTAAATTATATTTCTTGCCTTTATTGAATAGGACAGTTACAGTTGAGGTCAAAAGTTTACAAACACCTTGCAGAATCTGCAAATTGCTAATTATTTTACCAAAATAAAAGGGATCATACAAAATGCATGTTATTTTTTATTTAGTACTGACCTGAATAAGATATTTCACATAAAAGATGTTTACATATAGCCCACATGAGAAAATAATAGTTGAATTTATAAAAATGACCCTGTTCAAAAGGAAAAACGATGCATTAAGAGCTGGGGGTGAAAACTTTTGGAATTTGAAGATCAGGGTAAATTTAACTTATTTGAATTCTGGGAAATATGTAAATGTCTTCTGTAGCTTCTGAAGGGCAGTACTAAATGAACAAAATGTGATATTTAGGCAAAATAAGAAAAAGTCTTCATTCTGTTCAAAAGTTTTCACCCCCAGGCTCTTAATTCATGGTTTTTCCTTCTGAAGCATCAGTGAGCGTTTGAACCTTTTGTAATAGTTGCATATGAGTCCCTTAATTGTCCTCAGTGTGAAAAGATGGATCTCAAAATTATAATTATCTCAACTGTAAGTAAAGACAGAAAATCAACAGAAAACTAATGTGAATCTTTTCTAATTGAAAATGCATTAAATTCACCGGTAGTTTTGAAATAACAGTGTAAATGTCTTTTGTGAGCCATAACTCATACAAATGCGACATGACTCGCCCCATCTATTGGTCTCACTGTGGTACTCAATGAAGAAAGGAGTTCCATGGTCTGTAAAATGAAACGCACTGAATGAGTTTATTGTCTCACTGACTCCTACCCATTTAAGCTAATGTCACATTGGGGTGATGTAAATTGACAGAATTTGGCAATATTTAATGGCTTTGGTCTCTATACACAACACCTCCAAAAGAAGACTTTCTCAACGTCATAAAGCAATATATTATTTCTTGAGAGAGTGGGCTGATATTTCAGGGGTGATACACTTCTGACAACACTGTAAATAATAGACTGACAGGCTCATTTTTTGGCAAACATTGTTCTTTGTTTTTAATCACAATCCAGGCGTTTCCAAGCTTCCTGGATGCACTCTGTCCGGCTTTTCTTATTCAATCTGTAATCCATCTGAAAAAATACCATTGCACATATGTATTCCAACACAGTGCTTTTGATGTGTGTTTGTGTAAACTGCATCCTACGTTTCATTCCTACGTTGTGAAATCCATCAAACGCACTTGTGGAACTCAAGGACATTTTTCCCGTGCTATATACTCCAGGATCTGTTCTGAGTTTCATTAAAACTTTCGATTAAGAGTTATTGTCTCATTAGAGTAATTAGATGATTACTGTTGCCACAGAAACATATGAACCAGCCCTTGTAAACTCCGATCGAGATGAAGTCTTATTTCTCAACACATGCATGAAGTTGCAAAGACGTGATCTTCATTTGATTTACCAACTCTCTGAGTTTTAAAAAACGACGCGAGACCACAAAAAGAGGCTCCGTGGCCAGTTTCGTCTTTAAAGTTTAACAACACTTGTTGCTCTCACCCGTCTGTTATGAGGGGGCTTTGTAGTAAGGAAGGTTCCCGCCTGGGGAAGCTCATTTATGGGGCTCCAGAGTTAGCACATAGCCTTTAGCTAAAGGACTGGCCTTCATTATCCATCCCAGCAGCCATTATCAGACTTCTTCTAATGAACTACACCATATGGACACAGTTACAGCCAACGAGAAAGAGATGATTAGTGAAATTTTACTATTTGTTTGCGAATGAAGATTCCAATGTTTAGACTTTGTTCAGCAGAGCAGAAAAACAACAAAAGATATAAATCAGAGAAAATGGCTTTATAAAGACTTGTTTTTTAAGAGCTGGCAGACTTTTTGACTGTATGTAGGGCAAATTGCAATATAACTCTCTGACCCTTCAGCAACTCAGCTATCATGTTTGCGTTCCTGTCTATGCATGGTAAGAAATCTCTCGGATTCCTTCAAAAATATCTTAATTTATGTTCCAAAGATGAACGAAGGTCTCACAGATTTGGAACAACGTGAGGTTGAATAACTTGCATTAACATTTTATACAAACAAAACTGCTGTCATTTGGCATCTCATCTTATTTACCGTAGTGAAAATGAGCTTTAAGAAAATACGCAAACTTCAGATTCCGGTTAATATTTCAATTTGATTTAATGAGTAGACATGTAGTACTTCTAGTTCAATCATTTTCATGTTACGTGTTGGGGGTGTAACAGCAGTGAGACTGTCCAGACAGACCCCACACTCCTCCCCCCAGCATGTAAGACGGCACAGTGTTAATTGTGGTGGGTTTTTCCTGTATGAGACACTGGGGGTAGAGCTCTATTCTGTTTTACTGAGCACTTACAGATGTCCCTTAAGCTTTTGATGTCTTCATGTTTTTCCCCTTTTTTCTTTCTCTCTCTCTCTGGCTCTAGTTGTCGGTTGGTTTACGGTTTTCTGTACAGAGGCTGGAAGATGCCCCTCCTACCATTGGCTTTGAGCTGCAGATACACAGGTACAGTAAATATGACCGTTTATTTTACCTGTATGCCAATTACAGATCTGCAAGTAGCTTCAAGTTAGCATAATGTATTTTCACAGCGATTATCTTTGACTCACACACACACACAATTATACACATTTCTGGCCAAATCATTGTCAACACCGAAGTGCTTACGCTCCCACTGGTCATAAATTTATTAAGTGAATAAGTATGTGTGTATGAGAAGCTGAACACATTGCTGGCTAATATTTCTGGTACCTTAACTTGTAATTTAATTTAGAGGCCTCTTGCACTACTCACTTGGGTGTGTGTGTGTGTGTTAGAACATGGTAAGTGGTGTGTCACTTTGATGTATGTTTTAGGGGGTCATTTTCTAAGCAAGGGCCCCAAATGTTCATCGTTATAGAGTCAGGGCTTCAGAACAGGAAGCTGAGTGTTGATAAGATGTCCTTGGATGGGTCACAGAAAATGGATGGCATACCTAAAGAGACTCTGTTTGTTTACATGTGGGTGTATGTAGAGAAAAATGAAAATTTTGAAAAATACTGGGGGGGAGTTGGTTCTCTGCTTTTTGGTCATCTGTTTTCCCATTATTAGAGATGGGTCATAATGGTCTAATCATCAAATACGCAAGTAGTACACGAGTAGCCTTGTGATAGCACTTTATATCAGCTTGGCTGTGATTCAGCGGTAGGCACGAGGTCGCATATGTTTTGTCATAAATTAATTAGAATATAAATTATACACTACCAGTCAAAAGTTTTTGAACAGTAAGATTTTTAATGTTTTTAAAGAAGTCTCTTTTGCTCACCAAGCCTGCATTTATTTAAGCCAAAGTACAGCAAAAACAGTAACATTTTGAAATGTTTTTACTATTTAAAATAACTGTTTTCTATTTGAATATATTTTAAAATGTGATTTAATCCTGTGATTTCAAAGCTGAATTTTTCATGTGACTCCAGTCACATGATCCTTCTGAAATCATTCTAATATTCCAATTTACTGCTCAAAAACATTTATTATTATTATGATTATTATTATGTTAAAAACAGCTGAGTAGAATTTTTTTCAGGGTTTTTTTTTGATCAATAGAAAGTTCAGAAGAACAGCATTTATCTGAAATGGAGATGTTTTGTAACACTATAAATGTCTTTATCATCACTTTTAATCAATTTCTACAATTTCTATAACCCCACCCTGACACAAAGCTTTTGAATGGTATAAATGTATAATGTAACAAAAGCTTTTTATTTCAGGTAAATGCTGATCTTTGGATCTTTCTATTCATCAAATAATCCTGAAAATATGTTCTCAACTGTTTTAAATATTATTAATAATAATAATAATAATAATAATAATAACAAATGTTTCATGAACAGAAAATCAGAATATTAGTATGATTTCTGATGGCTCATGTGACACTGAAGACTGGAGTAATGGTGCTGAAAATTTAGATTTGATCACAGGAATAAATTACATTTTAATATATATTTAAATATAAAGCAGTTATTTTAAATAGTAAAAATGTTTTGCAATATTACTGCTTTTTGGATCAAATAAATGTAGGCTTACTGAAAAAAAAATCTTACTGTTCAAAAACGTTTGACTGACAGTGTATAAATTCTAAAAATCTTTCTTAAAGGGATAGTTCACTAAAATGATTTTTTTTTTTTTTTTTTTTTTTTGGGTGAACTACCCTTATAAGAACATGTAAACTGACTTGTCACGTTTGCATATCATTACATTGTGTATTTAGCAGAACTCCCCACTTGCTTTGCATGTCCTTGGCCATGTTCTGTTAAGCACAGGGGTGAAGTGCATTTGTTATAACAACACTCCTCACTGTGATGTTACTTACACATATACACCGGGAGGTTTAATGTGCACATGTTAGTTTTGGGGTGTTGAGATGACTGCCAGGCTGCTCTCAGAGGAGGGATATTTCCCTAAGGGTTTAATCACTGGACCCTAAATTCTCTCCATAACTCAGAGCAAGGTTAGGTCAAACAGGAGGGCGAATCTAAGGGTGTGTATCTGTATGTTTGCCTGCACATGTATGTTTGCACTTAAGTGTGTGTGCGTGTGTGCTGTATGAATGCATTTGTGGTGTGTCTTATCTGTTTCGGTATGTGCGTCTCTGGAGAATAGAAAAATTTTCTGGTGACTAATGTTAGCCACATGTTCCTCTGCCCACTCTGATTTTTCACCTTGAGACAGAATAAGAGTGAAAGACAGAAAGGGGGAGAGAAAACTACAGATACAGAGAGATAGAAGCCAGGTGTCATGCAGCAAAAAAAGATTGTTTTGTCTTTCAATTCTTTTAAAGTTGTGTGTGTATGACGCATGGCTCTGATAGTTGATAATAATGGCTTTTTATTTAAAAGTAATTTATGTAATTATTAATTATAAAAACTTCAAATAATATACTATACCATTCAAAAGTTTGTGGCTGGTAAAATGTTAATAAAATGTTTTTGAAGAAGTCTTTTACTCACCAAGGCTGAATTAATTAAAAAAAAAAAAAAAAAAAACGTAAAACTGTAATATTGTGAATTAAAATGTAAAATTATTCATGTGACGGCAAAGCTGAATTTTTAGTATCATTATTCCATTCTTTCTTCAGAGTCACATGGTCCTTCAGAAATCATTCTAATATGCTAATTTACATTTATACTCATTCTAATTTTTAAGATCATTGTAAATATATACACTATATATAATATAGTCACTTTTGATCAATTTAGTGTGTCCTTGCTGAATAAAAGTTAATTTCTGACCCCAAATTTTTGATATATAAAACTATAGAATTTTGTCTTTAGTATTGTTCTTTTTCAACTTTTCTGAAGTTTATTTTATATTGCTTGGATTCTGATTCTCTCAGGATGGAAATGTAGGTGCTGGAATCAAGGTATCACATTTCCTGACTCAAGATTTAGTATTTAATAAGACTTAGACCTGAATGGACGAAACAGAATCTTACAAGACTTCAAAGATTTCTGTGGTTTCATTGTTCCTTTCAGTCACACTGTGAGTTTTATAGCATATAGTAAATATATATTGTTTTTTGTGAGCCCCAGTTATTCCACAAGATCAAAGTAACAATTCTCAGATCTTTGGGTTTTTTTTTTTTTTTTTTTTTTTTTGGTGCAGACATCCTCTCCTTCCACTTCCTAGAATTATATATATATATATATATATATATATATATATATATATAATATACACTTTTACGGTTTACTAATGTGTTTTTAACAGTTACATAGTTATTAAAGTGACATTTAAAGGAATATTTCACCCAAAAATGAAAATTCTGTCATTAATTACTCATACCTGTCAGACCTTCGTTCATCTTCGGAACACAAATTAAGATTTTTTTGATGAAATCTGATAGCTTTCTGACCCTGCATAGACAGCAACACAACTACTAAGTTCAAGGCCAGAAAGGTAGTAAAGACATCAATAAAATGAAGGCGCAGCAAAGATTGACACAGAAGAGAATAAAATGTTGAATGAAGTCATTATTTTTGTTTTCTTTAAGCACAAAAGTATTCTTGTAGCTTCATAACACAGTTGAACCACTGATGTCACACTGTTTTAACAATGTTCTTACTACCTTTCTAGGCCTTGAATGTAGTAGTTGCGTTGCTGTCTATGCAGGGTCAGAAAGCTCTCAGATTTCATCAAAAATATCTTAATTTGTGCTCCGAAGATTAACAAAGGTCCATCTTTGTTCCCACGACATGAGGGAACATTAATGACAGAATTTTAATTTTTGGGTGAGCTATCCCTTTAATAAGCTGTGTGTCAATGGCAGATTTATTAGGACAGAATCTGAAATTACATGACCAGAAAGGCCAAAAAGAGGTTCAGCTGTGTCCATACTCCCCAGGTGAACATTCACTTGTATAATATTTTATACTGTATAAAACGAGACAGAGGGTCGTCTGATGTACTGGTGTATGCGTGTGGCTGATGGGGATACTGTGGTTTTCACTTCACAATGACTGACCAGACATTTGACTCAGGACGGCGACACACTCAGATGAAAACAGTATTGTTCCCTCTTCATCCTCTCATCCTCACATTCTTAAAGGACAGACACGTTCACAGAACAGATGCTCCCAGCCTCAGGCTCACACATGGAACTGTTCAGTAGTCTGAGACACTGTGGGCCAGTTCACTGTGGCCTACCACATAGCCTTACTGTCTCATAGTACACACTGCATACTACATGTTTCTGACACTTTATTTTAAGTCAGAGTGTTAGCTTGATAATGTAGCCTAAAGAATAACTGCAAATTTGGCAAATGAACAATAGATTGTTTGTTTTTCTGAACAGCTCTAATAAGGACAACTCGAGAAGTGTTCCAGTGAATCTGACTCTGAGCATTGCGGCGAGAGCACAGGTGGAGATCAGAGGGTGGGTATCTCTCTTTATCTGTCTCTTTCTGTCTCACTGAGTGGAAAACAAGCAGTCTCAGACCAATTTCAACAAAAGAACCCAGACTGTCGGCACCCATAGCCTTGTGGTTAGTGCGTTGACATATAGTGCAACTGCGCTCACGGCGACCCGAGTTCAAATCCCGCCTTGAGGTCCTTTGCCGATCCTGTTCCCCTCTCTTTTCCCAGTACTTTCCTGTCAGCTCTCCACTGTCCTCTCATAATAAAGGTGTAAAAAGCCCAAAAATGTAAAAAGAACACCGACTGCTACTGTTTTCCTGTTCAAAAAGAGCTTAGTTTATTCACTGAATCCTTATAACTACAGATTACCAAATACTTCTGTTCATGTGAAATATTGTCTTGGCAGGCATATGATTTTTTTCTCATTCAGTGTAGTGTTTCGCTTAGAAATTTGCCACATTACAAAATTAAAATAGGTTGTGAATGGTGTTTTCTGACAAATATGTAAGACTGTATATGCTAAATGTCTGCATCGTACAGTACCTGCAAATAAAGAATATATTTTTTTTTTTCTTCAGTGTGTCTCACCCAGCTCAGGTTGTTTTGCCTTTCCCTCGATGGGAACCTAAAGAGAAACCTGTGAGAGAAGATGACGTCGGCCCTCAGGTTCAACATATATATGAGGTGTGGATCGAACAGACACAAAACAAAAAATGTATGGTTTTTAATAAAACACACATACAAGTACATTAACAAGTCATGCCACAACTTATCAGCATATTAACATACCTTACATTTACTAAACACACTGGGTGTGTGTGAATTCATTTAATTTTTATCTGAAAGACAGTACAACTTTATGACTCTGTATTATTTTTAACAACAACCCAATTATCTCTCCAACAATAACATTAAACGCTAATCTATTATAAGAAATCTGGTACACTGATTACAATAAACTTTCCCCCGTGGAGTGCATTCAGCTAGCAAAAACCAACTTCTGGAAAGCTATTTATTTGTTGTTTGTTTTTGTGAAGACTCTTGACCTCTTTTTGCTGCAAGAGGGCCTCACTAAACGCCATCTGTCCCGCGGCTATTAATTTTTTAATTGGCTGTAATGTTGGCCAGACGCTGTACAGATGGTTTATGTTAGAAGCAGCTTCAGCTCATGCTCGTCCAACCGCTAAAGCTAATGCTAGCCCAGAGTGTTTGATTAAATGTTTATCCATTCTTGTACATTCTTCTGTATTAAATAAAAATCTGATTTGTATTATTTGATTTTGGATGACAATTTACTATAGTTTTATCAGCCATTTATCGGTTATTGGCTATAACATTAAAACATTATCAGCCTATTGGTATTGCCCAACATTGGTGTATCTTAATAAATGTTTATAAGGGAACAAATTCAATATTTTATTAAAGGGAACCCTGGGTATTAAATCTTGTATGACTTAATATAACATAAATGATGTCTCTTACTGAAATATGTAGCAGAAAACCCATAAAAGAGTTACATGATTTAAAAAATCCACATCGTTTCATACATATTTTGGACTATTGGGGGAGCCATTATTTTGATTACATCAAATGGCTGCACTCTGTGAGCTACTGACGCTACCTGTTGCTATTTTTACCGCAACACAACTCGGAAAATAAAATACTGATCTGATGCCACATTGCGCGGATTTAGGTTGTAATTTTCAGTCGAAGGGCAGCAAGAGAAGCGATGTAAGTCTTCACTGCTTCCCTAGCGATAAGAAGAGGAGAAAAGAATTTGGGAGATGCCTGTGGATGAATAAAACTTCCTAAAGACCCGCGTATTTGTTCTCTCCGCTTTAACGCTGATGCCTTTGAGGCTTTTAGTAGACCACAGCTACTGAAAGAGCATATAAACAGCAGAGACAAGAAACGCTAGATGCCATCCTGGCAGGATGTAAACGTGCTTGTCATGACGGTGCAGCCACCGAAGGAGTTTCTTAGCGTGGATTTCACTCAATATCCGGGGATGTTTAGACTCCTTGTGGGAAAAAATATATAACATTTGGTTTAAGTCTACGCTAATATCCTTTGCCACCTATAAGCTCTTTCAGTAGCTGTCATCATATCAGTATTTTATTTTCCAAGTTGTGTTGTGGTAAAAATAGCAACAGGTAGCGCCAGTAGCTACAATTTCATGTCATGATGTGGATGTTTTTAAATAATGTAAATCTTTCATGGGTTTTCTACTACATATTTCAGTAAGAGAGATAATTTATTTTATATTAAGCCATACAAGTCTTAATACCCAGGATTTCCTATAATAGATTTAAATGAATTCAGATTTTGTTGTTGATCTCTTTCTGTATCTCTTCCTCTTCTCAGTTACATAATAAAGGTCCAAGTTCAATAAGCAGGACTGTGTTGGAAGTGGGCTGGCCCAGTCGGTACCGTGAGGAACACCTCCTTTATGCCCTTCAGATTATTACTGATGGACCGGTTCACTGCAGTGTCAACGGCTCCCTAAACCCGCTGAAGTTAGAGGTAGAACATGCACACAAACTCTTGTTTTTTTTTCTTCTTAAAGAGATCAAATGCCAGAAGAAAGTGTCCACATGCATAGCTTGTTTTTAACAATGCTTTGGTGGAGTTGAGCCCATGATGAGATCTTTCCTCATACACAAAGCCACCCAAAAATGACTGTTCTGTCATTAATTACTCACCCTCATGTTGTTCCAAACCCATAAGGTGTTCATTCATTTTCTGAACACATATTAAGATATTTTTGATGAAATCCGAGAGATTTCTGATGCTGCAGCTAAAAAACCTTGAACTTTGTAGTTGCGTTGCTGTCTATGCAGGGTCAGAAAGCTGTAGGATTTCATCAAAAATATCTTAATTTGAGTTCTGAAGATGAACGAAGGTCCTACAGGTTTGGAACGACATGAGGGTGAGTAATTAATGACGGAATTTAAATTTTTGCGTGAACTATCCATTAGTGTTTCTTTGTCCATCTGTATCACTTCTGTTTCTCTCGTCTGTGTTCTATGCTGCCATAAATCTCAGGTTTCTGTGCTTTTACTAATGAGCCTCAAATAAATGTAAAACTATGTCTGCTCAGTCTTGCTTGTTTTAGATCAGAGAGTGTTGGACTAATTCTGACTCCTCTGCTCTCTTGACTGGACTTTATTATCGCTGTTCAGATTTCATGTGCAGTCATTATGAAGCGTCACAGCGTATTCATGAAGTCTCTGTGCCTTGTAACTGATCTGCGTTCACGCTGAGTTCAGAATTTTAACCACCTGGACTGATATTAGAGCTCTTTTCCTGTGAACTTTAGAGGAGAGAGTTTTGGCCCAGAGTTTTGGCTGAGAACTTTGTGTCTGCCTCTCTGGCCACATTCACACAGTGACAAACACTAGAGTAGAAATAGAAAAAACAATAGGAAATAAGTAAGTTTGAGTACTATAATTACTAAAAAAGTAATTATAACTAATATTAATTTTTTAATTCCTCTCCTATCTCTGTCCTCATCCTGCATGATTAGACTTCCACTCTTCAGGACACTCCAGAATTATTGGGCTTTCTGAAGAACAGCAGCGGTCCGACTCGCCACAGACGATCTGTTTCTACAGCCCAGAGTTACAACAGCAAGATACTGGTATACACACAACTCATACACTCCCATCGGCACCACAAACCCCTTGAAGCGCATGGCCGCACACCCTGTGGGAACAGTCTCATATATGTGACAGATAGACTCTTATGTTGAACTTGACGTGTTATGGGGACCTTTGCTGACCTCAAAGGCTGAGTTCACCTGTAAATCTCATAACAGGTCATTCATATTATGCTTATTGTCTTGCTCTCTCAAAGTGTCTCTTTAGGGGGTTTGTGCGTGTGTGCATAGACCAGCTGGTTTTGATAATTGTAGTCCATCACACCTCAGGCAATGAGATAAGATGGGGCAAAGGTCATGTCCTATGACTATACACAAACATTTGACATAGAAACTTCATACATACACACCATCACTCATCTCTTTAAATGTGACAACAAAAAATCACAAAATCAAGTGTGAGGCTTTCAAGACACATGTACAGAGGTACAACAAGGTGAAAATGACTAAAAATCTTCCAAAATCTTAAAAATGTGTTCATTTCTAGGTTTTATTTAAATGTTCAATTCCAGATTTGTATTTTTTCAGGCAACAGGAGATATGAGACAAAATTAGATCTCCGGCTCCTTCACGTTTTCTCCCATTGTGTGTGTTTGTGATAGAACTGCTCAAATATCAACTGCTTGATGGTGGAGTGTGTTGTGGATCGCCTGGATCGAGGGCAAAGCGCAGTGATCAAGTTCAGATCTCGACTCTGGGCTCACACCTTCTTACAGGTACTTTTATCACACAAATATCCTTGCATTTTTTTTCTAATTGACCAAGGATGCTTTGTTGGTTTAGTTCACTACCAGAATAAAAATTTCCTGATAATTTACTTACCTCATGTCATCCAACATGTTCATGTCTTTCTTTCTGCAGTCGAAAAAGAAATGAACGTTTTTGAGGAAAACATTTCAGGATTTTCTCCATATAGTGGACTTCAATGGTGGACAATGGGTTGAAGGTCCAAATTGCAGTTTTAATGCAGCTGGGGATCTACATGATCCCAGCCGAGGAATAAGGAATTTTACACTGTAAAAAATGAAAAACACAATTTGTTGAGTCAGCTTAAAATAATTTGTTACCCTGCTGCCTTAAAATTTTAAGTTCAGTCAACTCAAATAAGTTAAGTCAACTTGAAATGTTAAGTTGCACTAAGTAACAACTTAGATATTTGTGTTTGCTAAACTTAACAGATGGGTAAGTAACCAAGCTGCCTTAAAATTTTAGGTTGAATCAATTCAAATATCTAAGTTGTCACTTAGTATAATTTAACATTTCAAGCTGAATAAACTTTTTGAGTTGACTGAACTTAAAATTTTAAGGCAGCCAGGTAACAAATTATTTTAAGTTGACTCAACAAATTGTTTTTTTACAGTGTAGTGAAACAATTAACCATTTTCTAAAAAAAAAAAAAAAAAAAAATTATATCCTTTTTTTTTTTTTTTTTTTTTTTTAACCACAAATGCTCGTCTTGCACTATTCTGACTTCACGCATTACAAAGTCACGTTGGAAAAGTAAAGCGTGACATAGACCAAAGTACCCAGTGTTTACAAAGCGAACATGCAAAGAAAGTCAAACACCCTTTACAAAAAAAAGATAAAACAACTCAGATTTTGAAATTGGAGGAAAAAATGAGATGGAGGTTTTCACCATACCCTACATTTATAAACCAAAGTACACAGAAGAAGAACTAACCTTGCATGACTTTTCCAACGTGATTATGTAATGCGTAAGGTTGGGCTGGTGCAAGATGATCATTAGTGGTTTATTTTATTTTTTTTAGAAAATGGACCTTCAGTCCATTGGATCTCATTGAAGTCCACTATATGGAGAAAAATCCTGGAATGTTTTCCTCAAAAACCTTCATTTCTTTTCGACCAAAGAAAGAAAGTCATGAACATCTTGGATGACATGGGAGTGAGTAAATTAACAGGAATTTTGGTAACACTTTACAATAAGGTGTCATTTGTTAGCATTAGTTAATGTATTAGCTAACAGGAATGAACAATGCACGATACATTGTTTGTTCAGGTTAGTTCACAGTGCATTAACTAATGTTAACAAACACAACTTCTGGTTTTAATAAAGCATTAAAAATGCTAAAGTTAACATTAACTAAGATTAATAAACGCTGCAAATGCTGTGAAGTATTGTTTATTCTTAGATCATCTTAACTAATGTAGTTACCTGATATTAACTAATGAACCTTATTGCAAAATGTTACCAGATTTTTTTTTATTCTGCAAGTGAACTAGTCCTTTAACCTCTTTAAAAAGATAGTTCACTCAAAAATTACAACTCTGAGTAATCATTTACACATCCTCATGTCATTCTTTTCCAAAGTTCCTAAAAATACATTTTGTGGAACACAAAAAAAAAAAAGTCAATGAGTCATGGAGTCCAAAACAGCACTAAAAAAAAGAGAATACCAAAACATTCTTTAAAACATGTTATTTTCCAATCCAAAGAAAGAAAGTCATACTGTTTGGAACAATATGAGTGTGAATTAATAATGGGAGAATTTTCATTTTTGGATGAACTGTCCCTATAAGAAACTCTCTGGGAAAACCAGCATCCAAAGGACAATATCTACTGGATACAGTGTATGTAATTACAGAGAAGGATGCAGCATGGAATCTACTGTAGCGTATAAACATTCACAAACTGTCACAGTGTTTTTAGATGTTATCTTCACGGTATCCCTGTAAAGTCCAGCTGGTGATTTTCACTTCTTAAATCACTGTATGATCAAAGGCTCTTACTAAGCTGCGTTTACACTGACTGTGATTTGCAGCAACAAACTGACCAGCAGTAATTCATTTACAATGAGAGCTGGCGACATGAGTGACCGTGGCCCATGCAACAAAGATGAGCAGAGTTCAGCTTTATGCAAATGAGCACTAAATAATTTGACTTCTACCAATAGGAATCCAGACAGTAAAGTGTAGGAACTCCTAGGTGTCTTAAAGAGACAGGAAAACAAAAAATATATTTTGAATTATGTTTCAGACAATACCATGAAAATCAGTGGGGTCCAGTGTGTGCTTTTGGACCCCACTGACTTTCATTGTTAAAGTATTTTCTTTTTTCTTAAAGAAAGTTTGCAGCAACATGAGGATGAGTTCTAAACACAATAAACTAATGTGTCACTCTCAGACTTAGTGTCACAGGAAATGACATCACCAGTCTAGTTAGGCACCTTAAAACACCTCAGTCACGTGATGTCATAAACCCTGACATCGTCAGAACAAAATGCCTTTCATCTCATGTCCAGAGGAACGTCTACAGGAACCAGACACATGTATGAAAGCACGTACACTGGTGTGTCTGCAGGACGGTAGTGCTCCATGCACGTGTGTGTGTGTGAGAGTGATCCTAGTGCACAGGAAGTACTTTAAGTTTTTGTTTTGCTGCTCTTTTGACCACTGCTTCTCGCTAAGCCTCATCCATGCTGAAGTCATTACAATTCAGCGCCCTGTCAGACACCCGCCATGTGCGTTCTGTTAATGTTAATCTGACATCCTCTTCTGCAAGGGGCCGGCCTTTATACCGCTCGCTCTGACATGTTTCCATGTGTGCTGTATTTACGCTAATCCATTGCTTTCCTTTGGCAGAGACGGAATGACCACTACACGCTCAACTCCACAGTGTCCTTTCAAGTGTTGGCCATGCCTTATCGGATCAAAGCCGATTCACTCCCACACCAGAGCAAATCAGTGAGTATTCTGAGTATTGTGTGGGTGCAGATTGAGAAAAGAGGAAAACAACAGAGGAAAAGGAAAAAGAGGATGTGGATTAGAGCGAGAGAATAAAAAGATTCTTGACTAAGTGTTAAGATTGACTAAACACCACTGGGTTCAGTCTGTTTAGCTTTGATAAGGAAGGTAAAGGGAGATTATGGAGTAGTTTAAAGCATGGGAGTTTCTAATGTTTTTGTTGTTTGCCATCTGGCAGTTTTTTTTATTTAGAAGAGAGTGGAGATTATAGAAAATCATCGGGAGCAAATGTTATGAATCTGATTTGAACTCATAACTTAAACTTGAACTTATTTTTCACAAGAGCACCCAGATTCAATGTTTTGGAATCTACACTACACTTAAAAATTTTGGGATCAATTAATATTGTAATTTAGCAAGCACACATTAAATTGATTAAAGGGACAGTAAAGACATATATACTGTTACAAAAGATTTCTATTTTTAATAAATGTTCTTTTGAATTTCTATTTATTATAAAATGTATCACAGTTTCCAAAAATATATTAGATTAATTTCTAAAGAATAAAGACTAGAGTAATGGCTGCTGAAGATTCAGATATGCCATTACAGGAATAGCATATAGAATAGGCCTTATGAAATCCATTGTATTTTTTCCCAAATTCCGTTTTATTTCTTTTCCAAATTCTGTTTTTTTTTTTTTTTTTCTGTTTTAGTTTTTTTGTATTTAGGGCCCTATGAAATCCATTTTTTTTTTTTTTTTTTTTTTTTTTTTCAAATTTGTTTTTTTTTTTTTTTCTGTTTTCATTTTTCTGTATTTAGGGCCCTATTAAATCAGTTTTAGTTTTTTCACAAATTCCGTTTCTTTTTTTTTTTTTTTTTTTCCCCAAATTGCATTTTTTCTGTTTTAATTTTTCTATGTTTAGAGCCCTATGAAATCTGTTTTATTTTTTCCAAAATTCTTCTTTTTTTTCGTTTTAATTTTTCTGTATTTAGAACCCTATGAAATCTGTTTTATTTTTTTCCCAATTCTGTTTTTTATTTGTTTATTTATTTTTTTCAAATTCCATTTTTTCTGTTTTAATTTTTTGGTATTTAGAGCCCTATGAAATCCGTTTTATTTTTCCCCAGATTCTTTTTTTTTTTTTTTTTTTTTTCATTTTAATTTTTCTGTATTTAGGGCCCTATGCAATCCATTTCATTTTTTTCCAAATTCGTTTTTTTGCGCTTTAACTTTTTCTGTATTTAGGGCCCTATGAAATCCGTTTTATTTTTTTCCAAATTCCTTTTTTTCTGTTATAATTTTTTCTGTATTCAGGGCCCTATGAAATTAGTTTTTTTTTTTTTTTTTTTTTTTCCAAATTCCATTTTTTCTGTTTTCATTTTTCTGTATTCCATTTTTTTTCCATTTTAATTTTTCTAAAAAATATTAATCAAAAGGCAGGTCTAATTAATTGAAATCATGAAACTTACGCAATTTGACAGCAATCTATTAAAAGTTTAACAAAAATCACATTTTTAAGGCTGTATGAAATCCATTTTATTTCTCAAATTCAGTTTTATTTTTTTTTATTTAATAATCAAAGAATGTCCAATAAATTTATTTTATAAAGAATTAATTTATTATAATTTTATTTTATTTTTTTCCAGAAATACTGTTGTGTATTTACAATTTTCTGGTAAATAATTCTGGTAAATAATATTTCTGGTAATTTCAAATTCAGTAAATTTCATGCACGGCATTTGTTTAACCAGAGACACATGGAACATGCTTATATTTAAATAGTATTTTTGCAGCTTCATATTCACAGACACTAGTCTATATCGTGTTTTGATTTAAGTGTACTGACCTAATTTTGATTTATTCATCCCAAATTGGACAAATTCTGTGATGCAGTAAATTCCATTTTTATAACTGGATTCTGAAATCCCAGAAATCATAGGGCCCTATATTACCGTGGTATTTTGGACATGTACCACGTTATTCTTAGAAGAACATTGAAGTACCACTTAAATACAATGATGTGATCAGTGATCACTGTATGCTCTCACCACCACAGTACTTTTTTGTGTGACTCTTTGTGTAGTAACAACATTAGGGCTTCTAAAATGAGTGCAATAAGCAAAAAATAATACCCACACTTTCCCCTCTGTGTCTGTACTACATAAAACTGACAGAAAAGGAAGGTTATGAAATATTAACAACAAACAAAGCTTTCTGAAGGAGCTTCTGTTACATTTAGTTGTAAAACGGGACAGAGATGAGAAGCGATAAGGGAAAGTAAGCTATCATACTGATTTATGCCTGCTAATATTGTAGCTACATCAGTGCTAGTAACATATTAATGACCTCTGTGTTTGTGTGCGCTTGTGTTTTATAGATTGGCACGTTTGTGGTGTGGGCCATTCCTGACGTTTCTTTTGCCATTCCCCTGTGGGTAATAATTCTGGCTATACTGCTGGGACTGCTGGTGCTGGCTATGCTTAGCCTAGCAATGTGGAAGGTAGGTCGACCTAACACACACAGACACACAAACACAACATGACCTCCACCATCTCTAAACATGATGCTGTCGGGAATACAGTAATCATCAGTCACAAAACTAATAATAAACAAGCTCTGTGGGTCATATCAAGCACACTGAGGCCTACTGGAGTATGATTAATGCATGTACATGCTGGACAAAACCATCTACAGTCTACAGTCATAATATCCAGGTCTGTTTGACTTCAGACTGGCACAACGCTTTATTCCAACTGAAACTGAGCTTTTAAAGTTTTTTTGTAGCACTGCTTTCATGTTGATCTGGTTGACAGAGGAAATGCATGCTCTCAGAGTATTTCATGTATATGTTGGCATTAGTCTTCAAGAACAGCAAAATGCGTCTGTCTGTGCTTCAGTGAAATAACAAAACAGAGGAACTACAGGGGGTAGAGAAAGAGATGGCTGATAGAGATAGAGTGAGAGAAGGAGATGGTGGAGGAAGTAGAAGAGGGGGTTGGAGGAAGTGGAGTGAAAAGAGGTATGGGGAACACTGAGGAACTTGATGAAAATTGGCAAATCAGATTAACAGATAAAGGAGAGAGAGAGATAGGGAATGCTGTTGCAGTTGGGCATTAATGAGCCATTTGTGATGTTATCAGTGTTTTGTCTGCAGGGCTGTTCTCAGGCTCTTGATTGGGTCCCTGTGGAGGAGACCTGCCCTAATTGGCTAACGTGTACAAACACACACATATGCACTAAACGCACCGAAGAGTGACGAGTGTGCGTGGGTGCACAAGAGGAAAATATCAATCAGATGCTGCGAGGGGGGTTTTAGAGCAGCTGTGGCTCTACATTTATAGTTTAACACAAGCCATTATATGCTTTATAGATAGTGTCACATAAAATGGATTAGAACAGTGAGGAAAACATGTATGTGTCCTACTGAGAATATAGCGTAATGGCCCCCTCTTGTGGTGAAATGGGCTGTTGCCAAGGCATTAATGAACTTTTTTTAACATCAACATTTTGAATTAACAAATAAAATGTATTTAGTATTTGTGTGCATGTGTATGAGAGAGAGAGAGAGAGAGATTTACTTTTATATATCTCAAACACTTTTTAAAATTGAATACAATAGTTATGTTATCAGTGAAAATTAAATATAATGTACATTTTGTGTATATAATAACACTGTTCATTTTTATTTATTTATTATTATTTATTTGGTTTTACATCATAATTGTTGTTTCTTCTATTTTCCCTTTATTTCCATATTTAAATTAGATTTTGTGTATGATAGCACTGAATAGAAAAATTGTTAAAAAGTAAATTGCGACTTTTTCTCATAATTCTGACTTTTTTCTTGCAATTGTAAGATACAAACTTGCAATTTTGAGAAATGTCAGAATCGTGTGATATAAACTCGCAATTGTGAGTTTTTATCTTGCAAATCTGACTTTATAACTCACAATTGTGTGTTTATATCACGCAATTCTGACTTTATAACTTGCAATTGTGAGTTTGTATCACAATTATGAGAAAAAAAGTCAAAATTGCGAGTAAAAGTGAGAATTGTGAGCTTTTATCTCGCAATTCTGATTTAATTTCTTGCAATTGTGAGTTTATATCATGCAATTATGAGAAAATGCCAGAATTGTGAGTTTATATCACGCAATTCTGACTTTATTGTGAGTTGCAATTGTGAGTTTATGTGTCACAAGTAATATGAGAAAAAAAATGTCATAATTGCAAGATATAAACTTGCAATTGTGAGAAATTGTGAGATACAGATTTGCATTTGTGAAAAAAAGTGAGAATTGCGAGTTTTTATCTTGCAATTGAGTTTATATCACGCAATTCTGACTTTATAACTCGCAAATGTAAGTTTGTCACAATAAATAATGTAAAAATTGTGAGATACAAACTCGCATGTGCAAAAAAAGTGAGAATTGCGAGTTTTTATCTTGCAATTGTGAGTTTATATCACATAATTCTGACTTTAACTCGCAATTGCGAGTTTATGTCTCACAATTATGAGGAAAAAAGTCCGATTTTATCTTGCAATTGCGAGGAAAAAGTGAGAATTGTGAGTTTTTATCTCGCAATTTTGACTTAATTTCTTGCAATTGTGAGTTTATATCACGCAATTCTGACTTTGTAACTTGCAATTGTTAGTTTATGCGTCACAAATATGAGAAAAAAAGGTCATAATTGCAAGATATAAACTTGCAATTGTGAGAAAAAAAAGTCAAAATTGTGAAATACAGATTTGCATTTGCGAAAAAAGTGAGAATTGCGAGTTTTTATCTTGCAATTGAGTTTGTCACACAAAAGTGAGAATTGTGTGTTTATATCACGCAATTCTGACTTTATAACTCGCAGTTGTGAGTTTGTATCACAATTATGAGAAAAAAAGTCAAAATTGCGAGTAAAAGTGAGAATTGTGAGCTTTTATCTCGCAATTCTGATTTAATTTCTTGCAATTGTGAGTTTATATCACGCAATTATGAGGAAATGTCAGAATTGTGAGTTTATATCATGCAATTCTGACTTTATTGTGAGTTGCAATTGTGAGTTTATGTCACAAATAATATGAGAAAAAAAATGTCATAATTGCAAGATATAAACTTGCAGTTGTGAGAAATTGTGAGATACAGATTTGCATTTGCGAAAAAAAAAAAAGTGAGAATTGCGAGTTTTTATCTTGCAATTGAGTTTGTCACACAAAAGTGAGAATTGTGTGTTTATATCACGCAATTCTGACTTTATAACTCGCAGTTGTGAGTTTATGTGTCACAGTTATAACAAATAATGTAAAAATTGTGAGATACAAACTTGCATTTGCGAGAAAATTGAGAATTGTGAGTTTTTATCTTGCAATCGTGAGTTTATATCACGTAATTCTGACTTTAACTCGCAATTCCGAGTTTATGTCTCACAATTGTGAGGAAAAAAGTCAGAATTGTGAGATATAAACTTGCAATTGCGAGAAAAAGTGAGAATTGTGAGTTTTTATCTCTCAATTCTTACTTAATTTCTTGCAACTGTGAGTTTATATCACATAATTATGAAAAAAAATCAGAAATGTGAGTTCATATCACGCAATTCTGACTTTATAACTCACCATTGTGTTTATATCTCACAATTTTGAGATATAAACTCGCAATTGCGAGAAAAAAAGTAATCATTGCGAAATACAAGCTCGCTTTTGTGAGGAAAAAAAACTGAGAATTGCGACTTTTTTTGAAAATTCTGACTTCTCCCATTTGCGAGTTTATATCTCACCAATCTGGGAAAAAAAATCAGAATTGTAAGATATTTTTATTCAGTGGCGGAAACGGGTTTTCATATGTGTGTGTTGTATAAGTTATGATAAAATATAATAAGAGTATTATGAAATTATAAAAACTGCGTGTATAATAATTAGGTGCTGTAAAGGTGCATTGATTTATGTCAGCTGCTCATATAGAAACCACAGGAAGTGCTTATTATTATTACTTCCCTGCTGCTTATCACCAAATATGTTTAATTTTAAAGGAAATGATATGTGTTCAATCAGCATATCCAGAAATAGATCTGATTGCAGTCCTCAGAATCGCAGGTCCTAAATGGGCCATTGTTTTCAGCCTCTCGGCGCACATCTGTGCAAGTGTTTTAGAAGACAAAACATCGGAACAAATGAATAATGTCTGTTATCCCAAGGATCATATTCTCATCATCTGTTCTGTTTTTTTTTTTTCTTTTCCTCACCCGTCTCGTCCCACCTGCTCTCCTTCCTCAGTGCGGCTTCTTCGATCGGGCGCGGCCACCCAAAGACGATGACGTGTCGGACCGCGAACAGCTGACCGCTGAAAAATCCACAGACGCGTGAGAACAGAACAGATGACAAGTACGAATAAAGAGGTCATGGGACAATGAATCACCATGAGGAGAGTGGAGGAGCTGTGGCCGAAGGTTTCGGTATCTTTGCAGAAGACTACAGATCCGAGCCTGTAAATAAACTACAGCTCTCACACTGGACTGCGATCTGTGAGCTGGGCCACAGTACCACTCGAAAACATTTCTAAAGCTTTATTTAAAATGACAGAAGAGCAAGAACTCTAGACGTTGCACTCTAATAGAGCTGCAGTGTCCACAGGAACACAGACTACAGGCTCATCAATACAATCGCAAAGATTAAGATCTCACTGTCTGATCAACTTCAACGACAGTGATTATTTCTGACACTATATTGTTTAACATTATCGGTGGATCTTCCTATCATCTCAATCACCAGCTCAGCACAAGATCTGGATCATTCCACACTACGCTTCACATTGGCCACATACACACTGCAGCCAAATATGGATTCACTCCTCTTTTAGGCAATTCCTGATATTTCTTTCGTTTCATATTTAAATATCAACCACCAAACTGTTTCATATTTCATGTTTACAGCCGAGAGATTATTACTTTATTATTATGATTATTGCCGTGGCCGTCTCGGGAGTGACTCCTGTTTTATGTACACACATAGAGAACTATAATTTAGATGATTCACACCCACACTTGTATATAGTTGTCGTCATTCCTAAAACTTGGCAGTGTGTATATGGCCATTTTTAACAAAGTTTAAAATTAACACACAGAATGTATGCAAACCATTGATGTCACTTACAGTATGTACTGTACTTTATGTATTGGCATAAAATTATTGATTATGATGGTGTAGCGGTAAATTCTGCAATCTGACTAGAATCTTTATTCTTACAAAGCTGTTTTGTTTTGGTCTGTCATTGTCTAATTTCACATTTCTCGTCAATGATTGTACTGATTACATATTGAAGCTTGTCAAAGAATTGCTCACTAAGTACAAAGATGGGGGTGGGGGGGTTATGAACAGATATAAATTATATGTGCAATAATGGGACATTTTTGAGTGGATAATTTGTGTGTACACTGGCTCCAAAATGTTTAAAACCTGAGGTTCAGGTTGTTTTGTATATAAAGTCTCAAATGCTTATTTGTCAGGTTGATGGGCTGACATGAATATTTCTTTTTCAAACTAAAGGGAACAATAACATTATGTATTTCAATGCCCTAAATGCATAGACAGATAATATTAGATGAAGTGGGCAGCACATTTATTTCATCTGTCAGGATTTTTTTTTTAATAACTTTTTTTGCTGCTCTAACATGTTGCATTCAGAGTAATGACAAAATCATTTTTTCTGGTTTCACATGGATTTTCACCTTAATCAGTGCCCACCAATGTCTTTCAGTACATATGGACTGATAATACAAGAACTGTTTCAAAATAATCCTAAAGTCATAACGAAACCACATCTTGTCATATTTTCTCCTCTGGAAGGACAATCAGTTCATGATTGATGTATTATGATGTGCACCCCTGTCTATTTTAAGTTTACACATGACTGAAATTAAAATTGAAATTTGAAACTATTCTTTGTGTATTTCCTGTATTCTATATTTGAATTGTTGCATTGATTGTATACAAAGTGAGGCAGAAATTTCAAATGCATTTGCAGGAAATGCATTGTGAGAAAAAGCGCAAATTGACTCTTCTCAGTTTGATTCTTATTCATTTCTTGTTTTTTACGCTAATATACGTTTTAGACAGGGTTGCCAGGTTTTCACAACAAAACCCGCCCAAGTGCTGCGTAAAACTATCCCAAAAGTAGCCCAATTGCGTTTTGAGGGGGTTCCCCTGTTAAAAATCATGTTCGGGGGTAAAATACACGTTTTTGACGGGGTTCCCCTGGTACAGTTAGCATTCCAGGGGCTAAATATTATGTTCTTGAGGTCGCTTCAACCCGCGGACATGAAAAATAACCCGCGGCAACAGTGTTAAAGTAGCCCAATTCCATTGAAAAACCAAGGACTTGGCAACACTGGTTTTAGCGCAATTGGCTATTGGTTTAATTAAAGGCACAGTATGTATTTTACACCGCTAGAGGGCGCATATTCAAAATAAAGGCTTAGTCTGATGACTCCGTGATAGAGTGTGGAATCATGGGAGTTGTCGTCTTCATCACACAAAAGTAAAATGATTATGTCATTAACTTTTACATTTTGCGAGATAAATATTATATTCATACACAGAAATTTGTGAAATGCATACTATTGTGTAATCTATTTTTATTAGAAATGGAAGCTTTGATAGCTTTGGAAGCTTAATATTATTTTCTGTTTTCTCCTTTTAAACATTGTTCTACAGTTTAGGATTGCTCTTATATTTTGTGTATTTGGATTTAATTGTTAACATTTTGTGTAATGTTAACCTGGTGCAGTCCAACAGGACTTGGGCAGAAATCATGTTTATAGATGAGCTAATGTATTAAAGATTTATTAATGTCACTAGTACGAATAAGCGGGCTGGGGCTAAAAGCAGAGAAAGCGAAATGAGGCCGCGGGAGCGTCTGTTAATAATGAGAGACGAGGGCAACACGGCTCGAAAACAATGGAACTTTTAATGGACCCTTTTACACAAGACTGTGATGACACGTTTTAATGGTTATCATAAGAACTTTTTTCATATTATGATTTTTTTTTTTTTTAAATGTATGTACATTTATAACACTATACTTTGTATTATATCACCTTTTCATCAAGTTACAAAAAGACCACTCAATGACATGGTCTGTTACACTAGTTACATTTTTATTTCTCTAGATTTAAACACTCTTGGAAACATATGGGATAATACACAAAATATATAACACTCTTCTAGTGGGTTTTGGATATTTAAAAAAAAATTGTACATATTGTGCCTTTAAGAACAGCACAGTATTTAGCGTTGTAATGGACATGACCAATGAAATCTTTAGATTTGGCTGCAGGGCGGAGTTTGCTTTTAACTGGTTACAAGTACTGCTCACTGCAGAGCCGAATGGCCTCCAGCTCCACCTCTGTGTGAACTAATGGGCGGAGTTAGGTTTAGGATAGGGTAAGGGGTAGGGTTAGGGTGCGGTTAGGTGTCTGTCTCCACGCATAGCTTCTCCCATATGGCTCTAGTTATGGGAAGTTCGGATCATTTTACCGACTCGGACCTTTAGGTCTCGTTCAGCAAAATGAACGAAACTTTTTTCGACTCATTTCGTTCATGTTAGCAAAATATAATTAAAATGTTACGTGTTACCTCCCTAACACATCTACTGCTTACACAAACGTTAATCACACTAAAAACAAAGCAAAACTATAATGTTATAAGAAACAGAAAAGATTAATTCATTGTTTACCTGGGTCTTTGTTCTATGATTAGCTCACCTCACCTCTTATCTGATAAGTTTTCAGGTTTGTGTCGTTCGTTCATCACGTGACAGCCCCATAAGCTTAACCTATGTAGTCTGAGCCGGAAAGAGAATTGATTAGTTCATCTCTCGAGTCTTCGTTCATAACGTGACAGCCCTTTAAGATGAACGAACTAGTCAAAAAAAACCGAAGACTCGAAACAGGTTAACTAATTCCAGGACAGAACCTAATAGGATGTTGCGCATGCGCGACTGAACGAATCACTCCCCGAGATGACTCGTTCGTGCCGAGTCACATTAAAGATTCGTTCGAAATGAACGAATCGTTCAAGAACGACCCATCACTATTTGGCTCTGCAGCGAGCACTGGTGGTGTTTTGGGTACCTTAATAAACACTTTTCGAAGACTTATTTTATTTGTAGAAAGTTAAAGTGTGTCTAGTTTAAAGTTGCGTTGAAATTGTACAGTGATTTTGCAGGCAATTAAGAACTTAGAGAGTGTGGGTGATTGAGCTGGCAGAAATGGCGTCGAAACGTGCCTTTTCTGAAGAGGATTTTACGTGCTCTGTTTGTTATGACATTTTCAGTGATCCCGTGTTGCTCCAGTGTGGCCACAGTGTGTGTAGAGACTGTATCCAACAGTACTGGACTACCAAAGGATCAAGAGAATGTCCGCTGTGCCGAAAAAGATCCACCATCAACCCTCCCGTTAACTTGTCTCTGAAAAACTTGTGTCAAGCTTTCGTGGATCACCGGGGCCCGTTAGAAAAGCTGTGCGAGGTTCACCGGGAGAGACTGAGTCTCTTCTGTCTGCATGATGAAGAGCTCATGTGTGAGGTTTGCAGAGAGTCACAGCAACACAGAAATCACCCGTGCCGTCCACTCAGTGAGATCGCTGAAAAACGTAAGGTACTGTACGTACTGATGATGTTTAGTGACCTTAATCAGTTTTTGCGTATGTAATATTCAAATGCATATACGTTGTCTTAATTATAGAGAGTTTTTCGCCGTGAACTTGATTTCTTGGCTAGAAAAGTGAAGATTATACAAGATGCCAAATCTAAATGCAATCACCAAGTTGAGCACATATCTGTAAGTAGGATGAATCTGATTTTTATGAATTATTATTACCGAGAATTCTGTGACGTTGTATAACATGTGTTTGATGCTCAGCACCAGCTTTGGCACACAGAGAATGTCATCAAGAAGGACTTTAAGCATCTTCACCAGCTTCTGTATGATGAAGAAAAAGCTGTGCTTGCTGCACTTAGTGAGGAAAAGAACCAGAAAACACAGCTCATGAAAGACAAAATTGAGAAGATGAGTGAAGAAATATTATCTCTGTCAAAAACCATCAGTGAACTGACAGCTAAATTAGATAGTGAGGACATCCAGTTCCTTCAGGTGTGCGCTTTATTCTTCTTCTCTGTTTGTTTTTGTTTAATTGTGTATCAAAAAGGTAAAAGAAGACAACAACCTGTGAAAACTAATTAAATCATGAAAATAATTGACATATTCCAGTCATTTGTTATCTACTGTCAACTAAATGATTTATTGTATGCTGTTCCGTCTTAATTAACTTTTCACATTTCCTGTATTTTCAATAGAGCTTTAAGGACATGTTGAAGAGGTGAGCAGGATTTCTTGTGCTCCTTTTTTTATTCCCCTCAGTATTGAAGTTAAACAGCAGTTCTGACTTCTGAATGTACTTCCAGAGCCCAGAACATGAAACAAAAACCACAAACAGTTCAAGGAGGACTTATTGATACCGCACAATACCTGGGCAATTTGAAGTTCACAGTGTGGTTGAAAATAGGACGGTCTATCAGTTACAGTGAGTTGATTTCTAAAATATTCAGACAATGAAAATATTTTTTTGGTGCGTCAGTTACAATTCAAAATCTTAGTGACATTATCTGTTTTCAGCTCCTGTGGTGCTCGACCCAAACACGGCTAACTCTCAACTTATACTGTCTGAAGATCTGACATGTGTGAGGGACAGAGATGAGCAAGAAGAGGAAGAGAGAAATCAGCTTCCTGATAACCCAGAGAGGTTTGATTGGTGTCGCTTTGTTCTGGGCTCTGTTGGCTATTCCTCAGGGACACACATTTGGGATGTGGATGTGGGAGACAGCACTTTCTGGATGTTGGGTGTCACTACAGAGTCTGTTGAGAGAAAAGGAACCAACAGGTTGCCCAGCGAGGTCTGGTGCATCAGCTATGATGGTGACGCGCTCAGTTTGAAGGCTCCTCAGGAGTCATGCATCCCTTTCCTTGGCTGTGAGAAATCAAAGCGAGTGAGGGTGAAACTCGATTTAGATGAAGGACAGCTTTCATTCTCAGATCCTCTCAGCAAAACGCACTATCACACATTCACAACCAGTTACACGGAAAAGGTCTTTCCGTTCTTCTGCAATGGGAGCAGCGTCTCTCCTTTAAGGATTCTGCCTACGGTCAAATTCTCTAATTAAACGAGATATAAAGTCAGTTTAGAAGTTTTTGTAGGTTTTGGATGATGTCAGTTTGCAGTGTTTCTTATCTACTTTGCTTATGCCAGAAACACTGCAGATTGACTGGGGATTTATCTTCTTACACTTTGACCCAGTGTTCTTGAAATTTCTAATTTTTATTATTTTGAAAAATGAACTGTAAAAATGTCAAATGTATCAGAGCTTTTTTATAATACTGAATCTTTTGATACATTTATTTGGTTTTCATTGTGAATTAATACATTTATACAAGTAAACTGCATCATTACTAGTATAAAGTTCACCATTATGACCCATCACAATAGTCACTGTAAAAGATGGTTTCCATTTATAAAGCTCCAAAAATCTTACTGACTGATGTTTTAGAGCATTTCCTGCAAACATGGAAAAATTGAGGGTCTTAAATATGCGCAGTTTCACATAATTACTGCAAATTGTCATATGACCAGAGCAGTTTATTTCTTGTTTGCACCATGAGATCATGACTGCATCAAAGCTCCAAAACAAAAGGGTAGAAAAGATTTTTGGTACACATTATCTTTAAGGTGACTAGCATTAATATATGAATTCACAATTATTCAGGTTTTTTGAGTGTTGTCATAGAATAAGTAAACACGTTAATGGTCACAATTGTGATCAGTGGGATAACAGTCAATTTAGGTACACATATAAATCCAATTGCAGTTGTAAGTGAAGGCTCCACTAAAATACTGCAATGACAAAAAATAGTGCACTATATATTAACATAACAAATTTATGATATACAATAAAGTAGCCTAACAATTCTGAAAAATGCTGATGGTTGTATTTTTTATTTATTTTATTTTATTTTGTTTTTTAATCTCAGTATTCCTGTTGTATAAGGGTTTTCCATGCATAATAGTAACCCTAGAAATAGGGGTGTGGCGAGACGCTTATCCCACAAGACAAGACGAGACACGAGACTGGGTTCACGAGAACGGGACGAGACGAGATTTTTAAACTTTTTTTAAAGAAACCCTAAATTATGAAATATAGATGAAATAGAAATGAAAATCAAATTTGCATTTTGATATGAACCTGCACTTTATGAAGTTAAACTTCTATTTTAATGAATTATATGCAGTAATAAACATGTAAACTAAAGCTACAGTACATGATTCTGGATAAACTGAAAATCACAATTTATTTTTCAATAAATTAGAGATCACAATTCTCATGATTTTAAAGAAAAAGATTAGATTAATCTGAACAAAATTCTCATTGTTTAAAAAAAAAACACATATTGGAACAAAAAACAAAAAAAAAAAATGGAGTCAGTGTCTCAATTGTAATCTCCTGAATGAATGATTCAACGATAAATACTTTGGATAATCGTTACAAAACATACGAGTGTTACGATACTCTTGCTTTGATCGCTACCGTAGTCAATAAGTGCTTATACTCAAACTATAAATTTTTAGCCCAGTACTTCTGTTATTTAAATGTCTGTAACACAGAAATAATGATCAATATGGTTGGAAAGACTGTTTATTTTGCTTTTTTTTTCGGATCAGATCGATTTTAATGTCTTTTCACATGTAAGCGTCAATGTGTGGGCTGCGCGATGTGAAACAGTTGTAATAGACACGCTGAATTATTGTCATTTAGGAATGAGATTGCGTGTTTGAATAGAGATTGCGATCTTTTAACGATTAATCATGCAGCTCTGATGTAAACACTAAAAAAATAGGCTCGTTTGAGATGCGCCTCGCCTCGCCTGAAATGTAGGCGATTTATCATCCATTTTTACTTTAATACAAACGTGTATTTTAGATTTTTATAGAAATATGACCGCAATGACATATCTCACACAGAGATCGCACTGGTACAGTGTTTGGGGATATCCATGCATAATTTAAATGCATAACCACATGATATTAGATTAAAAATAAAACATTTTAGAAAAGAACGGCAACGTTACAGTTGTCTGAACCAATGAGCTTTAAGCTGTGTCGTCATCCAGGCGTTTCCCATCGTGCTTTTGGTCAGCACAGTCGGTGGAGAGCTACTGCGCCCGACTGCTCAATCCGACACACCCGCCTCGCCGTCGCGAGAGTTTTTTGGCACACGTCAGCATGACATCAGAGCAAGGCGGACGTAACTCGGACACATTTCTAACCGGCATGCATCTTGCGGTGATCACCGGTGATCGATTCTGCGCAGAATTTGCTCATCTCAAACAAGCCTAATGTTTCGGGAGGATGTTGTCACGTTCTCGCGAGACATATCTCGTCACATCCCTACCTGTAAACAATTAATTGAAACAATTTTGCACACTTTCAAAAAATAAAAATAATTATTGTTTATTTTAAATGGTTACTAATGGCACATCATCTGGATGTTTTCGTGTCTGGAAAAAAATTGGATTTTTAAACGGATTAACGTTAATGTCAAGTAACTGACACGCCAAACTCTCAAAATTAATATCAGAACTAATTTAAAACGAAACTGTACAGTGCATCCTAAATTAGTCGCACTTTAGAAGAAAACGAAAGCGAAAGTTAGAACGGTATATGTGATTGTGTGTGTGTGTTTATAACGAATCAGTTGTATTTGCCAGCGCAGTTAAGCGCTTTTAGCCAGTCACTGGTGGATTGATGAGGTACAATGGCGTCGAAACGTCCCTTCTCTGAAGAGGATTTTACGTGTCCTGTTTGCTGTGATATTTTCAGTGATCCCGTGTTGCTCCAGTGTGGCCATAGTGTGTGTAGAGGCTGTATCCAACGGTACTGGAAGACCAAAGGTTCAAGAGAATGTCCGCTGTGCCGAAAAAGATCCACCACCAAGAACCCTCCGGTAAACTTGGCTCTGAAAAACTTGAGTCAAGCTTTTCTGGATCACTGGGGCCCTTTAGAGGAGCAGTGCGAGATTCACCGGGAAAGACTGAGTCTGTTCTGTCTGCATGATGAAGAGCTCATGTGTGTGGTTTGCAGAGAATCACAGCTACACAGAAATCACTCGTGCCGCCCTGTCAGTGAGATCGCCGAGGAACGTAAGGTACGTCCTGGGATGGGATGGGATGGGATGGGGGGTTAACAGACCTTAATCAGTTTTTGCATAAGTAATATTCTAATGCATATATGTCTTAATTTTAGACCGTTTTTCGCCGTGAACTTGATCTCTTGAGTAGAAAAATTACGTTTCTAGAACATGCCAAATTTGAATGCCATCGCCAGGCAGATCACATACGTGTAAGGAAGATGAGTTTGTTTTACGAGTTATTTTTATTTTTCATAAGAATCGTATAACATCGTATACCATTTTTTGTATGTGTGTTTGGTGCTCAGCACCAGATTTGTCACACAGTGAACATCATCAAAAAGGACTTTAAGCATCTTCACAAGCTTTTATATGATGAAGAAGAAGCCATGCTTACTGCACTGAGGAGCGAAAGTGAACTAAAAACAAAGCTTTTAGAAAAGAAAATTGAGAAGATGAAAGAAGAAAAATTATCTCTGCCGAAAACTGTCAAAGAACTGAGAGATAAATTGGATAGTGGGAATGTCCAGTTTCTTCAGGTTAGCCATTTGTTCTTTCTTCTACTCTGTCCTTTTTTTTTTAATTGTGTATAATTTTAATTGGTACAGCAAAACAACAACCTGTGAAAAAGAGTAAAAGCATGAAAAGACTCTACATATTCCATTTATAAAACCGGTCATTTTTTCTGCAATCAACCAAATGATTTAATGTATGCTGCTGTACGTCTTCATTCATTTCATATTTCCTACATTTTCAACAGAGCTTCAAGGACATGTTGGAGAGGTAAGCAGGTTTTCTTCTTTTCCTCTTTTTTTCAATACTGAAGTTAAGCAGCATTGCTGACCTCTGAATGTTCTTCTAGAGCCCAGAACATGAACCAAGAAACAGAACCAGTTCAAGGAGGGCTTATTGATACAGCACAATATCTGGGCAATTTGAAGTTCAGAGTGTGGACGAAAATAAGACAGTCTATCAGTCACAGTGAGTTGATTTATATTCATGCAGAGCAAAAAAAAAGCTTTTAAGCTGACAACCACACTATAGTTTAAAACACATCAATTTAGAAATATATTTTTAGTATTCATGTTGTTTTGATGATTTTGAAAAACTTTTCAGGAAACATTTTTTATGATTTTTTTTTTTTTTTAATGATTTAAATTTGATGATTTGTCATTTGGCATAATCATAAAAAATAATGACATTTTTCTTTACACGTTGAAAACATGTAGATCTTAATCATTATTCTCAAAAATCATATTTCTTTAAATGGAACAGATGCCCCCAGAATTAAACTTTGCTATCCAAGGCTATCCAAGAGAAAAAGATTTTGTTGAAATTTAAAATTACATCACTTGCTCACCAATGGATCCTCGGCAATGAATGGGTGCCATCATAATGAGAGTTCAAATAGCTGACAAAAGCATCACAAGTAATCTGCTCAACTCCAATCCACTGATTAACATCTTGTGAGATGAAAAGCATGTTTCTAATAAATGCATCAAGACATTTTTAACTTCAGAATGTTACTTTCAGCTCAAATATGAGGGTGTCTTGTCTGAATCAGGAAAGAAATGTGCACAGATCAAGCACCATTTATAAGCATAAACAGTCCAGAACAGTTCTAAACAAATATGTTGGTGGATTTTGATGTGAGAGGACAACAGGGGATGAACTTCTTTACTGAAGGAAGTATTATTATGGAGATATTTTGGCCAGTGATGGTTTAAAGTTAGAATAGTGATGCATTTGTTTATTACAAACTGGCAGCTTTTGACTTGAGTTGTGTGGAATACATGTGATGTTTTTTTATCAGCTATTTGGACTCTCATTTTAAAGGCACCATCTGAATGCAACATCTTAACAATATTCTTTGATTTCAGCTCCTGTGGTGCTCGACCCAAACACCGCTAACTCTCAGCTTATACTGTCTGAAGATCTGACATGTGTGAGGGACCAAGATGAGCAAGAGGAGGAAGACATAGTGGGTGTGCAGAAGAATCAGCTTCCTGATAACCCGGAGAGATTTGATAGGTGTCACTGTGTTCTGGGCTCTGTGGGCTATTCCTCAGGGACACACATTTGGGATGTGGATGTGGGAGACAGCACTTTCTGGATGCTGGGTGTCACTACAGAGTCTGTCAAGAGAAAAGGAACTGACAGCTTGCCCAGCGAGGTCTGGTGCATTGGTTATGATGGTGACAAACTCAGTTTGAAGGCTCCTCAGGAGTCACGCATCCCTTTCCTTGGGTGTGAGAAACCAAAGCGTGTGAGAGTAAATCTCAATTTAGATGAAGGACAGCTTTCATTCTCAGATCCTATCAGCAAAACACACTATCACACATTCACAACCTATTACATGGAGAAGGTCTTTCCGTTCTTCTGCAGTCTGTGTAGCGTCTCTCCTTTGAGGATTTTGCCTATGGTGAAGAGATATAAAGTATGTTAAAAAGTTTTTGCAGATTTGGCATGATGCCTTTCTGAAAATTCTCTCTCTCTTACCCTCTCTCTCTTTGTGTAACTGTTATGTGTAACTATTAGAATAGTTATAAAATAAGTGACAATATCTGATGAAAACAGGAACAGATGCCATAATCCAGATATTATAGTAAAAGGAAAAAATAACAGCAATAATTTGAATAGATACTAAGTCATAAGTCAACAGCTGATATCTGCACCACAAATTACCATACCATGCAAAAGCTGTAAATATGTACACAGTGCCTTGCATAAGTATTCATAATTTCACATTTTATGTTGTTGTCTTATGTTAAACTGCTTTAAATTACCTTTTTCCCCCACATCATTTTACATTCCAGACACCATAATGACAAAACAAAAACAGAATTGTTACAATGTAAATTTATTTTAAAAAAAAAATAAATATTCATACCCTTGACTCGGTACTTAGCGGTACCTTAAGCCTCAAGTCTCTTTGGGTGTGATGCGACAGTTTTGCACATCAGCATTTGGCAATTATTTGCCATTCTTCTCCTCACCTCTTCACCTCTCAAGCTCTGTCAGGTTGGATGGGGGCAGACGCACATTTTCAGGGTTCTAAACAGGTGCGTTTCTAGGATTTTAAAACATCCGGGGCTGGTGCCAAAACATCAGGGGCTAGTGGTAGTCGGTGGGAGCTCACATCATGCTCACATAAGATTTTGTTAGACACAAGTGGTTGAACCTGGATCCTTCTAGATGGGTCCGGGGGCATTAAACCGGGGGTTAAAGACCTTGTCATATTATTAACAATAGTAAATAGTAATCACTGCAAATAGCAAACATATCAAAGTATTATAACAAAATTATAACATTACAAAAATATGTTAGACAAATAAAATAATACATTTGAAAATGTATTTATAACTGTAACAAATATATAGTTGCATGCAAAAAGAGGGCCCTATTTTTTCCCCAAATTCTGTTTTATTTTATTTTTTTCAAATTCTGTTTTCTGTTTTCATTTTTCTGGTCTTCTTTTTAATGGTTAAATTTAATTTTATTAATTATTTAATTAGTAATTAATTAAAACCATGAATCTTATACAATTTACCGTCAATTTATCAAAAGTTAAGAAAATGTACATGTTTGGGACCCTATGAAATGTTTTATTTTTTCTGACTTTACGTTTTACTGTTACCAAATATGTTTTAGTCTGTTTATTTGAAAGCATAAAAACAGCTTTTATTTATTTTTACAATAGCCTTATGGAATTCTGTATTGTGTATTTTTCTGGTTATCAGATGAAGGTATAAAATATTGACTTAATTGATCTTTTAATGAAAGTTATATTTTATTTTTGGCAAATAAAGGGGATTTACTATTAAAATGTAAAACATGGAAGAAATATTGTGTGAAAAAAATGTATACATTTTTATTAATTATTAATAGTAGTAGTAGTAGTAGGCACGTACATTATACTGAATGATGAATAAAGTTTTTATTTTGAGGGGTTGCTGACTTGCCGTGAATACCTTTACATTTCTGTGTATATATTTGACGCTTGTTTTACTCAAATGAAACAGTGAAATGCTCATGAAGTGACTAATGTATTTATGCCCTCATTTAGTGAAACGGCAGACGCTGAAATCACTGCACGCGTCAGTATTACATGTGTAGAAAACGAAACCGCGCATCCGCGCCGTTCATTCATAAAAAGACACGCAGAACATGCAGGATTTATATTTAAATAGTCTTTTGCGGCATAATATCTACAGATACTAGTCCCTATCACGACTTGATTTAAGTTTAATGACCAACTTTTGATTAATTGATTTAAACTTTTAAAAAATTCCGTAGAAATCATAGGGCCACACAAAAAACATTCGGGGCTGGAGTAAAAACTTTCGGGGCTCGAGCCCCGAATGATTAGCCCTAGCGACGCCCCTGGTTCTAAAGAAATATTTGATTGGGTTCAAGCCCAGGCTGTGGTTGGGCCAATCAAAGACATTCACAGAGTTGTCTATAAGCCACTCTTGCTGTGTGCTTAGGGTCATTGTCCTGTTGGAAGGTGAACCTTTTGCCCAGTCTGAGGTTCTGAATGCTCTGGACTGGGTTTTAATAAGGCTATCTCAATATTTTGGTGCACTGAGCTTTCCTTCAACTCTGACGAGTCCAGTCTCCGCCACTGAAAAACAGCCCCACAGCATGAGGCTGCTACCTTCATACTTTACTATTGGGATGCTACTGTGCAGCTGATGAGCTGGTTTCCTTCAAACATAATGCTTGGAATTGAGGTTCATCAGAACAGAGAATCTTGTTCCTCACAGTCTGAGGGTCCTTCACTTAAAATGTAGTAACATCTACAAGCGATATGAATGCTTCTGAGCTAAATTTCAACTGTCCAAAATAGAGGTTTGAATACTTATGCAATAGAATATTTTTTGAATTATTAGTATTTTTTTTTTTTTTTTATGAATTTGCAAAGATGTTAAACTGTTTTTTGATTTGGTGTATGGAGTGAAGGTTGATGTGGCAACATAAAACGTGAAAAACTGAAGGGGTATGAATAAGATGTATTTTACATATTCAGCAATATTCATGTTGCATTTACCCAATATTATATTAAGAATAATATACAAATTATTTTTTTACTAAATAGAAATTTAATTTTGTAAAAAATGTATATTTAATTATTGCAGTTTTTGAAAATTCTTCTTTTGAAAATGTGTTTAAATTAAAATTTAGAATGCATTGTGGAATTAATACATTCTCACACCCAGTTTTCTTTCATGAAAAGTTGGAAAACAAGCACTTTGGAAATTCCAAGTTGGAATGGGAGGCCTTCGGGTTAAAAAGTTTAACAGCCACTGTTGTGAGGTAACTGACAGTGCTGGACAGCAGATGGGGGTCTATTCCTTCTTTCTGTAGGACGACAGACCAGCGCCATCTGTCACTGGCAGTGAAATGGTTAAACTGGTGGAGTTGATTCGCGTTCTGTCGTTGTTTCGAGTGTCGACTTGGGGGGAAAAAACAGCGGCAACCTGGAGATGCTGAGCGGAGGGTTTTTCTAATCGCCCATCGGCGTTCAATGATATGAGCAAATTTGCGAAAACACCAAATTATGGCAGGGAACCTCAGCTGCTACGACTCTCTAGATACTCCTGCCGCCGCATAGAAAAGCCGCATTGTTAAGCAAAATCCTTGTAACCGTGAGCAGCAATAATGCGAGGGGCGGACAGCAGCAGCAGGTCTGCCGTGATTTTGCTCTGCCTGCTGGGATGCGATTTATGGACGGCGGCCGCGAAAACACTGCAGGAGAGCAGCGATGCCAAAGGTACGAGACACGCCGTTTACACCCACCAATACATCACTCATGTGATTTATAAAGATCCTGATAGAGATTTGGAAGCTTTGCTTTGACTTTCTGGATGGCATTCCCTGTGCTAACTGTTAGCAACCTTAGCATATAATAACGCAAAGTATGTAACGACCATAAAGCGAATACATGTCGTATAATTAAATAGTTTTCAATTTAGTATTGTTTTAACAACTAAAACTTTGTTAAACCTTAGTGATTCGATTCGGTGTTTTGTAACTCTCAAGCCATCTGTTTGAAATCGGATCTCATTTTTGTGATGCCTGTCGTTGCAACAAGCATCATTGCAGCTTCCAAAGCACATGAACTGACTGGCGCGTATGTCATTTTCTGTAGGTGAGGCCACTTTACTCAGTATTTCTGAGGCTTATTTGTTTCCAACTTTGATATAATATTCCCACATTTATCTGATACAACTAACAGTAGTTCATTAATCTACAAGGTTTGCAGAAACGGTATAAATTAATGTTAAATACAAAGAGGTGCTGTTGTCACAACCGGTCCTACTATTGTCATTTTGCGTTTTGTGCATGAAATAATTCAATAAAAAATAGAATATAATTATAATTTCATTCTAATAATATTAGTGCATGTATTAAAGTGCCACTCTCCTTGTCCTATCAGTCATATTTCATCTTTTTTTTTTTCTTTTTTTTTTTTTTTACATGTATATCAAAAGCTTGTGTGAAAGTTGTCAAATTAAATAGGAGAACTTGCGGCTTTACATGACACAATGTCTGTAATTTAGCATCCAGTTAACATTCATTATTAGACATTAAAATATACTTTCATAGCCTAATAGTTTTTTTTCTCTCTGTAAGTCTTTACTTCAAAACTGAGAAACCTAAAGACTCTGTATGATCATCTAGTTCATTTCTAAGATCTTTCTGAAATCTAATGGACCTTGTTTATTTATGCCGTGATGGTTTTATTATGAGATTATTTCAGGCTTCTGACTATTTCTGACTGTTTTAGTCTAAATGATCTTGCTAATGTATAAAGTAATGCAATATTAAGTGTCTGTGCATTAAGATGTCAATGTGCCGGCGAGGAAGGAAATTGTAAAGCCGTTTTCATATCGTTAATTCACGTGATCATGATATCATGTTGAATACTTGTAGGTGAAGCACGAATGTCAGGTTGTAAAAATCCTGCTGAAGTTGATATGGCTGGCAAAGCTTACATCTTGACAGCAGATTGATTTAGGAGCTCATAGACTGCCAGTTTGGTTAAATCCTCCATGTCTGAGCTTATAATGTGAGGAATCCCCTTAAACCCCCTCCTTTCTCCTGATGGAGTGTCCTCCTCCCCCCTTCCGTCTCCTGCTGATGAGCCGCGGTAGCACAGATGGGTCTGCAGCTCTCTCTTCTTTAGGACAGTAGACTGGCACATTGTGTGCTTTTGAGTATGCAAAATTGGGCTTTCCTGCCTTTTGTCCGGGCTGTGCCACTTCCTCATCGCTGGGATCTGAAAAGGGAATGCTGTGTGTGAGGCCTTGACACAATATAGTCAGGCCTGGAGTGAGTTTTACCATGCAGCAGGATATGTGTAAATATTATATATATATATATATATATATATATATATATATATATATATATATATATATATATATATATATTAGTAAATAATAATTGAATTTCAACTGAAAGACCTGACAGACTGTATGATACGTTTTGACAAAGTAGTGCAATATATAGTGGAGTACATATGCACACTATTGTTCAGAAGTTTGGAGTCAGTAAGGATGTGTGTGTGTGTGTGTGTGTGTGTGTTTTAATACGTCTATACAGCAGTCTGTTACTGATTCCAGATGACATGGCAAAAATTGTAGTTATAACATAATCCATTACATTAAGCATTTTAGGTGATATAATCAGACTACTTTTAGATTACTTTTAACCTAACGTTTATCACGTTGATATAAATCAGATAATCTTGTACCGTATTGATATAAAAATACAAAGATTTGGTGTTATTAACAACATGAAATGCACAATTAATAATTAATTAAATCATAAAACACTAAAAATGTAATTACTTAAAACATAAAACTTATTTTAAAAGAGGAAATATTTTTTTTTTGGTTTAATGCTGTTTTATTTGTTTTATTTTGTCAAATGTTGTGTGGCCTTTCAGATTTCTGTGTAATTGTAGCCACCTGACTACTGACTGTTTTTTGTGTGAATCTCCACAAACTCAAAGACTTTCTGAATGTATATAAATGATGGGGAAAGAAAAAAGAAAAATTAGGGAGAATCAATAAATTATAATGTATTGCTGTTGTGTTAATAATACACTACCAGTCAAAAGTTTTTGAACACTAAGATTTTTTTATATTTTTTAAAGAAGTCTCTTCTGCTCACCAAGCCTGCTTTTATTTGATCCAAAGTACAGCAAAAACAGTGAAAATTTTACATTAATTTTACTATTTAAAATAACTTTTCTATTTAAAAACATTTTAAAGTGTAATTTATTCCTGTAATTTCTAATAAAAAATTCATAAAAAAATGTACTCAATTGTTTTAAATATTGATGATACTACTACTAATAATAATAATAATAAGAAAAATAAGAAAATGTTTCTTGAACAGGAAACCAGCATATTAAAATGATTTCTGAAGGATCATGTGACGCTGAAGACTCTAATAATGCTGAATAACGACGTAATAAGAAGTAATAATGCTGAAAGTTTAGCTTTGATCACAGGAATAATTTACATTTTAAACATATTCAAATAGAATACAGTTATTTTAAATAGTAAAAATATTGCAGAACTGTACAGTTTTGCACAGCGGTCTGCTTTTTCTGTACTTCGGATCAAATAAATGCAGGCTTGGTAAACAGAAGAGACTCTTACTGTTCAAAACCTTTGGCTGGTAGTGTATGTAATTACACAATTATTTAAAAAGTAACTAGCCTGATTATGAGTATTTTAGAATGTAATATAATCTAATTACAAGTAATCCATTTTTGGAATCTGATTATGTAATCCAAATTACATATAGTCAGTTACTACCCAGCACTATCAGCAGATATGCAATAAATTGATCAAAGGTGACAGTAAAGACACTTAAAATGCTACAAACAATTTCAGTTTTAAATTCAGTTTTTTTGAACTTACTATTCAACAAAGATTCCTGGAGGGGAAAAAAAGCATCACGGTTTCTACCAAATTTAAAAATATTAACTCCCAGAACTGTTTTCAACAATGGTAATAATAAGAAATGTTTCTTGATCACCAAATCAGCATATCAGAATGATTTCTGAAAGTTCATTTGACACTGAAGACTGGAGTAATGATGCTGAAAATTCAGCTTTGCCATCACAGGAAAAAATTACATTTTAAAATATATTCAAGTGAAGTAGAAACCTGTTTTTAAATTGTAACAATATTTCAGAATATTGCAGTATTTTTGCTGTATTTTCGATCAAATAAATGCAGCTTTGGTGAGCATAAAATGTTTTTTGTTTTTTTGGAAAACATTTGAAAATCTTACTGACTCCAAAATTTGGTGGTGTGTGTATATAATATATACAAGCATTTTCATGGTACTGCCTAAAGCTAGTCAGTATGCCTTGTGGATCTTAATAATGATTTTTGCTACGGTTATGCATAACATTGTGTAACTCGATGTGATGTGTCGAGCGAAGGAGAGAATCCGGATTTAGAGCTCTAATTGAAAACAAACTGTGTAGCTGGAAATGAGTTTGCTTTGCATTGTTGTTTAAAACGTCATTCAGATATACTCAAAGCGTCATAGATATATATTTAATATACTCACTGCTTACACAAAATACAAACAAGTACACTTTTTTCCTATTTGTATGTTAGAATGACCTCCATATTGGCCATATGCCCCATGTTGCTTATGCCAACAGTCCGATATTTACTGTAAGCAGTTGCTTGTTGTCGCACACGCACCCAAAAACAGACTAAATGGACTCCTTAATAGTTTCCTGCCATAATGCACAGGGGCTAAGAACAATGGGTATTAGAAAACCAGCTTTGTTTTAGAGCTTGAAAGACTCATAAAAGCTGATAAAGAGACTAAGTCTGGTGTTTCCCACTCGTTCATTATCAGCAATAGGGTTTTCTGTGGTATACTCTCTGTATTTTTGGATTTTGCTTGTAGTGCGGAAATGAAAGGTTGTGTCTGTTTGTTTGCCCGCTAGCATTTCAAAGCATTTTAAGCACATGGGAGACCCCCGTTGTGCTTAATTTTTTATGTGGTCGTGTTTTCAGTGAACACTCTCTCTCAGACATTTTCTCATCTCTGATTACCCAAACTAGACTATCTCCCATGGGCAGGCCGGTCAGGCAGCTCTTTCCCTCTCTTTCCCTTCTCTCACACGCATTATCTTACAAACAGAGATAGTGGACTCTTATGTCACTCTAAATGTGCCTTGTTAATCTGTATCCTAAAGAGGCTTGGAGAGTTTTACATCTCAAATCTGTCATAAATACAGAGATTAAAAGTATTGAAAGAGCCGCTTAGTTTAGGTGCGGTTGTGTTAATAGCACTAGGCCTGTTTTCTGAGCCGTTATGTTTGTTTATTTTAGAAAGTTTTGAAGTTTTACTGACGTATATGGTTGTGTTTGATTGGCAACACCGTTAAATAGCCATCAAAATCACTTGACAAGCATACTATCTAATGAAACATGATGTTTGAAACATTGCATTGTTTTAGCTGTGAAGGTGTTTTGAAGAAAGGTAGAAGCCTTAGAAAAAACAAATCCTCTGAAGGAAATACTTTTAAATCTGATTAGAATTTTATGGGCTGAATCGTCTGTTTTCGTGCCTGTGAAACATGATAATCCTCCACACAACAGCAGTCTTTTAACTTTAAGCAGAGCCTGGATGTACTGAATGAGCATGAACTCTCTCTCATTCACACACACATGGCCTGTGTGTCTCCTTTTATAGAGGGAGAAAGAGAGAGAGACAGCCAGTCTGCTGCACATCTGGATAAGTCATTTTTCCACAAAACAGAAAGACAAGCTTGTTTTATGTTTTAAACTATGTGTAAAACTAAAAAAGAAATGTATTAGAAAGCTTTGCTTTTAGACATGTAAAATAGTCATTAAGAAGCATTTTGAAACAGTATTTAAAGTTAATTTTTAAGTAACGTTTCTGGAAGCTGTTCTTTGCCAATATAGAACAAGTTGTTCTTTAGTGGGACGGTAAAGGGAAACAAATTTCCCAATGTTCATAAGCCCTAGGTAATAAAGCTGTCCTTGTTGTGACAGAGAAAATAGGTTGAAAATTAGTTTTATTGCATTAGATGATTGGTCTTATCATGGTCTTTCAGAACTAAAATGTTTGGAAAAACAAGACACTTGCTGAGGATTGCGGTTAGGGTTTGGTTATTTGGCTTTCTTTCAAAAGCTTGTAATTAGGAAGAGTGTGACGTCCCAGTGAAACCACATTTTAATATCATTGACTGCTGGCACATATGATTTCAGTGTTATTGTCAGTATTCCTGTTGTTGACTGTTTCTAGCACTGTGATTTTGAAGAGGCAGTAGGTACCTGTTTGCCTGGCCAAATTGTGGCCTATAATGTTACCAAATGACAGTTGGGTTGATTTTGGTGCAAACGGTTTCCATAAGATGACTCTTTTTAAACATGCATTATAATTATGCTTCAGCACTCAACTCCCTGCATACAAACCAGTTTTTAGAGGAGACCTATTATGCTCCTTTTTACAATATGTAATATAAGTATCAGGTGTCCCTAGAATGTGTCTGTGAAGTTTCAGCTCAAAACACCCCACAGATCATTTATTATTGTTATTATCATTTTAAAAAAGCCTATTTTTAGTGGAAGCATAAACACGCTGTTTTTGTGCATGTCTCTTTAAATGTAAATGAGCTGCTGCTCCCCACCCCCTTTTCCAGAACAGGGCTGTGGCTTTACAGCTTGTACCTCAGATCAGTGTTGCCAAGTCCACGGTTTTCCTGCGAAATTAGGCTACTTTAACACTGTTGCTGCGGGTTGTTTTTCATGTCTGCGGGTTGAAGCGTCCCCAGTAACGTAATATTTAGCCCCTGGAATGTTAATTTTACCAGGAAAATCCTGCCAAAAAACATGTATTTTTCCCCCCGGAATGCGAATTTTTTTATTTTCTTTTTAAATTTATTTATTTATTTATTTTTCCCAGGGGACCTCCCTCGAAACCCATTAGGTTACTTTTAGGCTAGTTTTGAGTAGCAATTGGGCAGGATTTGTTGTGAAAACCCTACCTCAGATACTCTGACAAAAAACATTTGTTTGATTTTGGTTATCATGTCTATCGTGCTGAAATCATGCGTTTTAAACAATATTAGTTTAAACTTCTGAGATAGGGTTTTCTGAGCGCACACATCCGAAGCACACGCACAGAAAGCGGCTGTGACATGGCATGTGAGTACATAGTATGTCCTCTCTCATGTCTTATTGTGCTTAAACTGTCCAATACACACAGTTAATTTTAAAAACACACGAGTTATAAAAACAGTCGGTTATGTCGGTGAAGGTAAACGGCTGGGAAAGAAATTGCATGTTCATATTAAATCTGTGTGGCAGCAATGTAATATACAGTAAATAAATGAATAAATCCACTGCTCTCTTGTCTCCTCTGAGGCTGGGACTCTAAATAGTGTTCTGTGCTTGTCTGTGCAGCCGAAGACAGAACAGTTATGCTTTGCTTTAACTTTTTTCATGCCGTTAGAACTGCTACACCATTGTCGTTTGCGAAAACGAAATGACTGCGCCATGGGTGGAAATGTGCAGAATAAGACCGGTAATATTATAAAAAGATCTCCTTTCTGTGTCACGGTGGGAGCAAAATCTGACGCGCTCGTTTTTTACAAGCTTGCAGAAAAAGGCTTACCCGTTTTTTAGTTTGGTAGGTACACTGGGGACCCAATTATAGCACTTAAACACAGAAAAAGTTTTGATATGTTTTGTTTTAAACTGGTTCGCTTCTTATTTTGTTTAAACTTGGTTATTTAAAAAAATGTATTTATCAATAAATACACTCGTAGTATTCGAGATCATAGGTTTCAGCCCTCTGCCCAGCATATTTCAGATCTAATTTTTAAAATATATATATATTGATGTACATGTATTCATTCCAGAAATTTTCTGTAGAGGTCTTTTGGTTCGGCACTGATGTGTACAAAATGAATCCGGTGTTGTTTTTAGAATATATAATCTTACATCTGTCTGTTTTGAGAAATAATATAGAAGAAATTGAAAGAGGGTTTGAAATATCCTTCTTGACTGTGTGTCTCACTTTCTCTGTGTCTCTCCCACACAGACCAGCTCTTGCACACTTTAACCCTGTATAACCTTGACAGTTAATACTGCTTTTTCAGATTAATCAATAATATGGTTTCCTGAGGCGTTCTTAAGGTTTAGAATCCAGCGTATTGACTGATTGCTCTCTTCATTACTGTTCACATGACTCTGCTCTTGGGGTTAATGATCCCTAGCGTCTATAGCAGATAGAAATGGGTTTAGTATTAAATGTCTTTGTGATGTCTAGTCATGGTTCATGGCTCTACACTAACATTTTTAGGTTTAGTCATAGTTAATTTGTTTTATTTAGATATAAATATGAATGTTTAAAAACAAAAAATATATATATACTAATATATATTGAGTTAAACTTCCTTTTTTAGACTATTAGTGTAGAAGTTATGTCTGAATTCCCTCTCTTTGTCTCTGCCTCTTTCTGTCCTCCACTGCAATGCAGCATCTTGAATGGTGTCTATGCGCACACACTCTTACATAAACACAGCTATACTCGTGGCCAGAAAAGTGCAGGGCAGCCATATCATCTTTTATTAATCAACGCTGTAGTTATATGCACATATGTAACCCTGGACCACAAAACCAGTCATAAGTAGCATGGGTATATTTGTAGCAATAGCCAACAATACATTGTATGGGTAAAAATGATCTATTTTTCTTTTATGCCAAAAATTATGAGAATATTAAGTAAACATCATGTTTCATGTAGATATTTTGTAAATTTCCTGTCGTAAATGTATCGAAACTTAATTTTTGATTAGTAATATGCATTGCTAAGAACTTCATTTGGACAACTTTAAAGGTGATTTTCTCAATATTTAGATTTTTTTTTTGCACCCTCAGATTTTCAAATAGTTGTATCTCGACGAAATATTGTTTTAACCATACATCAATGGAAAGCTTATTTATTAAGCTTTCAGATGATGTATAAATCTCAATTTTCAAAAATTGGTTTTGTTCAGGGTCACATATATCTTGTAGACGTTTGCTTTAAGATATGTAGTTTATATTTTATGTTCCTACTGAAGATCCTTGACACAGAAATATAACACTAACAAAGCCTTTTGGTTTAGACCTATAAACTTATGCTGTAAGTCTGCGGACAATGGGGAATTGTACCACTGGGTTTGTATCATATGGCTTTTGCCAAGATGATTTGTTTGAGAGAGAAAAAGCACAAATTGGAATTATTGCATAAAAGTTTGCTTAAAGTTTAAAAAAAAAAAAAATCATAAGGTAGCTTTGTGTGGGGAACAAACCAAAGATTAAACGGATAGTTCACCCAAAAATAAAAATTACGACATTTAGTGGAAGCTAGAGATTATGGTTTATAAGGTTTTAAATTAATATTTTTCTTACACAAATGCATCAATTTACTTCAGAAGGCCCCCCGAGCCGTGTGGAGTACTTTTTATGATAGAATGATGCACTTTATTTTGCTTCAAAGTCTCAACAGCCATTAGAAAGCTTGGAAGACCCACAACAGTTTTTTTTATTATAACTCTGATTGCATTTGTCTGAAAGAAGAAAGTCATACACACCTAGGATGGCTTGAGGGTGAGTAAATCATGGGGTAATTTTCATTTTTGGGTGAACTATCCCTTTAAGTTGTTATTTCCTGAATCGTCTGATTCATGACTCAGTCATTCTGAGCACTTTTGTGAACTGATTAATTGAAAATAACCAACTTTTATGGTGCCTTTGTGTCCTTTTTGAAGCTTGAAAGCTTTATTCCCCATTATTTTGTAAGTGCATGGGGAAAAACAACCAGAACATTATTCGGAATTTTCCTTTTGTGTTCCAAGAAAATTAAACAGGTTTGGAGTAAATGCTGACAGGATTTAGGTTTGTTTTGAATTAACTGTTCCTTTTCTGTTAGAAAACACCACGTCAAAATAATAGCCAGGAAATTCAAAAGCTTCAAAGGGTTTAATAGCTGATGACGATATTTTTCTGTCCACACACTCTGGACAGCACTCCCATGTATAGTATGTTGCTTGAACATTTCATTTATGACCAAATTTTCATCTTGTGACCTGTCAGGCAGCTCCTGTCAGTGTTAACTGTGCATAAGATCTGACTGCACATGCCCTGTAGTGAAGCAGTGATGTCATAGATTCAGAGAGGGAGTCAGCAGTTCACAGCATGTGTGTATCATTTGGAGCGGAGGAGGGAGAGGGGAATTCCCAGAGAGAGAGTGGAGGGAAAGAAGCTGTGCTTCGGACAGTCCTGCAATGAAACAATGAAACAATGAATAACCCTTCAGAAAACGCTGACAGATAAGATTGATCCTGACAGGTTAAAAGTTAACTGGAGGTTTCCTGAGACCAAAAATCTTTTCACATGCACACAAGCTGTCTTTGTTGTATTTGCTGTAATTATCTTATGCGGAATTCTCATGTGGAATCTGAATCACACTCACTAAATCAAGCTTCACGATGATGGGACCCTCTCGCAATTTATTCATGTAATTATGCTTTGGTTTGCTTGTTTAAGTTAAAACAGCTGGTCTTTTATTTCGATCATTGATCTGATCCTTCAATCCTGAAAGTCCCTTACTGAGAAATTGATTTTTTTTTTTTTTTTTTTTCCGTTTCTCCAGAATGTATTGACTCCCCAGGTTCTAACTAGATTTTAAAGCCCAGTAAATGTATTTAGGTTGTTAGATTATTGTATTTACGAATGTTTAATATGCATGTATGTATAGTAAAATTGTAATAATATAATATATATAATGCACTGGTCTGATTTGTAGTATAATTAGCTTTCTATCAAAACAATATAAGTAGATAATGTGTCCTCATTAAGATAAGAAAACACATGCAAGTGTGTGCTTGTTTGGGGAAAGGATGTTATAAAAAGAGCATTAGAGGTGAAAGGTTCAGGAACAGGAGAAGATATGGGTATTAGAGCGTCTGTTATGGAGCTTACTGTGGGTGAAAAGATAAAGTGTGCAGGATGAGTGAAGACGTCGGACGGCTTTATTGTCTCTGCGCGGCTCAGCAATTCCCAGTAGAGCTTGAGGCAAAGGAAAATTCGTACTATTCATCTCGGTGCTGTTTTTCAAGTCAAATATTTACCTAGTGTTGGATGACTGCGTTCCCCTCAGATTGCCGGATAGCATTTCAAAAGCTGCTTACAGTAAACACAGCAAAGAGTGCTGCGATGACACTGTCTGCACCTGTGCTTTGAAAAAAAGACCACAGGTGGCTACTTATTGTACCTGCTTTTTTATTTATCAGTTTTATTATTATTATTATTATCATTATTTATTGAAATAATGTAAGTGTACTAAATATTTTTTCTCTAATACAAGTTAACTTTCACACCTAAAGGAAACAATACTTTTCCAGACATGGTGATAAACGCACACAAAATGAAAACTCTGTCATATTGAGATCACACGACCAGCTGGATACTACACATTTATTGTGCTAGAAAGTATCAAACACTTTTGTTTGCATAATAAATGAATACCACAGTGATCAAGAAAACAAAGAAAAATGCACATTTAAGTACCTGTTGACACTAGCTTCTCTGTTCCTTTTGTAAGGTCTCTAAGATCTCTAGCATCTGCTAAATGTCTAAATGTGAATGTAATGTAAAGCACACTGTGGTGACTATTTATTTGGTTCAAGGCTCTTGTGTTATGTGTAAATTATACAAAGTGTTCTGTATGACTAACGTCCTGATTGGTCTGTGGTTGTTTGTCCCTCCAAATCTGTCAGTGCTGCAGGGATTATTGTGTGACCTCCTCACCCCTCTGTGACTCTCTCTCCACTGTGAGATCAATATTCTCCCTTACTGTGACGCACATCCTCTGTGAGTGAACTGCTGCACATATAACTGCTGCACTGGGAAAAAATTAGCTATAGCCTGTGAGAGTGAGATCAGCATGTTTGTCTGAATGATCCAATGCTGTTTTACATTTACATTAATTTATCTAGCAGATGCTTTTATCCAAAGCGAAATACAACAAGCGATTTATCATAAAAAGGCAAATAAACACAGGAAGTGCTTGTAATACAAAGTTTCAGACATTGTTCAAATTAGTCCAAGCTTGAATATTGTCAGGGAGTTTATGTGCTATATTCAAATGTTTGGGGTTGGCAAGATGTTTTTGATAAAAGTCTCTTATGTTCACTGAGGAGACATTAAAGAGGCAATACTGTTTACATTGATACACAGAAGTTTGATACAAGCGCATCTAAAAACAACGGAAAATACAGAGTGAGCTGCTGCCGGGCGAGTGCATAATCCAATTTGCCCTAAACATGAGACGTGCTTTATATTAAAAGCTTTAAAATAACTCACGCTATAGTTAACACGTATAGTTTAAAACTGTTTGCCCCACGAGATGCTCTGACAGACACATGCTAACAGATAGACTACTGCTGCTGTTTATTTTGTTTGAGATGTGGTGTTTTCCTTAGTGCATAACTAACGTTTCACAGATATATTCTCCATCTGTAAATGTTACAAAGTCATGGAAATATTTTCATTTTGCTGTCAGGAGTGCATGAGCCTTCTGGACACAATTCTTCTCTAAACTTAACAGACTTTAGTGAGCGAACGCCGATGCGTGCATGTGCACCAAACAGATGAAGCGCAATAGAATTGGAGTTCAAAAATTCTGAATAAAATATACATTTTGCTAAAATATTTGAGCATAAATGTGCCATATGTTAAGGTTTGAACCTACAGGTAGGTCTAAGTGTATTTTTATGATATACACTAATTATGATAATCAAAATAACACAATTAATACAGTTAGTCTGTGCTTTTGTTTTTGTTTTTTCATTTTTAGTTTAGGTCATTTTAACCTTTTTTTTGCACATAATATATAGCATAGCCTACATGGTTACATTCACTTTGTGTTTTCATACTCTAATATTACTTTGTTTGTTGGACAACATTGGGCAGGATATTTTTTCAATCCCAATAGAAATCCCAATAGAAAGTGTACTATATATATATATATATATATATATATATATATATATATATATATATATATATATATATATATATATATATATATATATATATATATATATATTTTTTTTTTTTTTTTTTTTTTTTTTTTTTTTTAATTCTTGTATATATATATATTGGGCAGGATATTTTTATAATTTTTTTAATCCCCATAGAAAGTGTACTATATATATATATGCATAAATTACCAGTCAAACGTTTTTGAATTTGAAGATTTTTAATGTTTTTGTTTTTTTAAAGAAGTCTCTTCTGCTCATTAAGCCTGCACTTATTTGATCCAAAGTACAGGAAAAAACTGTAAAATTTGTTTACTATTTAAAATAGCTGTTTTCTTTTTGAATATATTTTAAAATGTAATTTATTTCTGTGATTTCAAAGCTGAATTTTAGCATCATTACTCCAGTCTTTAGTGTCACATGATCCTTCAGAAATCATTCTAATATTCTGATTTGCTGCTCAAAAACATTATTATTATTATTATTATTATTATTATTATTATTATTATTATTATGTTGAAAACAGCAGAGTATAATTTTTTCAGGTTTATTTATGTGAAATATAAATATTTTGTAACATTATAAATGTCTTATAAATGCCACTTTTGATTTAAAGGTGCCTTGCCAAATAAAAGTGTTAATTTCTAAAATAAAAAATAAAAAAATAAAATAAATAATGCTGACACCAAGCTTTGGAATGGTATAGTGTATAATGTTACAAAAGCTTTTTATTTCAGATAAACGCTGATCTTGGGATCTTTCTATTCATCAAATTATCCTGAATAAAAAAAATATACTCAACAGTTTTAAATATTGATAATAATAAAAAATGGAGTAATGATGCTGAAAATTTAGCTTTGATCACAGGAATAAATTAAATTTTAAAATATATTAAAATAGAAAACAGTTATTTTAAATAGTAAAAATATGAAATAATATTACTGCTTTTGCTGTATTATGAATCAAATAAATACAGGCTTGGTGAGCAAAAGAGAAATCTTACTTTTCAAAAACTTTTGACTGGTGGTGTATGTTTTGATGTTTTAATTACAATATTTTACATCAGCTATTTTTGTTAACGACCTCTAAACTGTGTATTTGACTGCTGTTCCCTGTGCTTCTAGTTTAATCATCAACCATCAATCATACCGCTCTCTTCTTTCTTGTCTTACATGCAGTTACTCCAATCAGTATCTCACATCTCTTTGTTTACTTGTTCAGTAAGTAGCCGTGTAATAAGCAGGATAACATGCAATCAGACAGTCTTTATTGCAAAATACACTCTTTCAGGGTGATTCCAGACATAACCGCATTGTCAGGTGTTGTGATAATAACTGGCTTGACTATACCTGATGCTTTATTTAGTGAGTATTAATTAGAGCTCTGTCGGTTCTCAGGGTTTGCATACAGTTTGTGCTTTTTAGGTGGGGTCAATCCCTGTACACACAGCTGTCAGCCTTTCACTGATGAATCACTGAGGAGGGAAGTGACGTGATGTTAACAGCATTTAAACTTGTGTGTGTGCATGTGCGTCAGTGTTTTGGACTGTTTTCCTTTGGCAATAGGTAAGGCTGTGTTTTTACACTTACTCTAGCAAGTGCTGTGATCTGTTTGCCCTATTAAAATTCATTCATTAACGGCTCCCGAAGGTCTTTATAAATCGTATTGACAGTGAAAGTAGTATATTTATGTAAATATGTGTTATATAAATGTCTAGGTTTCCTTGGCAATTCAAGTGTGGTATGTTTGAAGTTTGTTTTAAATCTGTCTAGTGTTCGTTTGGCTTATATAGAGTATTTGTTTGAGTATTTATTGGTAGAGTGTTTATATGTTGGTTAAACTAAATAAATCCTGTTGTCAAGTTTCCTCTTTTGTTGTTTTCCCTTTATAATAGTCAGACTTTGCATTTCAAGCATGTCTTTTACAAAGTAAAAGCAAGCAAACAGGTTTTTGTGTGAAACAGGCAGAGTAATAGAATTTAGAATCAGGCTTAAATGGATACAATGTTGAAAAGGCGCGCAAAAAACTTCTCCCCTTTTTTTTCCACTATAGCGGCATTCACTTGCATTTTTCTATCTCTACCCAAGAACATTTTCTTCTCTTTGATTTGTACATCTGGAGCAGGTCATTGGAATGTATCGCTACATGAAAAGGAAGCGTGTTTCTGTAGTGGCTTCCTAAAGCAGCCAGAGGTTCCTAGAGGAAGGAAAAGCAGCCTATTGTTTTCAGCAGTTGTTTCCATTGGCCGATGCAAAGGATGTGGAGGGGGTTATCTCTGTGTTTTGATTGGTTCTTTTCCTTAAGTGCTCTTTGAGGATTTTATGTAAACAGCCAAGGAAATCTGAAGAACATTTTTCAACGTCAGCGTTAAAGTGCACTTTATATAATTAAAGAGGGTCACACGTAATACAATTACTCATTTTTAGTGGCCGTTCTTGGTGGTCGTTTCTGCCTGGCTCACATGTGCGCTAATTGCTTCTTGTCTTACACGAAGCGTAGCCTCAATAAATTGTAAGTCTGAACTAAAGGTTTTTAATTAATTTAAATTGTTCAGTGGATCACAATTTCTTCTGTCTCTAGAGTGGTAAATCATGAAGGGGAAGGGCTAAGACTCCAATGTTGGATGACAAAATAACAAATCAAATCATACACTAAACAGTTGCGTGCATAGTGTATAGCATATCATTTGGGACTCAACTAACTAACAACTATGTCATACTGACATTATTTTTTGTTTCTACAGAAGTGGCGCTGAAGGTTCACCTGAGTGACGCTAGCACTCATCAGCCTCTCGCTGGTGTCACTGTGGAGATCTTCACTAACCACACTCCCGTTGCCTCGGACATCTCTGGTCCCGATGGCAACGCCTTCATCAGGTTTCCTTATCGCCTCGGCGACCTTCTTGTAGTGACTGCAACCAAGCGTGGCTACGTACCAAACTCCATTCCATGGCGACCAAGCAGGCTTCCTGGTAATGCCCTTATATTGGATAATTAAAGGGATAGTTCACCCAAAAAGAAAATTGTGTTGTTAATTATTCACCCTTATGTCATTCCATACCTGTAAGACCTTTGTTCATCTTCAGAACACAAATTAGATATTTTTGAAGAAATCCAAGAGCTTTCTGACCCTGCAAAGACAGCGATGCAACTGCGTCGTCGTACTCTCATGAAGACAAATTGAAAATTGGCATGGAAGAGAAGAAATTGTTGATTAAAGTCATTATTTTTGTTTTCTTTGCACACAAAAAGTGTTCTCGTAGCTTCGTAAAATTACGGTTCAACCACTGATGTCACATGGACTATTTTAAAGAGCAGGTCATATGGTATTTTAAAGTGTCCCAATATTCTGTTGGAGTCCCCTACAACAGGTCTAAATGCATCTAAGGTCAGAAAACTATTTTCTTTTTAAATTCTGTCATTGTATTTGGCACAATTATTTTTATTTTGTATTTTTTAATTTGTACTTCTTTTGGTTTGTTTGTTTGTTTCATTTGGTGGGTGGGGGGAGGAGGCTAGGAGGGGTCATTTGTGTGTTTTGGGGTGGGGGGTAAATACTTGAAAATGTATATATAAAGTAAGGAAAAAACAAAAAAGAAAACACAATTTTCTCAGAATGTACATTTAATATTAGAATCATTTCTGAATGATTTCGAAATGGTTCATTCAAAGCAGTTCTGTCTATAAACCCCTCCCTTCCATAAGCCTACTCTGCTCTGATTGGTCAGCTCCCAAGTCTGTTGTGATTTGGTATAGAGAGGAGTACTTCAGCAAGTTAGTGAGTGCTACCTTTACATAAAACAATAATATAGTGCTCCAATCCGTTCTTAAAATAATGACATAAAAAACATTTTGTTTAACATTTATGCAAGCAAGTCGTGCCCTCAGCTAAAGTTGAGCTGCTAAACTGTAAACCCTTCACAAAACAATATTGGTGGATACGTTAGCCGAGCGCTAACGTGACTAACTGATGAAACAATACAGTTTGTAAACCAAAATGTCTACATTCTTCATTATTAAACGAAGTCTTTAGAACAACAACAGTCTACATTAATCAACACATTCTTAGGAAATAGTAGGTTCACAGAGAATTATCAGAACTATTTCAGTAAGACAGTAATATCGTGGTTTACCTGGAAACCTAAAGCTGCGCTAGGTATCACATATTAGCACAAAAAACTAGATATTTTGAGCACTCACTTGAAAAAGTACATATAACATATCAATCATACTTGCAGGCTGTGGTTCAGAGATGCTTGTTAGTCCAAATAAAGAAGATTAGAAGCGAAAAAAGATAAAAACCAAGATTGGAGAAGCAGTTCTCAGTAAAATGACAAGCACAAACAAAAGGTTTGAATTGTATTGTTGTGGTATCATGGAAAAAATTAATTTTAACTACTGATTCTTCACATCATCATCTTTCGGGAATGGGAAAACAAAACAAACTTGCTTTCACAGGGCAGAACTCAGCGTCTTCTTGACATGATATAAACACACTAAGTGTTTGTGGGCAGGTCAGGCTGTTCGTATTTCGTGGGCAGGCGGGGATTATGCTAATACCTTACATAGTGACATATATCGGTAACAGGCAGAAGATTTAAAAAATATGACGACTTGTTAAGGTGATTCAGAATTGACTCTCTCTTTTGAGAGACGGTATCCTTATTATGCACTTTTTTGATTAACAACTTTGCAGACTACATTTAAGAATTGCTACGTTACAAACTGCAAAAGAGATATTTTTCGAAAACCCATGTGACCTGCTCTTTAACGATGTTCTTGCTACCTTTCTGGGCCTTGAACGTGTCAGTTGCATTGCTGTCTATGCAGGGTCAGAAAGCTAAGGGTTTAATCAAAAATATCTTAATTTGTGTTCTGAAGGTAAATGAAGGTCTTACGGGTTTGAAACGACATGAGAGTGAAAAATTAATGACATAATTTCCATTTTTGGGTGAACTAACCCAAATTCTGCATGCTCATTAGCTGTTTTACTTCTAAATGACATTTCCTGTCATCTGTTACTCACTCAAAGTTGATTATAAAAAAAATGGAATCATTTAATATCATTGTGACATGTTAATCTCAGTTTTTCATGCTGTACATTATAATGTTGTGACACCTGAAGTCACTAGTAGCATTTAAAACTATTATTTTTAGTGTTTTTCATTACAAAAAAAAAAAACACTAAAAACAATTTGTTTTTGTTTTTTTGTAACAAATATATATATATTTATTTATTTATTTATTTATTTTTTAGTAGTAAAAACATGAATTTTTGTAAAAATGTGGATTTTATATGGCATTTCATTTTTTTCTGTTCAACTAAACAGTGCAAATGCCCAAAAATATTTTTTTTTTCAGCATGTCTGAACAAAGTCTTATTTCTTTGCTTTGATGATTGTATTAATGAGATGGATTACTTCTACTGTAACTATTGGTGACTGACACATCCTTTGGGTCAGTCTATAGAGGATTTGGGACAGGAAATGAAAACTAGAGTGGAGCAGGAATGCAGAAAGCTGTTAGAAAGAAATAGAATGTTCCATTACAGCTAATGAGATTAACCTACTAACTAGTTGCAGACGAAAGAAACTGCGGCTAAATGCAGCACGGTCGTGCAGATGTTTCAGGGCGCTAAGATTGTTTTGTAACACTTGTGGAGTTAACAAGAGATCAGAATCTTTTTCTCTATGCAGATTAATAGCAACAATAAGTGAAGGATTTCCAGAAGAGAGGGATTGAGATGTTGTGGATTCTGAGCATGCAGGCCTGTTTGTGATTTATTTTTTGTGTGTGTCTGTGTGTTTTCAAGTTTTCTCATCTCTCAGTCTGGATCTGCTTCCTGAGAGGGCTGCTACTCTGATGGTGTACGATGACGTGGTGCAGATCGTCTCTGGATATCAAGGTAACAGTCACGTGTGTGTTTGAACAGGTTATTATGCTGCCTTTTGTTCTGTAAGTCTTGACATTGTGAATTCGGTTACATTTTTTTATTTATTGTTAGGGGTTGTGCACTTTTAATATTGTTCCCTCATAGATGCAAAAAGACAGACTCAAAAATATGTATTTATTTGTATTATTTTCTTTTTCATTTTTTGTTTATGCCTGGCAAAAATGAAAGAAACATGGGTTAAAAGTATTCATAATTTTATGTGCTGAATTCTGTAATGAACATCTAATGGTGATGCACTTTTATTGTTTACACATGACAACACACACACTGCTTCACTAGGGAATGAAAAGTTTGTTAATAAACTACCTGTAATGGAGGAGAAATGTAAAAGAGAGAGTGAGGGTGTGTCTGGAGTCAACGGCCCAGCAAATCCCTAGTATCCTTTGTTTGTGTGTGTGTGTTTGTGCTGGTCAGCATGTTTTTAGTCATAACATTTTAAACATTCCACTTAACATCATGGTCATATATTGTCACTTTAGTGTTCTTTGTAAAAACTGCAAAAATCATTAAATAGTAGTGTAAAATAGCGATCTTAAAAGGTCAAATGAGCATCTGATAGACAGACATGGAATTTCCAAACGGAATGTCCGAACTGTTGAATTCAGCTTTGCCATCACAGAAATAAATTGTTTTAAAATACACTGAAGCAGAAAATAGTTATTTAAAATGAGTGAGCATTTTTCTTCGAGTCAAAAGTTTACATACACCTTGCAGAATTTGCAAAATTTTACCAAAATAAGAGGGATCATACAAAATGCCTGTTATTTTTTTATTTAGTACCGACCTGAATAAGATATTTCACATAAAAGATGTTTACATATAGACCACAAGAGAAAATAATAGTTGAATTTCTAAAAATGACCCTGTTTAAAAGTTTACATACACTTGATTCTTAATACTGTGTTGTTACCTGAATGATCCACATCTGTATTTTTTTTTTTTTTTGTGATTGTTGTTCATGAATCCCTTGTTTGTCCTGAACAGTTAAACTGCCTGCTGTTCTACAGAAAAATCCTTCAGGTCCCACAAATTCTTTGGTTTTTCAGCATTTTTGTGTATTTGAACTCTTTCCAACAATGACTGTATTCTTTCAAGATCCATCTTTTCACACTGAGGACAACTGAGGGACTCGTATGCAACTACTACAGAAGGTTCAAAAGCTCACTGATGCTCCAAAAGGAAAAACAATGCATTAAGAGCCGGGGGGTGTAAACTTTTTGAATTTGAAGACCAGGGTAAATTCAACTTATTTTGACTTCTGGCAAACATGTAAGTACCTTTTGTAGCTTCTGATAGGGCAGAATTAAATTAAAAAAATGTATGATATTTAGGCAAAATATCATACTTCATTCTGTTCAAAAGTTTTCACCCCCTGGCTCTTAATGCATGATTTTTTCCCACTGGAGCATCAATGAGTGTTTGAGCTTTCTGTAATAGCTGCATATGAGTCCTTCAGTTGTTGTCTGTATGATTTTGAGATCCATCTTTTCACACTGTCATTGTTGGAAAGGGTTCAAATACACAAAAATGCTGAAAAACCAAAGAATTTGTGGGATTTTTCTGAAGAACAGCAGGCAGTTTAACTGTTCAGGACAAACAAGCGACTCACTAAACAAAAAAACACAGCTGTGGATCATTCAGGTAACAACACAGTAGTAAGAATCAAGCATATGTAAACTTTTGAATGGGGTTATTTTTATAAATTCAACTATTATTTTCTCTTGTGGACTATATGTAAACATCTTTTATGTGAAATATCTTATTCAGGTCGGTACTAAATAAAAAATAACATGCATTTTGTATGATCCCTCTTATTTTGGTAAAATAATTTTGCAGTTTCTGCAAGGTGTATGTAAACTTTTGACTTTAAATGTATTCTCTGGAAAATCTTCATATTACATGCTGATCTGTTTCTCAAGTAAATGTATTTTGTTTTAAGGCTGTTTAGACATTTTTATTTGGAAAACAAGACAAATGCTGATGAAGATAATGCATTTTTCCGTTGACTTGTTTGGACGACTGTGTCATGTGGCGAGTGTAATGAGAATCATTCTGTACTGTTGTCCACGTGGCTCGTGAGACTTCATGCTAATTGAAGCTTTCTGTGTGAGTGTGATACCACACTGAAATGAGAGGCTGTATATACACACTACACAAACACAAGAATGAGAAGAATTCACTTTTCAAACCAATCTTTCACATTCCTCCTTTTTCTGTCTCCCTGTTACCCACATGTGCTCTTTTTTTTTTTTTTCTAGCTTACACTATTTTCCTTTATTCTTCCTCCTAGCAACCTCTTTCTTTTGGTAACCTGTCCCTTGGTGTGTGCGATATGTCAGGAGAGAAACATGTTTATGGGTCTCAGGGGAACACTAACACTGCACTCTCATTCAGAGCGTTGTCCCAGTCCTGTCCCCTGAAAACACTCAATCACCACACGCTTATAACAAAAGCAGAGGACACTGACAGACATACAGAGCCTCGGACGCATGGCTGAAATACACACACACGTGCCACAGATCTGCTTTTGTAATCCTCCACTTGGGGATGTTTATGACACACTTTCACCTATCGCTTAGAGGTCCTATGTCTGTCCACCAAACCATTTTCACACAAAACACCTCTCATATATAAGTATAGGTGTGTAGGCCCCTATGAAATGTGACCCTGGGCCACAAAACCAGTCATGAGTAGCACGGCTATATTTGTAGCAATAATGCGTTGTAAGGGTCAAAATTATTGATTTTTCTATTATGCCAAAAATCATTAGGATATTATGTAATTACATGATCAGTTAGACTGACCCAACTTAATTTTTTGGTTAGTGATATGAATTGCTAAGGACTTCATTTGAACAACTTTAAAGGCAATTTTCTCAATATTTTGATTTTTTTTTATTAATTTATTTATTTTTTATTTTTTTGTGCACCCTCAGGTTCCAGATTTTCAAATGGTTGTATTTTGGCCAATTATTATCCTAACAAACCATACATCAATGGAAAGGTTATTTATTCAGCTTTCAGCTTTCATGTGTTGTATCAATCTCAATTTAAAAAAATTGACCCTCATGACTGGTTTTGTGATCCAGGGTCACAAATACATTTCATTTTTTTTTTTTTTCCAAATTCCGTTTTATTTATTTAATTTCCCCCCCAAATTCTGTTTCTTCCATTTACTTTTTTCTGGATTCAGTTTTTTTCCATTTTAATTTGTCTACACTCTGTTTTAATGGTTCAATTAAAAAATACGAATCAAAAGGCATGTCTAATTAATTGAAATTATTAACTGTACACAATTTAACAGCAAGTTATTAAAAGTTTAACAAAAATTACATTTTTAGGGCCCTATAAAATACTTTATTTTTAAAATACTATATTTTTTTTTTTTTTTTTTTCAAATTCAGTTTTATATTTAACAGATTCTGTTTTCCATTAATTTTCTGAATTCCATTTTAATGGTTTCATTAAATTTTAATAATCAAAAGCATTACTAATTAATTGATTTTATATAAAAATATAATGTAATTTAAGTTTAACAAAACAGATTGCTGTGTATTTACATTTTTCTGCCAAATCAATTCTAGTAAACAATTTCTCTGGTAAATATTCCTTAAAAAATAATCTTTTAATAATAATTTTATAGTAGTACTATTACATTCAGTAATATATTTCTGTCACAGTTTGTTCAAGTTAAACCAAACTTTTATTTTGACGGGTTGCTGTGAAGACCTTTGAGTTTCATGATGATGGTTTTTCTCAAAAGAAACAGCAAAATGCTCATGAAGTGACTCTCAGAGCAGAACATGCAAGATTCTTATTTAAATATTCTTTTTGCACGTAATACTCAGTCACTAGTCCATATCGCATTTTGATATATGTGAACTGACCTATTTTTGATTTATTCATCGCAAATTTGGCAAATTCCGTGACATTCCATGTTATACAGTAAATTCAGTTTTTATGACTGGATTCCGTGATTCTGTCTGCGTTTTGCACATTGTGGAAATCATAGGGCCCTAGGTGTGTGTGATGTGCATAAAAAAGTTCTTCTAAAGAGAACGGTGTTGCTAAAAATATAAAAAGGCTAAGTGAGACAGAGAAACCAATAATTATTTTCATGGTGCTCAATAACGGATGAATTGTTGATAATAAAATTCTACTGTATAATATTTTGTCTAAATAAATGAAAAATAAAGCACTAAATCAGTTGTTTTAAATGCCACAAGTAAATTTAGTAATCATAATATTATAATGTACAGTATGAAATGTGGATAATGTGAATAAGAACCTTCTAAAGTGCATTTGTTTAAGGAAAAATATCCATATTTAACACTTTAAACCTTAATATCTAGCTTCCACTAACCGACCTATGCACATTCATGAGAGAGTCGCGTTCCAGTGGATGTATATACAATATATTAAAATAGACATCAGCTATTTTAAACAGTAAACTGTTTTACCGATCACAAACTATTTGTAGTGTTATTGCTTTGTTAGTTTGATGGGGTATTAGTAAGGACCATATGGGCTATAGCTTGGTCTCATGTCTATGGTATGTAAGATCTGCCACAATGGAAACATAATGACATCATCACTCTCAAGAGACACATGCTGCAATACCAGCACTCCATCAGATACTGATCTATTCCATTTAGAAGGAGAGAGAGATGAAAGAATGGTGTTGCATGTATTATGTCATGCATGGCAGATCATTAACCTAATGCATGCTCATTTCTGCCATGTGCATGTGTGTGTGTTTGCGTCTCTAGGTTCAAAACTGCAGCCATGGGTGCAGTTCCAGAGAAGAGCGTTGAGTCTTCCTTCTAATGCAACCTACACCAATCTGACCGCCTTCCTCACAGTGAGCAGTTCAACGCAAGACACGCAGTACTTCCCCTACCTGCAGGGACTTCATCCCAACTACACAGGTAACACACAAGAGTGCTGAGGACTCAATTTTAGTGGGCAATACCAGTGAAAATCAACAGCAGTGAATATTCATGAATTGAAATGTTATATTTCGTCTGTGTGTCTGTAAATTTACTTCAGTGATTGTGAGATTTGAGGTGTTGAGGCAAATATTTAATTTGCGTTAGAATGTGTTGTGATGAGAAAGAATGTAAATGGGGAATGCTACTTTTCACTCTGAATTAATCAGTACTGCTTTTTAATAGAAGGTTCTTCAGCTCTGAATAATTAATTGTTAAACCATTACAGAACAAGTTCTGTCATCCTTAATGATGATTTATGCTGCAAACGTGAGTTCACTCTAAAATTAATGAAACTTTTTTTTTCTGCTGTGCTTGTAATTATAATGGATGACTTGTTATGTCTGTCTGATACTGTTTTAGATGACTCATTATCAATATTTAATATAGGTCATCAAGTGCGGATCCAACAAAGTATTAAAATGGTTTCCTGTACAGAAGTAAAAATAAGTGTCCTAAAAAAACAAACACTGAAATGTATTAACATTACAAAAAAATGCATAGATCAAATTAATAACTTCTTTCAGCAAGAATGCATTAAACTGATCAGAAGTAGCAGTAAAGACATGAAAGACAGTATGATGTTACAAAAGATTTCTGTTTTTTTAAATAAGCAGCACAACTGTTTTTAACAATGAAGATAATATAATTTTTTTTTTTTTAAGCAGCAAAGCATATTAGAATGATTTCTAAGGGATCATGTGACACTGAAGACTGGAGAAGTGGCTGCTGAAAATTCAGCTTTCCCATCACAGGAATAAATGACATTTTAAATTATATTAAATTAGAATTTTTTTTAGGTTGCAATTTCACAATATTACTGTTTTTACCATATTTTTAATCAAATAACTGCAGCCTTGGTGAGCATAAAAGACTTCTTTCAAAAACATTAAGAAATCTTACTGCCCCCCAAACCTTTGAATGGGACAGTCTATAATATATTCTTTATCTCTTTCTTTTTTCTCACTTTTTTTTGTCTGATAGGCAGTGATCGAAAGTTCGAGTTGACTCCTGTGGCTGCTATCAGTGTCCATCTTTTGGGAAGCGATGGGACGGAGCTTCATGTCAGTGAGCCAATCAGCGTGAGCGTCCCGCTTCCTGCAAACAGTGGCTTGAAAGAGAATGATCACATCCCTGCCTGGAGGTTTGACCCTAAACTGGGTGAGTTTATAACACATTCATCTTATAATAGATATTAAAGCATTCCTGTTTATAATCTCTGTGAACATAAATCACATAAACTGTTACTAACAAATCAAAACTAAAGGGTTATGCAACGAATTGTTACGCCAAAGGTGCTGAAGGTGTTTCCTGTCCGAGGCGAGTTTACTGTGTGTTTGTATGTGAGGTCGTGATCTCTTCAAAGCCTTCAGATTTCCTGCCTTCCTGGTTTCTGAGGCAAATAAGTCTAAAGGAAATTTTTAAACCTGAGCTTGGTGGGAATGATGTCGGACTGTTTTCCCTATGTCAAAAACGCAGACAAAGCCTAAAGGATAAGTTCACATCCAGAATAAAAATTTCCTGATAATTTTCTCACCCCCATGTGATCCAAAATGTTTATGTCTTTCTGTCTTCAGTCACAAAGACTTCAATGGTGGCTAATGGGTTGAAGGTCCAAATTGGTTAAAAAGTATAACCATAATAATCATAATAGTGAACTAACCGTCAGTCAACGAGAAGAGGCTTGGTCATCCAAAATTTTATTAGCCACTTAGTCGCAGAAAAAAAAAATTCCACAGGAATTGGCGAAGTCATACAGTCCGGACAGATCGTTAACGACTGATCTATGTGGTAACACGGTACAGTGGGCAGGACATCTAAACGCTCACCTATCATTTTTTTTTTTTTCATCTGAAATATGTAAGTAATAGCAACTTTACATGCACTCACAAAAACAACAAAACATTTCGCTTTTGTAAAATAAAGCAAACGGGATGCGCTTTCTGCCGTCTCTGTGAACTTGAGCGTGAAACTTCAAAACTCTGTGTATACTTGCTTTACACACATTAAATATATATATATCTATAGAGAGCAAAATGTCTACTTTCAAATGAACCAATTTAAGCAGAAAACAAATATTCTCAGATTATGTAATCCGTATGAAACATGCAAACAGGCACATCCATTTCTGTGGAGATAAGTCAGTGTCGCCAACTTCATCTCTTAAAGAAAGAAAGCACATTAAAACATTAATGCAGTTTTTCCCTGACACATTCATAATTATTATATCGGCCGGTGCGCTGTGGCAAGCTTTATGTGTGCGCTTTAGCGCTTATTAGGCTATGTAGGCAGTTAAAGCCTGATTATCATGATTTATATGGTTTATTAATAAATGTGCAACTAATAGTTGACCACTGCTTAAAATGAACAACTAATAGTCGACCAGAAGGGCAGTCCTATGAAAAAGTATATAATTATTTTTTTTATTTTTTATTTTTTGAAAATTACTGATCGTTTGGCTTGATAAGACCCTGTAGAGCCCTTTGAAACTGCACTGCAACTGCAATTTGGACCTTCAGCCCCCCCACTACATGGAGAAAAGGTCCTGGAATATTTTCCTCAAAAACGTTAATTTCTTTTTGACAGAAGAAAAAAAGACATGAACATCTTGGATCACATGGGGGTGAGTAAATTATCAGGAAATTTTTATTCTGGAAGTGAATGTCTCTTTTGACTAGCTAAATAAAGAGACATCCTGTTAAAGTTGCTGTTTTTGCTTTAACGTAGTATTGAGATTATACAGATTTCCATGATGAAAAGGGAAATTGTTCAGTAGGAAAATACTCATAATCAAATAATCAAATAATAGACAAACACAATAAATCTGTTCGAAATCAAATCCAAGTCACAAGGGGTTTTCACACAGTGGCTTTCATTTCTAATCCCAGACTGAGGTGTAATTCACAGGATCTTGTGCCTGAGTGCTTTGAATTTTTAACAGGTATATCAGAAATGTATTGCTTTAAAGGGGTCATCGGATGCCCGTTTTCTACACGTTGATATGATTCTTTAGGGTCTTAATGAAAAGTCTGTAATATACTTTGGTTAAAAATTCTCAATGGTAGTGTAAAACAACACCCTTTTTGCCTTGCCAAAATCAGCTCTGCAAAAATCATCCTGTTCTGGTCGAGGTTGCTTTAAATGTTAATGAGCTCTGCTCACCCCGCCCCTCTCTTCTCTCTGTGGAGTGATGAGCCTGTTTACTTTAGCCGCATTTAGCCGCTAAACTTGCTAACTAGCAAGTTTTTAGGAAAGGCGATTGCAACGATTCATTAAAAAAACCCTTATACTCACTTCTGCTGTAAGTGAAGCTATATCACGAATGATTCACGCGAACATAGACGGATAAATTTAGATCGGGAGGCGCATTCCATTCACAAACAAACATAATCCACTGCATCTTCAGCGGCTCAGATGTCGGGAGTAAATGATGTTCATTATTACATTCAGCAACACAACACCTCAATTGGAGATATTCTTGTCTAACTTACATTCCTGCTCCGGCATCAGAAAAATGGAGATCAGGCTGTTACAGCTGATTTAAGGCGGGTCTGAGGTATGACGCTCATGTCACTCAACTATCGTGGGAGCGGTCACACCAACAGGCATCTGAGAATGGCTCCATTTGAAAAAGGGGATATTATTTTTACAGATTAATTAAAACCATTGCATGGATTTTTATCATTATAGGGTAGATTTGTACATACACTGCCAACACCCATTAATGTTCAAACAACATGAAAAAGTGAACTTTGCATCCAATGACCCCTTTAAAATGTTACGTTAGTGAACATCTATAGATTTTCTTAATCATCCAAGTTGCTTTGAATTAGCTGTGGATGACAATCAACGCTGTATTTTTCATATACTTGATAATCTGGAGTCACTTTTTGGCTTTTCTGTTGTTTTGAAGGCTTGGTGTATCTGCTGGCTTGTTTTTAGCTCAAGGGTGAAATAACACTAGAACAGTTATCTCCTGATGCTTTAATTGTCTAGAGTGCTGTGTCTCTGTGAGCATACATAGAATTTGTCCCACCATAATCTGACAGACAAAGGTCTTTACCTCATAAATCTGAACTCTGAATATCCCATAATTTCCCTGTGGTATGATAATCATTGCTGTAATTGCAGCCCAGAGCCCATCTGGTCATTTTGTCAGTTCAGACTAAATTGACCCAGAATTCTAAAAAAACAGTTTTTTTTTTACTTTTTTTTTTTTTTGTTTTTTTTGTCTGTGCAATAATTGTTCGGGTCACACAAGGTAATCTTTCACAATACCAATCTTTTAAAACATCCTTTGTTGATTTTAAAAAATATGTAATTGTATACATCCCTAAACATGCCCACATTTAGTGTCTATTTCAGTGGATGTTTGATGTATTTTTGAATTTAGATATAACCTGAATATACATGTCTGTGGCCTTAAAGCTGAGGTTTAAAGCCACATTCAGAGTCCTTTGGCAGGTAACACTGACTGTTTGACCGCTGGTGTAATTTATGATGCGTTCAACAAATCTGGAGGCTTTGCTGCAGAAGCCTGAGACTCAGTTCAGCTCGCTCACACTCCCGCAGGAGGCTGAAAGAATCCAGTGTTGTGTGCGAGAGGAGGGAAGACGGGCAGAGATGGATCAGAATATGTGCACAATGGATCTCCATTGAGTTCTTCCACTCTGTAAGCTCTGATATGTTGTTTTGGATGTCTATTCAGCCAACCAATAAGCTGATAATTATTGCTGATAACCAATAAATGGCTGATATTAAAATGAATATTATTAATAATATTTTGTCTAAAAAAAGTCAAAAAACTAAAATGTATTCATTTTTAATGCTAAAAGTGAATTTGGGCATCACAACTTCAGAATGTAAAGTATGAAAAATGAATACTGATTTTGAAATTTGCTGAAGATTACATTGAACAGTGTTATTCAATTATTACTGATTTATGTTGAATGAGTATTAGATGATGGAGAAGGTTCTCTAAATGTAAAAGTAAGGAAAATGAGCATGAATGTATGTCTGAATCTAAATCAGATTGTGTGGAAGAACAGGAGAGAGATGCAGAATGTAGGATGAAGTATTAAGGGAAGCTGTCAGGAAAACTTTTTAAGGGAAAAAGAAACTTTCAAAATTCATAACTCCAGGCCTCTTCTCTGGACGGCTCTGTTATCACTGTTGTCTCCTAGCAGCCGCTTATAAACAGAGCAGAGGACAAGGTGGAAAACAGCGGCCGACACTAACTCGATTTCCTCTCTTAGGGCACAGAGATGTAAGCTGCTTTGTTGTCTGCAGTGCACTGTGATATGGGGATAAAGACTAGACTAAAAAGCCCCAGGAATCACACAGCATTTAAATTATACTGTTCCTCCCAGTGTTTTTAATAAGAGTACAGCAGTGAAAAATGTTCAGGCTCTGCAGCATGGTAAACAAAGTCAGTGGTTTCATATTTGTGTCTGTTAGCTGCTTTTAAATGCTCACATTTATCACATTTTATGTCTGAATCCAATGTAATTTTGTGTGTGTGTGTGTGTGTGCACCTGGTATTTATCACGTTATGGGGACCAAATGTCCCCACAAGGATAGTAATACCAGTAAATTTTGACCTTGTGGGTACATTTGTGAGGTCCCCATGAGGAAACAGGCTTATAAATCATGCAGAATGAGTTTTTTTGAGAAAGTAAAAATGTGCACAGTCTCCTGTGAGGGCTAGGTTTAGGTGTAGGGTAGGGTTTGTACAGTAATAGGGTTTGTACAGTATAAAAACCATTACGCCTATGGAATGTCCCCATAAAACATGTAAACACAACGTGTGTGTGTGTGTGTGTGTGTGTGCATAAGTGTGCTGCTGAAAATTCAGCTTTGCCATCACAGGAATAAATTACATTTGAAAATACACTTCCAGTCAAATGTTTTTGAACAGTAAGACTTTTAATGTTTTTTAATATACTTTTATTGTTGTTGTTTTTTTGTTTTTTTTAAAGAAGTATCTTCTGTCTTTGATCCAAAATATAGCAAAAGCAATTGTGAAATATTTTTACTATTTAAAATAGCTGCTTTCTATTTGAATATATTTTAAAATGCAGTTTATTCCTGTGAACACAGCTAAATTTTTAGCATCATTAATCCAGTCTTCAGTGTCCCATGATCCTTCAGAACTCTAATCTAATATGCTGATTTGCTGTTCAAGATACATTTTTTATTATTATTATTATTATTATTATTATCAATGTTTAAAAGTTGAGTATATTTTTTTTTCAGGATTCTTTGATGAATAGAAAGATCCAAAGATCAGCATTTATCTAAAATAAAAAAACTTTTGTAACATTATACACTGTACGATTCAAAAGCTTGGAGTCAGTATTTATTTATTTAGGGACAGAAATTATAGAAATTAATACTTTTATTTAGCAAGGATGCTTTAAATTGATCAAAAGTGATGGTAAAGACATTTATGTTACAAAGGATTTCTATTTCAGATAAATTCTGTTCTTCTGAACTGTCTATTCCTCAAAAAAACCTGAAAAAACTGTTTTCAACAATAATAATAATAAATGTTTTTTGAGCAGCATATATTAAAACGATTTCGGAATGATCATGTGACTGGAGTAATGATGCTAAAAATTCTGCTTTGAAATCACAGGAATAAATTACATTTTTAAAAAAATATTCAAATAGAAAGCAGTTCTTTTAAATGGCAAAAATATTGCAACATTTTACTGTTTTTGTTGTACTTTAAAACTAATAAATACAGGCTTGGTGAGCAGAAGAGACTTATTTAAAAAAACAATAAAATATATAGTATAAATAAAATATATTAATATAGAAAACAGTTATTTGAAATTGTAATAATATTTCACAGTTACTGTTTTACTGTATTTGATTAAATAAATGCAGTCTTGTTAAACCTACAAGATAACTCACACAAAAAATCTTACCAACAGCAAACTTTTGAAGGATAGTAAATGTATGCAAATATAATGCTATATTGTAATTTGCTTCTCTTAGGCTGGATGTTTTGCAGTTAACTCAATGCAGTGGATACTGGATCAAAGGCGATTCATTAGTGTAAATACATTGTGAAATGTCAACTGACAGAGACACCTTACGTAATGTTGAGCACAAAGCAGTTCAAACAAAACTTTCTTTGCTTGCCGCATTGATATATTGCAGAGTTCTGCGTGTGACTGTATTGTAAGAGTGTGGGAAGATGTCCAGCGATATTCCTGTGCACAAACAATCACGTGTGGATGGAGATAATTGTACGCAAACAATGCTGAATCATTCTTCAGCCACTCTCTTCTGTATGTGCACATCAGCATTTCGCTCAGTACACTGTGCTTATGTGAACTGTGCAGTCACCAATGCAGTGTGTGTGCGGGGTTGCTTATCTGGCACAGATCAGATCAATAGAAGCTCTGGTGCTCATGGAGAAAAGGCAGAAATGGTTATAAGCTTACAATAACAAATGATGAATTCCTTCTCATTGTGGCTGTCTACACTAGACAAACATATTGTTCTTCCTTAGCTAAATTTTTTTTTTTCTTTTTTTTTTTTCTGTTTTTTCATCATTAGGTAGTCCTCCATAATCCTTCCGTCAACATACACTGCCACCAAGTGGCAACAAATGACCGTCTCCTCAAATTTATTTATCAGCTAAATTAAACTTGCATTCGTTTCACAGGGTAAATTTGGTTAAAACTCATGAAAATGGAAATACTTGAATTTCAATCATGAATCCTGTTTGAAATGTTCACCTTAATTAGAAATGCATGACAACCCTGATTCAGATCCTGATAAAAGCTCTTCCTGTGGGTTGTGTGGTGTGTGTTGGCATGGTTTTAATCCCCGTCTGACCCCGTAAACAATTGGCAAAGCATCTAGACAGAATAATGCTGTAGAACATCTAATGAATGCACTGTACAAGATCAATAGAGAAACCTGATAGGATGACAGTTCAGTGTAAGTGTTTTGAGTGTTGTCTGCACTGCCTGGTCTCAACGCTCGACTCAAATCACCTGCTGACCACAGATGTCCTAAAGATTGAGGGTTATGTTCTTTTTGTGATTGATTAAATGATTGTGATATTGCTGAATAGACATAATGAAAAAAACACACCATACATTTACAAGTAGCAAAATATAATGTAAATGTCATAGCAATTAATTTTAATTTATACAGTTGAGTTTACATACAACTTGCAGAATCTGCAAAATGTAATTTTACCAAAATAAGAGGAATCATACAAAATGCGTTTTATATTTAGTACTGACCTGGATAAGATTTTTCACATGAAAGATGTTTACATATAGCCCACAAGAGAATATAATAGTTGAATTTATAAAAATTACCCTGTTCAAAAGTTTACGTACACTTGATTCTTAATACTGTTACCTGAATGATCCACAGCTGTGTTTTTTTTTGTTTTGTTTTTTTGTTAACAAAAAACCTGAAAAACCTTTGGAATTTGACAATCAGGGTTAAGTTTAACTTATTTTGTCTCCTGAGAAACATGTAAGTATCTAGCTTCTGAAGGGTAGTACTAAATGAAAACGGTACGATATTTAGGCAAAGTAGGAAAAATGTACACATCTTCATTCTGTTTAAAAGTTTGCACCCCTGGCTCTTAATGCATCATTTTTCCTTTTGAAGCATCAGTGAGCGTTTGAACCTTCTGTAATAGTTGCTTATGAATCCCTCAGTTGTCCTCAGTGTGAAAAGATGGATCTCAAAATCATACAGTCATTGTTGGAAAGAGTGCAAATACACAAATATGCAGAAAAACCAAAAAATTTGTGGGACATGAAGGATTTTTCTGAAGAACAACGCCCAGTTTAACAGTTCAGGACAAACAAGAGACTCATGAACAACTATCACTAAACAAAAAAGCAGGTGTGGATGATTCAGGTGACAACACAGTATTAACAATCACTTTTGAACAGGGTTTTTATAAATTTAACTATTTTTTTTTTTTTTCTTGTAGACTGTATGTAAATGTCTTTTATGTGAAATATCTTATTCAGGGACAGCACTTAATAAAAAATAACATGCATTTTGTATGATCCCTCTTTTTTTGGTAAAATAATTAACATTTTGCAGATTCCACAAGGTGTATGTAAACTTTTGACCTCAAATTTATTTATTATATTTAAAATATTTACATTTTTGTTTATTTAAAAAATAAAATATGATCAATACTAATTTATTTGAAATATACATATACACATATAATATGTATGTGTGTGTGTTTTGTTTATCTGTGCAGGGGCCTGGTTGAAAAGCAGTCTGGGATACGTCCAGAGAGAGGGGAAGCAGTTAACTCTCACATACATTGCCCCTCAGCTTGGCTATTGGGTCGCAGCCATGTCTCCCATAAACACAGGTAACAACACTCATCCATTTCTGGGCATTTTTCTGTTTCTCAATTTTGTTTAGATGACTCTGCAGTCTTTGACCCTTTTATATGGCCATTAATGGAGAGAGGAGCCCGACGGGCAGACATACAAGTGCTTTGTGCCAGACTGAATTATTGACTGCTGTAGTTGTTTGCACATTCACTGTGCTATTCATATCCACCAGCTGAGAATAATGCCATTATGTGGGGGGATTTCATTTTGCCATGAAAATTATGTTTATAGGAGATCTCTCCTGATGAAAAGTGTTATGGATAGATACTGTAAAGTGGAGGTCAGGAGGACAGCGAAAAACGTGAATATTGTGAATAGGATGCGTGGATTCCTTTATGCTCAATACCGAATATGTATTTGTTGTAGGTCCAGTGGTGGCGAAGGACATTAGCACTTATCACACAGTCTTCTTGCTGGCTATACTAGGAGGCATGGCCCTGATATTGCTCTTCCTGCTCTGCCTGCTGCTCTACTATTGCAGGTGTGTCTTTTTTTTGTCTGAAGAAGCACAAAGTCTTATAAAAACACTGTGCATTCACCGTTAAAATGTAACACGTGGTAACACACCAAAAATGACAATTCTGTCATTAATTACTCACCCTCATGTCGTTCCAAGCCCGGAAGACCTTTGTTTGTCTTCGGAACACAAGTTAAGATATTTTGATGAAATCCAAGCGCTTTCTGACCCTGCATAGACAGCAACGCAACTGAATTCAACAGTTCTTCCATGTCAGCATCCATCGGCATTCAGTATTCAGTACCGCAATGTACCATCGTAGCTTCATAAAATTATGGTTGAACGACTGATGTCACATGGACATTTTAACGATGTCCTTGCTACCTTTCTGAGCCTTGAACGTGTCAGTTGTGTTGTTGTCTATAAAGGGTTATAAAGCTTTGGGATTTCATCAAAAATATCTTAATTTGTGTTCTGAAGATAAACAAAGGTCTTATGGGTTTGGAACGACATGAGGGTGAGTAATCGATGACAGAATTTTCATTATTGGGTGAACTATCCCTTTAAGGGAAATAAATTGATATGTTAAAAGAAATAAATGAAATAAATTGCTGTTTCTGTGCTTCCAGGAGAAAGTGTACCCGTATGCGTCCTGCCCACAGGAAGTTCACTCTATCCTCCACTTTAGATGCCTCTAAACGAGACCAGGCTACTTCCATGTCCCACCTGAACCTCATCAGTGAGACTCACCTAGACCACAATGGGGCGGAGCCGGACATGCACACACCTATGCTTAAACCCACCCCCTATGACTCCTCAACCAATGAGCTTGCAGCTTCGCACGGAGAGCTCCATAGCCGAGGATCCAACCACTACAAACACTCAGTAGAGATATTTCCCCTCAAATCGGCTTGTTCAAACAATACGTCTGAGGGTTACGATTCCCCAGCGGGACGCGGAGAGTACCGACGGAGCTATACTTCCATCACGACTTCGTCTGTCCATCCCCTCCACGTGTCCATCTCGTCCTCGTCCCCCCATCCGTTGCATCAAACCTCCTCAGCAGGACGACTGTCCTCGGAGAGTAAATCAAGTTTGCGCGATAACCGCCTCTCTCCTGTTTTAGTCGCGTCCGCAAGTCCTGCCGCATCCCCAGAGCGGGAGCAAGGAATCGAGCGACGGCCAGCCGACTACATGCTGTCCCGCTCCGTTGACCATCTGGAGCGTCCAGCCCCACTTCCCCGACCTGGAGCCCTGCTCTGCTGCACCTCAGAATTGCAAGTTAATCAAGGGGAAGAGACCTACCGTAAGGCTCGTCCCACCCTCGTAATTCCTGCCCACTACATGCGACTTCCAGGGACGCACCCTCTGTCGGGTCAAGCGCTGCTTTTGCAGTCGGACGAACAGAGCGAACTGGAAAGCATTCAGGCGGAGCTCAGTGCATGCCATCAGCCTCAAGGCCAAGTCCTGCACCCGTGGGGCAAAGGAGACCAAGAAGGAGGGACACAAGGGACAGGGGACGACCAAGGCGGAGGGGTTGAGGAGTGGACCTTGCAGACAGCCGCAATTCCCGCCGATCTCTCCATCCCCAACTCGCTCAGTCAAGCGGGTCTGGATGTGGTGCAGATGAACGGAGAAGATCAGCTTCTGGCCGAAAAGACTTTGATGGAGCTCAGGGGCGGAAAGCCGCTCCCCCACCCCAGAGCTTGGTTCGTCTCACTAGACGGCCGCTCCAATGCGCACATCCGCCATTCGTACATCGACCTGCAGAGAGCAGGATGCAACAGCAGTTGTGTCGGAAGCAACGACGCCAGTCTGGACTCTGGGGTTGACATGAGCGACATCACACCGGGACGGCGTGTTCGTGATAAAGTCGGGGTTAAAGCTGAAGCTGTGGCTCAGCCTGCGGCGGCTGTAGTCGGATATACGCCGCTAGTGTTAGTAGAGGACTCGAATACTAATGCGGAAAGCAGCGGTAGCCCAACGCCAGTCTGCAGCCCTGAAGAACACTCTCTAAAAGGTTTATTGCAGGAAAAAGAGAGGGAAGGCGAAGACGAAGGGACTTTGTCTCCCCCATTGCCTCCACCAGAGCTTCCTTCGCCAACTGAGCTTCCTTCGCCACCCCCTCTCCCCGAGCCTGTGGTTGAAATAGCGGAGGAGGCAGGGACAGATAGCGACATTTTCAGGACTGAGGAGACTCAAATGCACATGAGCAGCAGCAGCCGGCCAGACAACCTCGTCGTCCCTGATGATGGCGGTGAAGACGAGAACAAGAAGAGTCCGTGGCAGAAACGAGAGGAGCGACCACTACTGGCCTTTAACCTAAAATGACACGGTTTTTGAAAGGATAGTTTACCCAAAAAAATAAATTCTGTCCTTATGTCATCCTCATGCCATTCCATACCTGTATGACTCTTCTGTGGGACACGAATGAAAATGTCTCTTTTTGTCCAAATCTAGTTTTGGACCCCGTTGACTTTCACTGAAGCATTCTTTAAAATATTGCGCTTTCTCTTGCTAAACATGAAAGACGTCATACAGGTTTGGAATGACGTAAAGGGGAGTAAATGCCGGCAGAAGTCTTTTTCGGTGAACTGTCCCTTTAAGTGCTTCCCCTGTGGTCCCTAGCTGGACTGTTGAATGGAGTTGCCTTATGAGCGCAGGTCTGTGCGTGGCTGTTTGCCTGTGGCAACGAAAGCCAAGAAAGCCATAGCACAAATGAATATTGAAGCAGCTCTGCCTCAACTGAATGAGGAACGAACTGAAGTTTTCAAGCAAAAAAAACAAAAAAAAAAAACACCATGAAATACCAACAATCTAATGCACAACTGCTATGGCTTTCCAGACATACACTTTGAGCAAAAAATCTCACCAAGCCATTGTATTGAAGGTGAAATGTTGTTTAAGCTTTATGAGATGCTGCTGTTTTTAAGCAATATGACATCTAGTGGCAACATGTGTACACTGCAACTGCAACTACACCACTAAGTGTTTCCCAGCACTTGTTTTTGAACATTTTATGCGATGAGCGGAGGAATGTCTTTCGCATCTTAATGGATAAAAAAAAAAAGAAAAACACAGAACCACTATAATGGGATCTACAGTCTAATCGCACACAGTTTTAGTTTTATTGGTATCATTCATGAGTAGAATACAGCTGAAGCTTTGTGAAACCAAATAAGTTTACATAATGCACCGTTTGTTCTTGTTAATCAGTCATTTTGTGCGTTTCTTTCAACCTTAGGATTACAGTAGGACTTGCCAACATTGCTTCTGAGCAGCAGACCCACCAGTTAAAGAGAAAAAACACTATGCATTGCTTTAAACTGAAGGATCGTGTAGCGTTAGATGCCTCGTTTTTTTTATTTTAATCACTGTATTTTAATTGTTTTGTTATTGTTTTTTGTTTAAACTTGCCTTAGCGTGTGAGTGAAGTGGACGGCACATTTAGACGAGAGCTGGATTCAACTGCACTCACGTAAACAGCCACCAGCTTTTTTCTCCCAAACTGTTGTTTTTTGTCTTAAGTGCCTTTCTAATGATCGTTTATATTTATCATTAGATTTACTTTTCCTTTTCGCCATTATCAGTTTGTATGATTTAATGTTTTTCACAATATATTGACTCTGTGGCATTACTCCCCCTTTGATCTCATTGTATGTGTGTAAGTGTTTCAAAGCTGTATCTGGATATGCAGTGGGGTCCAAAAGTCTGAAACCACACTGAAAATCTGGGATTTAGAATCCGTTTTAACCCTTTTAAGATTTGGACAGAATTGAAACAATGCTTGATGAAATAATGTTTATGATTTGAGTTAGGTAACTAATAAGCAAATTTGTTTATGCAACTTGAGTGCTGCTGTCATCGAAGCAAAAAGGAGACATACAATTTTTTTTTTTTTATTTTAAAATGTTTTAATTTTTATTTTATCTTACTAGTCTCTGACTTTTGAAACCCCCTGCATGTTCAGTTGCTCTTATGATTCTGGTCTATTCTTTTGCCTTGTATGTATGTACATATTCATTCACTCATTGTTTATGCTCGTGTGAGTGTGTGTGTTGCTCGGTGTATCTGTGTGTCTGCTGTAGACATACTATGCAGTGTGTGTACTGATGTAGGACTGAAAGCGATGTATTATTATTTGAAAGCTGTTGAAAGTCTGGCTTGTTGCCAAGGCAACCACTTTGTAAGAAACCCTTGTGTCACTCGGCTCTTCAGCAATCTACTTTGAATGTCTGGGCTGGTTGCTTGTATTATAATTCAGGCCTATTATCCCAATAAAGCCAAAAAACCTGATCAACGCTAGTTGAATGTTTTATATTTCCAAGATATCCAATACTGATGAAATACAGTCAGATCATTAACGCAAGAACTATCAGGGTCACTTTATGCTAAATCAGATGTGACCGATCTTGGACTGGCTGCACTGGATGATGTTAAAGATGGTATAAAAACTAACCATTAACACTGAAATGAAATGGAAAGCACTGGACTTGTTTCAGGTAAGGATGTTTTAACCAAGCTCAACTGTTTAATCTACACTTTTAGGGCTATGAATCAAGGATTGATGAGAGGTGTATTGATCTCTTACACTAGTCCATATGTCTGATTGAAACAAACATTGTCTGTTCTCACTTTTACCATTTGGGAAACTGTTTAAAAGCATTCAGTCAAAAACAAACAAGTTTTAAAACAACCTAGTCATTGCAAAGCACCACTAACTTCTACAGAATTGGTGCATACTGCTGTCCCACAACCAAAAAACATTTAAAAAGCATTTAAGTATTCAAATCTTTAATGTTTACTAAGATCCTTCTATTATCTATTGAAACCCACAATATTATGATATGTGTGTGTGTGAGTGTGTGTGTGTGTGTGTATATATATATAATCATCATCATAAATGTGTTAAAATATCTGAAAATCTGTCTTACTCTGAGTCACTACCACACATCTTTTATCTGCAATTAAGCACACTTTTTTAAAATGTTGTTCCATAACATTTAGCTGTTCAGTACTATGCTAGGTAACCATGTGCTGATTTGTGAGTTAGGTTCAAAAGTATTTAAAATTGTCATTACCCAAACGTGAATGTTATTCCATAAAATGTAGTTTTATGTGTGTACAACTGTTCAGAACTGTGATAGGTAACCATGTGCTGATTAGCATTTTGAGCTGGGCTCAAAAGTATCTAAAATTGTCACTGCATTAACAGTCACGACCAAAACATCGTTTCGGCAGCGACAAAAGGGAACACATAATCTTTTATTTGGGGGAAATAAACTAAATTTTAGTACAGTTATGCAATTTTTTTGTATTTTAGTGTGTTGAAATTTAAAAAATGTGGTTGCTACCAAAACATTACTGTTACTACCGAAAATATGCAGTCACGACCAAAACATGGGATGTTTTGTTAAAAATAAAGTAAACTGATTTCCTGCTGAAAAAAAAAGAAAGAAAGAAAGAAAAAAAAAAAACAGCTAAAACCAGCCTAAGCTGGTTGGCTGGTTTTAGAGAGGTTTTGGCCACTAATTCGTGACTAATATGACTAAACAATTTAATTCAAATGTCCACTTAATCTTTAATATTTGGCCATTTCTTTATGATAGAAAAGCTACATCCACATATGTGAACATCAAAATGTGTAACCTCAGAATGAGGGTTTAAACTTTTATTCTGAAATCGCGATGAACAGTTAGCATATTGAGAAAGATAAATTCTGTATTCTCCTGTGTTTGCATAGGTTTATAAATGATTTACCTTACAAATCTGATGAAATAGCTGACGTACGTTCCCAGATGAACGTTTTAATAAACCCAAATTCACAACAACATGCAGAGATGAAGTTTAAGACCTCCATATACAATAACAGTTTGTGTAGCAGCAGTTAATGTGAATGGAGCTGCTCTGAGATGCACGTAGCCAACAAATAATTATAAGCGCATATATGAAACCTTTTGCATATATTAAAACCATTGCATATATTTATTTAATTGAATTGTGGTGTTTGTGAATTCTTAATAGCATTTTGATTTATTGTGATTTTTAAATGGGTTTAACATGAGAAATGCGCCACTTCCGGGATTTTGCCGATTACTCAACACAGGCAAAATGCAATGGAGGATTTTAAAAATCAAATACTCGAATAAAATTATATAATACTGTGTTTCAGTAATGACACATTTGGAGAGAGGAAAAATATTTCAAAACGTTCTGAAAATACAATATGAGAATTAACTGCACAATTACCAGAAAAGTGTACCTTGGATATTATACAATACAAAATTTCGGGAAAAAGACATTTTTTAATTTAATTTATTTTAAATGTTATACATATTACACATTTTGTCAAAAATGGGTTAGGGTAAAACAGACTACTGTAAATCTGAGCAATATTATTAATCATAATATAATTGTACAATTAAACAATCAACATAATTGAAATTATACACACTTTTAAATACGACACTCACGACATTCGTCCTACAACGTCTAATCCAGTGTTAATAAAACATTTTTTTATTTATCATAATTTAAAAAAAAAAAAAAAAAAAAAAAAAAAAAAAAAAGCTTTAAAAATACAATCAATTGACCATTTTTTGCATACAAAAAGATACATTATCACGTTGGCCTGTCCTTGTCTCCATTCACAGTCTCACTGGCTATTAGTGGCAATAATCGGTAGACGGTGCTGTTTTCCGTAGTTTTTATTGAGTGGTTTTGTCGTGAGGATTTGCAGCAGATTCATCCATGATGGCGGAGGACAGCGAGTCCGCGGCCAGCCAGCAGAGCCTGGAGCTGGACGACCAGGACACCTGCGGCATCGACGGAGACAACGAGGAGGAAAATGAGCACATGCAGGGGTGAGCATGCGAGAGCACGCGCTAAAGAGCTGTTCTTTGCGCGAGGATTAGCCGCGGCAAGCCGTCGCCGTTTAACTGCTCTAGAGATGTAAACAAACGGTTAGCTTAGCAACCAGGTAACCAGGAGGAGAATTAGTGCATTTTAATAATGTAAGCTAATGTAATAGCTCGTTAATTGCATGATGGATACATAGCGGTATGTATAAACCTTTTAAAATAGCCTAGATAAGTGTCGATAGATAATATTTACTTAACAAAGCGTTTGAATCAAAGTAGCTACTGTAGCTAGCTCGGCATTAATGTTCAAGGATTTATTTGAGCTCAGCAGTCAAGTCCTCCAGGCGCTTCTCTACTGTATCTCTGAACATGTTTATTAGTCTATTAGGTTTTTAATCTGCAGTCGTTCTTCATATTTACATAGCGGGAGTGGAAAGCATCCGCCTGGTTTCATTAGTTTGTCTTCATCATCTCTGAACAATACAAACACGCTTGATCCTCTTTATGAGCTGAGTGAGCAGCATTGCGGTCGAGCATCTTTGTCAGCTCGAGAACCGAGGATGATGGTTGTCTGTTGTTGTCAGGCAGACTTACATCTTTCAGGAATGACTTACGAAGTTTGACCTGCTTCCATGAAGAGACTGACAGTTGTTTTTATGGTTTTTCCTCTGGCAGTCACCCTCCAGGTTATTGTTATAACAGGAACCCGTTGACACTTTCACCTGTTATGCCTATTATGTCTTTGAATCTCATAAACAGCTAATACACGTTGTCAGTGAGGTCTATCTGGCTTTTGAAAGGTGTTGTGGTTTTGTTAAGGAGTCCTGGGGGTGATCTTGGTGCAAAGAAGAAGAAGAAGAAACAGAAGAGAAAGAAGGAGAAGCCAAGCTCAGGAGGAACCAAGTCTGACTCTGCCTCTGATTCTCAGGAGATAAAGGTTTCTGCTTTGTAAAGTGTTATCAAAAGGTTTTGTAAAAAAAAACAAACAAAAGAAGCTGATTTTCATCTGTTCTTGTACCAGAACCCTGCCATTCCAATGCAGAAACTGCAGGACATTCAGAGAGCTATGGAGCTCCTGTCCACCTGTCAAGGTCCAGCCAAAAACATAGACGAGGCCACAAAGCACAAGTACCAGTTCTGGGACACTCAACCCGTGCCCAAACTCAGTAAGTCATACGTCACCTCTGCACGTGTTTGATTGCAACATTGCAAATGTAAGCAATTTGGCAAATCCATGCTAATCAGAATCTTGCACTGATCCTTAAACAGTGTTGTATTCAACAAGCAAATCAACCTCAGCATCATGAATGAAAGTACAAGCATAACGTATCTAGTTACAACACAGTTCAAATTTTTTTAAACAAGTCTCTTATACTTAACAGGGCTGCATTTATTTGATTAAAATACAGAAGAACAGTAATGTTATGAAATATTATTACAGTTTAAAATAACTAGTTTTCTTTTATATTATTTTTAGAATGTAATTTATTCATTCTATGGTAAAGCTGAATTTTCAGCAGCCATTACTCCAGTCCTCAGTACTTCAGAAACATTTCTTATTATCAGTGTTGAAAATAGTTGTGCAAAATATTATTTTTGTGGAAGGAACAGCATTGATTTGAAATAGAAATGTTATTTAAAAAAAAATAAAATTATAGATGTATTGTCACTTTTTATACATTTAATCCATCCTTTCTGCTGTTCAAATGTTTAGGATTTTTAATATTTAAAAAAAAAAAAAAAGGTTTCATATCCTCATCAAGGCTATGCTTATTTGATCAAAAATACTGAAAAAAACATAATATTGTAAATGTAATTACAATGTAAAATAATGTTTTTCTATTTTAATATACATTAAAATCTAATTTTATTCCTTTGATGAAAGCTGGTTTTCAGCATTACTCTACTCTAGTCTTCAGTGTCAAATGATCCTTCAGAAATCATTCTAATATGCTAATTTATTACCAATGTTGGAAACAGTTGTGATGCTTAATATTTTTTTGGAAACTGTGATACTTTTCAGGATTCTTTGAATATAAAGTAAAAAAAAAAAAACAGTGTTTATTCAAAATAGAAATCTTTTGTAACAATGTACACTACCATTCAAAAGTTTGGGGTCAGTACTTTTTTTTTTCTTTTTTGAAAGAAATTAATACTTTTATTCAGCAGACATGTATTAAATTGATAAAAAGTGATAGCAGAGACTTGCATTGTTGGAAAAGATTTATATTTTGAAATGATGTCCTTTTTAACTTCTTATTCATCAACGAATCCTGAAAAAAAGTATCACAGGTTTCAAAAATAGTTTGGCAGCACAACTTCTGCCAACATTGATAATAAATCAGCATATTATAATGATTTCTGAATTACCATGTGACACTTAAGACTGGAGTAATGGCTGATTAAAATTCAGCTTTGCATCACAGGAATAAATTATATTTTAAAATATATTAAATAGAAACCATTATTTTATATTGTAATAACATTTTGCAATATTAGTTTTTTCTGTATTTTTGATCAAATAAATGTAACCTTGATGAGCACAAAAGACATCTTTAGAAAAAGTCTCAAACTTTTGAACAGCAGTGTATTTTTTTAAGTTATTGTGTAATAAGCTTGATAATGTACAGTCAGATGGTCGAGACCAGCAGGTTGATACAGATCCCCTATGCTGGTAGGATATATTTTGTAATAATAACCAGGTGACTGTTTATTTTTATTTACATCAGAGTTTTCCAAACTGGGGTTTACACATCCCAGGTTTAAAAAAAAAAAAAAAAAAAAACTATCAAAATAAAACTGTATGTATGTATGTGTATACAAAATGTATGTTTTTAAACAGGGGAGTTTTTCATTTGTTTACGTGCATGACGTGGCCATTAACCAATATCACAGAACCGTGCAGATTCAGATGTGTTGCTAAAATCTCGGGGGTTACTTCAAGAAAATATCAAAAGGATTCAGCTGACAACAATATGGGAATCCCTGCTTTACACTAATATATTATTTCTAAAATCTAAAGAGCTGCTTCTGTTTCTTTGCAGATGAGGTGGTGACAACTCATGGGCCAATTGAGCCGGATAAAGAAAATATCAGACAAGAGCCATATTCTCTCCCACAGGGCTTTATGTGGGACACACTGGACCTTAGCAATGCTGAAGTGGTATGTGCATTAACGAAAACAGTAATATTGTATTTGCTATTCATTGAAAAATAAAAGTCTTATGTATACCAAATCATACTGTTTTTTCTTTTCTCCCTTGTAGCTAAAGGAGTTATACACCTTGCTGAATGAAAATTATGTTGAGGATGATGACAACATGTTTAGATTTGACTATTCTCCTAACTTTCTGAAATGGTAAGTGATTGTTTAATGGTTTGCATTTTATTCTGCCTGTCTAAGTTGATGCTTTTAATGTAGTGGGATTTGTGACGTTTTCTTTGCTGTCTTTGGCTATAAGGGCATTACGTCCCCCGGGTTGGCTGCCCCAGTGGCACTGTGGTGTCAGGGTCTCATCCAATAAGAAGCTGGTTGGGTTCATCAGTGCCATTCCTGCTGACATCCACATCTATGACACGTGAGTACGAGAATACATCACGTCAATGCCTGCACCAGAAGTTTGAAACCTGTGAGCAGGTTTTACCAATTGTGTTTGCCAATTTTGAGCATTGTTCTTACTATAGCACTAATTCTTCTTGCATCCAAAGGTTGAAGAGGATGGTGGAGATTAATTTCCTGTGTGTGCATAAAAAACTGCGCTCAAAGCGTGTCGCTCCTGTACTAATCCGAGAGATCACGCGGCGGGTCAATTTAGAGGGAATTTTCCAGGCCGTATACACTGCTGGTGTAGTCTTGCCCAAACCTGTTTCTACATGCAGGTACCAATTTATGTTTGTTAATTACTCATTTGTGTTATTAGATGCTAATTTAAAGCATTTCGGTGAGATTGAACCTGTTAATATCTGTATCTTCACAGATACTGGCATCGCTCTCTAAACCCCAGGAAGCTTGTGGAAGTTAAGTTTTCCCATCTCAGCAGAAATATGACACTACAACGGACAATGAAGCTATACAGATTACCTGATGTAAGCCATTTTGTCAGTTCAAAATAATTTTTCTTCAAAAACAACACTCTTGAAGGAATAGTACATCCAGAAATTAACATTATATTGTTCCAAACCCTTGGATTTTTTTTTTTGTTCCTTTAAAATTTTATTCTGTAATTTTGTTCTGTATGTTTCCTTAGAGCACTCGTACTCCTGGTTTGAGGCCGATGGGAGATGGGGATGTGAAGCAGGTGACAGCATTGCTGCAGAAACACCTGAGCCAATTCCACCTGCGGCCTGTCATGGGAGAAGAGGAGGTGAAGCACTGGTTTCTACCACAGGAGAACATCATTGACACTTATGTAGTCGAGGTATGCGTGGCAATGTGCTGATCATATTTTAATCAAGTTTGTCTTCATATTTTTACTAGGGCTACACTGATAAATTGATGCATTGTGATTGATGGAGCGATTCAGAGATTTTCAGATTCTCTCTGGAATCGATTCTGAGCTTAGTTTTTAACAGCAGATAGCGCTCTAATCTAATTTTTAACTGAGCGTCATATAATTCATGCAGCCTACTATTAACACCCTTTTAATTCGCTTCAATCTTTTCAGACTTTATGAATGATTATTTTAGGTTCAAGTGTGTGTAAGGTATTAGAAACAAGCAGAGTACAGCTGTTTCTAAAGCATGCAGTGCCATCTGCTGTTAAAAACCTTAGCTCAGAACCGATTCAAGAGAGAATTGCAATGCATTCTAAGAATTTCAGAATCAATGCAGAATCATTTCTCGGTTTGTGATGCATCGATTTATTTTCATAACCCTAATTCTTACTCGCTGTGCTTTTTTGAAAGGGCTCTGGTGGGATGCTAACGGACTTCATCAGTTTCTACACCCTGCCATCTACAGTGATGCATCATCCACTGCACAAAAGCCTGAAGGCTGCTTATTCCTTTTACAATGTCCACACAGTGACGCCGCTCATAGACCTGATGAATGATGCTCTCATCCTAGCCAAACAGGTACAAACACATCACAGGCATTAAGCTTGTTAACCCATTGCTAATGATTTGTTGTTAAATCACGTCTTCATATTTTGAATTCATATTCCCTCTTCTTTTTTTTTTTGGGGATGTCTCGGGACATCAGAAAGGTTTTGATGTTTTTAATGCGCTGGATCTAATGGACAATAAGACTTTCTTGGAAAAGCTCAAGTTTGGAATTGGTGATGGTAACCTGCAGTATTATCTGTACAACTGGAAATGCCCTCCCATGGACCCAGAGAAAGTAAGATTCAGTTTTTTTTTAAATCTCACCTTTTCCACCTTTGATGCTACTTAAAGTGATAGTTCACCAAAAAATGTAAATTCTGTCATTAATTACTCATCCTCATGTCGTTCCAAACCTGTAAGACCTTTGTTCATCTTCAAAACACAAATTAAGATATTTTTGATGAAACCTGAGAGTTTTCTGACCCTGCATAGACAGCAATGCAACTACCACGTTCAAGGCCCATTAAGGTAGTAAGGACATTGTTAAAATAGTCCATGTGGCATCAGTGGTTCAACCTTAATGTTATGAAGCTACAAGAATACTTTTTGTGCACAAAGAAAACAAAAATAATGACTTTATTCAACAATTTCTTTTCCATGTCAGGCTTCGCCATACATTCACATTAGTACAACGCATTTGTTTGGTACTGCTGACGCAGGAGCCAGCATCCTGGCGTAGAACCCGGATGCCCTCAGATTGAGAGGTCCTTTCTTAGAGAACCCATATCCCCAGATGTACATAAAACAGTCTTCGTAAACATGTCTGAGGATTTCAACAAAGAGGATGACTTGCAATTTTTTTTGCCCAGCCTTACTTGTTTGAACCAGAATATACAGACGATGAACTAAGAGAGATGGACGTTCTACGTCAGAATGTCGCCATTTGTCGTTGTACTCTTGTGAACGCATGTCAAAGACTAACATGGAAAAGAAGAGATTGTTAAATAAGGTCGTCATTTTGCTTACTTTGTGCACAAGAGGTATTCTCATAGCTTTATAACACTATGGTTGACTGATGTCACATGGACTGTTTTAACAATGTCCTTACTACCTTGCTGGGCCTTGAACGTGTCGGTTGCGTTGCCATCTATGCAGGGTCAGGAAGCTCTTGGATTTCATAAAAACTATCTTATTTTGATTTCTATATATTAATGAATGTCTTGCGCGTTTGAAACGACATGAGGGTGAGTAATTAATGACAATTTTTCTTTTAGGGGTGAACTAGCCCTTTAAATGGTGGTCAAAGAAATATTTTCATTTTGCAAAGTCTATATAAAACATTTAGGTTTTTTTTTTGTTTGTTTGTTTTAAGTTTTGCAGCGCTCCATCAACATTAAAAAGTGATAACATTGCATAACAGTTGGAAAAGTTTCACATTGGCCCCGTACACACTGCAGCTAAATTCAGTTGTCAGTTCACCTTTTACTCCTTAGAACAAAAATTTACAGATAATTTTCTCACACCCTCATCATCCAAGATGTACATGTATTTCTTTCTTCAGTCGTAAAGAAATTGTTTTTTGAGGAAAACTTTTCCATGTTCTCCATAATGTGGACTTCAATGGTGCTCCCAAGTTTAAACTTCCAAAATGCAGTTTAAATGCAGCTTTAAATGGCTCTAAACGATCCCAGCTGTGGAAGAAGGGTTTTATCTAGCGAAACAATGGGTTATTTCCTTAAAAAAAATAAAAATAAAAAATATCATATACTTTTTAACCTCAAACCCTTGTCTTGTCTAGGTTTGTCTGAACTGTTTTTTTCCGGTTCAAGACAGTTAGGGTATGTCGAAAAACTCCCATCTCATTTTCTCCTCCAACTTCTTAATTATCCTACATTGCTGTTTTTACCTTTTTTTGTAAAGGGTGTTTGATCATCTTTGCATGTTTACTTTGTGCAAACACTGGGTCGGTACTTCTGCAGTGATGTAGGATGATTTTGAAGTTGAGGGAGAAAATGAGATGGAAAAAACAGGCACACAAGATGAGTGTTTAAGGTTAAAAAGTATACAAATTGTAATTTAAAATAAAAAATTAAAAATTAAATGACCGATCATTTTGCTAGGTAAGACCCTTCTTCCTCGGCTCTCAGCTGGGATCGTTTAGAGCCCTTCAAAGCTGCATTTAAACTGCATTTTGGATATTCAAACTCGAGGGCACCATTTAAGTCCACTATATGGAGAAAAATTCTGAAATGTTTTCCTCAAAAAACATTTCTTTACGACTGAAGACAGACAGACATGAACATCTTGGAAGACAAGGGGGTGAGTACATTATCTGTAAATTTTTGTTCTGGAAGTGAACTACAAGTAAACTCGCATTCTGTGCACACACAGTTCACTAAAATACAGGAGTGACAACTGCATTCGACAACAGCATTAACTCCCAAAGAATACAGTTAGTTATAACAACATTTACAGAAATTCTACGTAGTGTGTACAGAACTGAACAACTAGTTAATGATGTATTTAAATGAATGTGTCTTCATCTGTATGTGAGAAGCAAGAAAATAACAGTGAAAGTTGTCTTAACTAGCTGCTAGTTGTGCTTACAAGCCCTGCAGTAAAGTGTCAGTGTTGCCAGATCGTCATAGAAAACAAACAAGGACAAGCACAAAAAAACACTAAAACACCCGAATGCTTTATGTTCTGTAATGCCAAAAAAATGATATATCTCTCATCTGCAACAGATCACTCCATAAAGTACCTAGCTTTATGAGCTAAGACCAAACAACATACCTAAAAGCTCTCTGAAGCAGTCTCTCGAGCATAAACGAAGCACAGCACATCTATCATTAGTAGTTTAGTTCAAATTGACGGACGAAGAGTCTTTAGCCCAAAAATGGCAGATACCAGATATTCTTATTCACTCCCGCAAGACCCCAAAACGTTGCTGTTGTTCCGTACACACATGGAACGATTATTTACTGGACTCACTCCCACATTTAAATGTGGTTGTCACTCCTGAAACTTGCAGTGTGTACGTAGCCGTTATGTATATACAGTAAATATGTTTTTACATTAGTAATTAAAATTAATTTACTTCTCCATTCTCCCCAGGTTGGCCTTGTTTTACAGTAACTGGCTGCTTCGTGTTGGATGCCGACTGATGGAGAGGTCCATCTCAGAATCTCTGAATTGGACTTAGTCAATATAAAGAGGAAAAACTGACATCCATTCAAAGTGAATGAGTTATGTTGTGCAGCTCTCTTAGGTCTTGTTCCAGTTATCGAGGGATCTCCCCTCTTTTCTCTTTGTCTTTGACTCTCTCTCTGAGAATGTGAGAAACATTTATCAAGGTCAAACACATCCACAAGCTGTATACACACATACATGCATACATACATATACACATACATGTAGTGTTGTTTATTTTCCTTAACATGCAGTCTGTATCCTCTCACAGAATGTTTAATCCCATTGTTTTCGTCTTTTTGTTCATTTGTTTTGTATTATGAAGGAGTGTTGATACATTTGTGTGAATTAGCAAGCTGTACATTTAATGCCAGATATTTATTACGTGTTGTGAGGTTTACAACGGAACAGGAACGGGGGGGTCGAAATCCAAAGTCTTTTCTATGGAGCTGCCTTTAAAGTCATATACCGTTTGGAGTTCCTGCTGTCTGTGCGAGGGGAGGGAGGGGGGGTGCGCAAATGGTTAAACGTGTGGAAGAATGTATTGCATTTTGAAGCACAACATCAACTTGTTTCTAAAAGGGCCCGATTGCTCTGAGGTGCAGTTTTTAAGAATAATACGTTTATTTAGGTTTCGTGTGTCCAAAAGAAGCATTTAGAATTTTGAATGCGAATTCATTTATGTTGTTTCAGACATGATTGTCACACCTTAAGTAGCTTCTTTTTCCCACCCGTTTCTGTTCTTTACCGTTTAGTGTTTTTAAATTATTTTAGTAAAGCAATTCTGATATTTAGAATTGTATTTAAGTTACATGTTCCATTTTCTTCTTGTTTTTCTTTCAGTATTCTTTGCAGTCAAAGCGTATCCTCGTTCAAATGGTGCATTTGTGATCAGGCCCTGGTAATTTTGCTATACTTAAGCACAAGGAGAGTTAAACAATCGTGTGCGTTGTCATTTTGATATAAGCATTTCTCCCAGTGCTTTTGGTGATGCGGTCAGGAAAGCTTGCTCGCTGTTCAGTTACAATCACTGGTGAGGCGTAATGAAATGTGAACAACGTTATTATATAGCAGAAGCTGATTTTGTGTTGATACAGCTTATCTCGTCATGGTTTGCTTTAATGTATCTGAATCTACAATATGCTTTTAAATAAGCGCACGTCCAGACATGCTTCAAAAGAAAGGTACTCCTCTCAAAGTTCCACTTGGTTTCATTAAACGTCCAGGGCTCTTTTGCGAATGTCAGTTTGCGTATGTTTTTTCTAAGGCTTGCTGTATGAAATGAGCATGAAATTTTTTTTTTCCCCCCCAATCTGTATGGTTTAAGAACTTATGGGTTATGGTGAGAACACCTGAAGTACTTGCCTTATTTCAGAGAGGTTGTTTTTTAAATGTCAAATTGTGTAGTTTTAAACGATCAGCTTTCTCTTTCTGAAGACAGTATTTTTATTGAACTCCATTGCAGGTTGGAACTGATGGGAATAAGTACCAGCACCATGTCAAACATGACAGTCCACCCAAATATCTAATTGTCAAAAATATACATCAAGGTATACCAGCATGGACATTTGACTGAATAAAAGCATCCAAAATATAAAACAGAATTCATCTCAAGTCTTTTTCTTCTCCTTAAACCTATGAAAATATAAATATACTAAACGATACACATCTGTCCAAACACCCTGCGTTCTTAGAGCACTTGATAAGTATTTTTACTTTGCCTTCTTTTTCGGTTTTCTGATTTTCGCAGGATTCGGGATGATTTTCTTCACTTTCAGAGGCTGGAGGATTAAAGGAGAAGCGTCACTTGCTTCATCCGAACTTTCTTCTAATTTCCTCTTCTGCCCCTTAACTGTCTGGCTCTGTTTTTTCGTGGATTTCTTATTTGAAGCCGTCGGAAACCAAGGCACGCAGAGCGGCGGAACCACAGGTGTTATCGTGCGGACCACATCCTCGAACACCTCGGTATCGCGCTTGAATCCCAGCGCCAGGACGCACTTGAGACCCAGGAGCTCCGCCAGAGTCTCGCTCAGACTGGGCACCTGACAGGCGGGCACCGACCTCGTTTTACTCAACGGGATTAAATGGCACGTCATGTGTTCTGGCCTTACCGAGTTACACACGAGCACCAAACTCAGTTCATTTCTCTCCAGGCCTTTGGTCACCTCGTTGATGCCGATGGCCAGCTGTTTCCTTACGGCCGGGTTGGTCCAGCACGGTTCGGTGGGCTTGGAGGAAGTCTGTACGCTCTCTGCGGGTTCAGGAGTTGGTTTTTGGTCCTCAGTGGGTTTAGATGTCTTTTTTCTTGACCTCCTTCTGCTTCCCCACTCGCGAACTCTATTGACACGTTGTTTCTGAAGCCCAACAGCGGATAGTTTGGCTTTAAGCGTTTTCAGTATTAAACGCTTGTGTTCTCTTTCCAGTGGACTCCACTGAGTCGTGAATGGGCTGTTCAGTGAAGTTTTCACTGGGATGGGCTTCTTTTTTTCTTTCTTCGTTGATGCTTTCGCTGGGGTAGACATTCTTTCTGGAAACCTGAGGTTTTAAGAAAAGTAACATTACACTATTAATGATTATATTACGCTCAGTGACGCATGCAACATTACATTAAAACCTTTTATATGGACCAAGCTGTGCACGATCAGCAGTTATACAAACCTAATAAAACTGACTGAAATCACCAATTATAAGGGGTTTAATTTCCAAAGCGTGTGCACATTTCTCCGTGCGCAGACATGTTGTTTTTGAAGGTCTTCTTCTGTGGTCACACAAAAAATCGTTTCAGATTTCTAAAAATCCACACTGCCATCTAGCGACTGACTGTCCTTTTAAACAACATAGCTGTTCAACTAGTTGGATTTCACCCAAAAAGCTTTTTATCATGTGCTATAATTTACAAATACAGCTCATAAATATTTTATAAGCAATAAAATATGTACTTTATGTCAAGGACAGAAATTAACTTTTCCATTAAGGAGGAATATTGATTTCCAGGGGCATTTTGTTACATTTGTGAGAGCAAGTTTTATAATCACCTTATTATTATAAAAAACACGTGTTAATGTCAAATGCTTAAATTAACCCAGTTACTTTAATAAATATTTTAAACTGTTGTCAGTAACAATAGGCCGTTTAATATTGTATCTAAATTATAAATGTAAAAACAGGAGCTCATAGGGCTGCAGTATTATGACAAATCATTATTGTAGATTGTTGCTCTTTATATTGTAATAATGATTATTAATATCGATATGGAAAACAATATAAAATGTTTTTGTTTAGTTTTGGGCACGTCGTATTCTGGCTTCATAGCCCAACATGTCGGTCTATGACCTTAGCCAAGTTTAGCAGAAGTTATGCAAAAACACCCGTTATAATCACTGAAGCTACGAAATTAATCTTTTATTTACATCGTATCTGCACTGTGTTGTTTGTAATGAGGGAATTTGCAATCGTGCGCACTCATCAACAGCTCCGGCGTTTTCAGCGCTGACTAATCTAAGCTCCTCTAATTGGCCAATGCATTCTTAAATTCAACAGAAACGCGTTTGATTGGTTATAAGGCTCAACGCTGCACAAAACAGGCGTAAATTACAATTCATTTTAATCGTAATATGTTTTTAATTGTGCAGGGGCATTTTTTTGCACCATTTCCAACCCTGCTTTATATTATTAAAAAATGATAGAAGTAGAACTAATGTTATTGGTATTTGATTTGAATCTAATCTGATTAAAGTCAACTGTCATTTAAACGTATTTATGGAATTTACCCCTCTTAACAATAAATTATATTTTAATATATATTGAGCATATAGTAAGAGAGAAAAAGAAAAAAACAAGTGATGTAAACTGTGCTTTTTGTGCATTACTATATAAGTTAAAATATATCTAAAATAATCTCTGTTATAGATCAGTGGTCCTGACACAGCTGTTTATTTTGGTACTTTTGTTTTTATGTTTATATTTTTATATAAACAAGAAAATAGAAATATAAAATGTCTACCCGTTGATCTACCCGAATGTCTACCCGTTGGTTTAGTCTACATTAGATTAAACAATGAACCTGCAAATAGTGGCAATTAATGTCAGTTAACCATTTTCCCGTTTATATGCTTTTTGAGTAAACTCTGGATCTCGTGTTACGTAAAACTGCGTATGAAAGCACAATGCTGCAATTAATTGCTTCACCATAGAAATAAAATAAGCTGAAGTTCACTGGGTTTCACCCTCGGACGTTCCATCAGCCAATCAGCGCTCAGCTCCACAGCAGCGCACTGGAGCTCCGCTCGGTGTCATCGTAAACTCTATTCATCAGTGCATCTACGCTACGTTCTCGCTGACGCGCCCAGCCGCACAGCACTCGCCTAAGAAAATGACTTTGAAGGTATTTAGCTGCACTGTTTCTTTTTAATTTCACGTTCCTTGCTTTTGTAGAGATATAATGCATGCAAAATAAAACATTTGGATATTCCTTTAAGTCCACAGCTGGATAAATATAGGCAGGATTTTAAAGATTACAAGCCCTGTATTAATATAATACTGCGTTAGATTTTGCTGTATACGCAAAAGCTAATTTTATTCTCCTCGTGTGCTCAGGCGCATAGCCATTACGCATCCATATAATAGTATCGTATTCGTGCTGTTTTCATCTGGATGTGCGCTTTGTGCATATATTACGTCATTTTGTCCTTCATTCTTGCTCCAGCAAAAAGTTGCGCGATGTATAGGCTATCCACAAACCATTCATTTAATATGAAAGTCTTGCAGTTGATAAATCAGTCTTGAGAAAGCCTGAAATCTCTCAAAACCCTGTAGGTTTATATGGGTACAAAGAGCATTCATGTTGGCACGTAAACTGTTAGTTCGTTGTGATACTGAACAATAGGCAGCGTACAGTCTGATAATAATGCATTGATGCATAGTGATTAAGAATGTGCTTAGTGGGCAAAATAGGTCAGACTAGCCTATGTGACGCTTTTTCCCCCAAAGTATAAGCAAATACACATTAGAGCTTCATAATATTATTACTGGAAAAAAATAAATAAATAAAATAAATCATAACCTCTGTGGCTGTAGGCTGAATTTGAGCAATATGCAGAGAACGTAAAGAAAGTGAAGACCAGACCTACAGACCAAGAGCTGCTGGATTTGTACGGCCTCTACAAGCAAGCCATCGTTGGGGATGTTAATATTGGTAATTGTTGTAGAACAATATAAATATTTTTATTAAACCATACATCTTAGATCTAATAGTTCCAAATGTGTATGTTCTGTTTTGTGCAGGCAAACCAGAAACTACGGATTTAAAAGGGAAAGCCAAATGGCAGGCATGGAATTCAAGAAAAGGTAAGAAGAAAAACATACTGTACAGTACATCCTCCTTTTTTCCCCTCAATATTTCTGAGCAGTTAAAATGAATGTGATAGTTGTACTTGCATTTGTTTGTATTTATTATGTACAATGCATTCAGATTTGTACTTAGCTAAGGTTATATGAACCCCCTTCCTTCAAATGTTTCTGATAATGGCTTCATTTATGTAGTCCTCACTCTTTTCTCCAACAGGTATGTCAAATGAAGATGCCATGAATGCCTACATTTCCCTGGCCAAGGAAGCCATTGAAAAGTATGGAATGTGATGTGGGAAAAACATCTCTTTAGTTTAAGTAGATATTAAAGTTTCACTATGAAATTGAATTATTAAAATAGTTTTTAAAATCTTAAATGAGATTACATTTAGATCTTTACATGAGATTAACTAATAAAAATATAAATAACTTGGTTTCATAGATATACCAACTAAAGTGAGACCTAAAGATGTAAGCATTTAATCTTGTCATTGAATAAATCTGTCAAATATCAAGGGGTTGTCCTCTTTATTTTATATGTCCTAAGAAAATATAAAATTTTTAGGGAGTTTGCATGTATTGCTTCATTAGTATTAGCTGAGTACTCAGGCTGAAGGACCAGTAATTGTACCCTTAAGCACAAAGAGCTTCTTTGTCCTCTCAGTGTGCTCAGTGAAGCGTAGTCATCACAACAGCTCTTTGGATCGGATGCAGAATGCAAAACGTGGAAATCTTGCCAAGGCCAGGCCTCGTACAGCGTTGCCAAATCAGGGAAAAATCAGCCCTCAGGAACAGATGCCAGAAACCTTTTAAGTGAATTAAACAGGTGCAACTGTAACGAATCAGTAATTTAAGTATATATTTAAATTACATCTTTTTTTTCACATAAAAAGTTTTGTTAAACACAAAATAAAATCTTTTTTGTATGTACATCTCTTTATATACAGTAAATGATCTGACCATTTTAAGTATTCAAAAGTACATTAAAGAAAGTAAATCAAACAAAAATGGCTTAAATACATTTTGTGCTAAACGTATTTTTAATTAATTTATTTACAAAATTCTTTATTTGTCACCCATTTTGACTTTTTTCATGAAAATGGACACTTTAAGTCAAATCATAACAACAATGACATTCAATTTGATATTTGAATGAATGAATGAATGAATTAATTAATTAATCCATCCTTATTCTTCAGTGCAGAAGCCTATGGGCGAGACTTCCAGCTCATTAGCCGCTCAAGCAAAATAACGAGAAGAATATATGTAAACAGTAAAACTGTTTGCACTACAAACCACTGTGTTCATAATTAAGAAAATACATTAAAACTAGATAAAAAAGTTTGTCAAGACAAACTTTAAGTTGGCTTGAGAAAGCCGGACCAGAAAGTCTGAAAAAGTTTGAATAGTTTGAAAAGTTTGAAAAGTTAAGAAGTTTCAAAAGTTTAAATAGTTTAAGAAGTTTCACAAGTTTTAAGTTTGGATGGTTTTCAGTCTGAAATAGTTTGAAGTTTTAAAGTTTGAATGCAGTCTGTCAGATAGATAGATAGTAATGGTCAGATAGATAGATAGATAGATAGATAGATAGATAGATAGATAGATAGAAAGTAATGTCAGATGATAGATAGATAGATAGATAGAAAGTAATGTCAGATGATAGATAGATAGATAGATAGATAGATAGATAGATAGATAGATAGATAGAAAGTAATGGTTAGATAAATAGATAGATAGATAGATAGATAGATAGATAGATAGATAGATAGATAGATAGATAGATAAAGAAAGTAATGTCAGATGATAGATAGATAGATAGATAGATAGATAGATAGATAGATAGATAGATAGTAATGGTTAGATGATAGATAGATAGATAGCAATGGTTAGATGATAGATAGATATTAACATGGTAAGGCACACCAATTTGATATACCAAGCAGCAAAACGAGCTGTTTTGTTCAGCTAAAAATAGCTGGAGGCAGATGAGACCGGAAGCCACACCCATAAAATTTACAAATGGCCGCTCCCACTCTTACGGAAAAATAAAGGTGGATGCGTTTCAAAAAGTTTTTGAACATAAATATTTTGTTGTAATCATTTATTAAAGAATTAATAACAGCACTTTTGTGTTAGCGAAAATGTTCAAAAATGTCTGAAAACATTTATTTAGCCTAGATGAGCACAAAACATTTCATTCATTCATTCATTCTCTGCTTTCCGTCTCGTCTCGTCTCCGCAGAACCTGTATTTTGAAATCTGTTCCGGCAGGCAGCCATGTTGATCGAGTCATTGTTATTGTTTTTGACTTCACTTTCAGTAATTAGGGCAAAGGTAACGGGAGCGATTCCCGATCTGTTGTTGAATGTACACAGCGAGGTTCTTCAGTAAAGTATCAGGACTCCGTTTCACCAGTGTCTGTCTTTGCATTGCTACAATCTCTTCTCTCACTGAGGTTAGTCACTTCAAAAATCTTTGTTTACATTATGTGTGTTCATTACGACCTGCATATGTTTTTATGCTGTTTTGAATTTTTTGTTTGCGTATATGCCTGATTTAGTGATTTCAGTCCTTTATTTATGCATTACTGCTTTAAATCCAGAGTGAATCCTGCACTGAAAGTCACTGCGTCAAGTGCACGTCTCTAGGGGGAGTAAACACAAACAGATTGTGCTGAAGTGTATTTGTAATCTGATATTACATGAATGGATATGTTGCCACACAGTCTTTCTGACTATTCGCAGTTGAATCAGTCCAGTAACAATGGATAATCAAGTGTTTGAGTCCACTGCGGAGCGGACATTTCAGTACCAGAGTAGCCTCCCTCCTTTACCTGTGCCCGATCTACACGACTCACTGAATAAATACCTGCATGCAGGTGAGAGGTCAACACAAGCTCTGGAGCACAAGCCAGCATTATGCTCCTTATTTTATGTCATACATGGGATAGGAGTTTTATTAATCTATTTATTTTCACTGGTATCATTTGTGAGTAAAATTTAATTTAAGTTTAAGGGGGTCCAAAAGAGTTTTTTAGGGTTTTTGTTTGGCTTTTACATGGAGTTGTTGACTATAAATCAAAATACAGACTGAACTGATTTTATGTTAACATTTTAAATAGTAAATACAGGAACTACCAGAGCTGTTTTATTTTGTTCTTCTATTTAAAATCATTTTTGGTCATTGAAATTATGCTGACATATATGTATATATAAAGATTACATGAACAAAATGTAAACTTTAAAAAATAAAATGTTTAAGCTGAAGTACTAAAATACCAAACCTAAACTGAAATAAAAATAAAGCTATATAGAAATAGAAAATAACTAAATAAAATAAAATGATAGAACTTTAAATAAAAAAAAAAAAATTAAACAGAAAACAGAAATGATAGAAATTAAGAATAATTTAAAATGTTTACAAAAAATACTATAATAGTATACAAATAATACTAAAATGACACTGTATCAAAGTTCCATAAAGGTAACAAACAAGACAGATCATAATATATAAAGTTTATGGAGATTAAAATGTTATATTATATTATATTATATTATATTATATTATATTATATTATATTATATTATGATATATTTTATTTTATTATATACAGTGCCAGTCAAAAGCTTTTGAACATTAAGATTTTTAATGTTTTTTTAAAGACATCTCTTCTGCTCACCAAGCCTGCATTAGTTTGATCCAAAGTACAGCAAAAGCAGTAACATTTTAAAATATTTTTACTATTTAAAATAACTGTTTTCTATTTGCTATTTGAATATATTTTAAAATGTAATTTATTCCTGTGATTTCAAAGCTGAATTTTTAGCATCATTACAAAATATCTATATATATATATATATATATATATATATATATATATATACCCCCCAAAAAAAACAATTTATACTGACTCCAAGCTTTTTCATCAAAGAATCCTGAAAAAATGTACTCAACTGTTTTAAATATTGATGAAAATAATAATTAAAAATGTTTGTTGAACAGTAAATCAGCATATTAGAATGATTTCTGATGGATCATGTGACACTCAAGGCTGGAGTAAATGATATTTTCACAGGAATAAATTTTAATTATTAATATTATATTTATTATATTTTAAATTATTTTTGTAAGTGTTGTTACATTAAATGAAATTTTAATTTAAAAATAATGACATGGTGACTATGTTTTGCAACTTCTATCAGGTCTTATTAAGCAACAAAATTTTTTTGTTTTACTATTTTGATTTTTATTTTATTTATTTTTTTATTTTAGAAATGACATTCAGTTTGTTTTATAGGGCAGTGAGTAATATACCTGTGTTCACTAAGCTGAAAAAATGTGGAATTGAATTTAATATTATTATTATTTCTCCAGTAAAACCTTTTGCATCTGAGGAAGAGTTTCGAACCACTGTGGCCACAGTGAAACGCTTTGAGGAGGGCGTCGGACAACAGCTACACCAGAAGCTTCTAAAGAGAGCCAAGAACAGGCGCAACTGGGTAATAGGCCTTTTTTGGTTTGTTTTGTTTTGAGGGGATTTTCACCGCTCTGTTTGAGCCTGACTAATGAATCACTTAACTCATAAATGGCATGTATTTTCATGTGTGTAGTTTCTAAACATTACTCAAACCTGTCGTTTGTTCTTCTTCAGCTTGAGGACTGGTGGCTGGACACAGCATATCTAGAGGTTCGCATCCCCTCTCAGCTAAATGTGAATTTTGGAGGACCTACAGCTTACATAGAGCACTGCTGGCCTGTACGTGATGGCACACAGCTAGAGAGGACCAGCTTGAATTTGTGGTACACCCTCCAGTACTGGGACCTCATCCGAACGTAAGTAGCAGATGTAGTAAATGTCTTTCAAAAGTGTCTGATTTCTGATTGTGAATCTGCATTAGTAACATATTAAGAACGTTTTACGATTATTCGTTTGTATTTGCTGATAATCATCAGGGAGAGGTTAGCGGTTCATAAAGCAGGAACGATGCCCTTTGACATGGATCAGTTCCGCATGCTCTTCTGCACCTGCAAAGTGCCTGGCATCAATAAAGACACCATTCTCAACTTCTTCAAAACAGGTTAGGCATACGCATGCTTGTTTGTATGCATAAATATGTCCATATGTTTGTTTATGCTGGATGTGTGTTCTCTGTGTGTTGTAGAAAGCGAAGGACCCTGCCCTTCTCACATGATAGTGATGTGTCGTGGAAGGGTCTTCACATTTGATGTTCTCTGTGATGGCCGTATCCTCACTCCCCCAGAGCTGTTGAGGTATAGTGCCAAGTGTCCTAGATTTAACTGTATTTTTGATCAAATAGAATAAATGTTTTACTGACCACAAACTTTTTCTTTTCTATTCCCCTCATTGCTCTTGTGTTCTTTAGGCAGCTCACTTACATTAAAGATTGCTGTGATGGAGAGCCAGAAGGGGATGGAGTGAGCGCTCTCACCACTGAGGAAAGAACACGCTGGGCAAAGGTAAGAGCCACGCCTCCACTGGTGCATCACATCCAATCACAGTAGAGTATGCAAATGAACTCCACCTGACATTCTACAAAGGATGTTAGGTTTATAAATCTGTGCTGAATGTATATTGAAGGGTTGTAATGATGAGATTTGTCACTTGTCTGTCTCTTCAGGCTCGGGAATATCTGATCTCCATTGATCCTGTGAATAAGACCATACTAGAGACCATTCAGAGCTCTTTATTTGTGCTCGCCCTGGACGATGCTAAGCCCTATTCCATCCCTGAAAACTACACAGAGGTTAAGCACAATACAAGACATATCAAGATATATGTACATATATACACAAAACCAGTCTTAAGTAGCGCGGATACATTTGTAGCAATAGCCAACAATACATTGTATGTGTCAAAATTATCCATTTTTCTTTAATGCCAAAAATCAAAGAAAAGATCATATTCTGTGAAGATATTTTGTAAATTTCCTATCGTAAATATATCAGCTTCATTTTTGATTAGTAATATGCATTGCTAAGAACTTAAAGACGATTTTCTCAATATTTAGATTTTCAAATTCCATATTTTCAAATAGTTATATCTCGACCCAATATTGTTCTATCCTAACAACTATCCTAATACATCAGTGGAAAGCTTATGTATTCAGCTTTCAGATGATGTAAAAATCTCAAAAATTCCAAAAACTGACCCTTATGACTGGTTTTGTGGTCCAGGATACTGTATTGTTTCCAGGTATGACATTATGTTTCTTTTTCAGACATTTTTCACAAATATTTCTCTCTCTCTCTTTTGATAGTTGACCCAGCTGTCATTAACTGGCAACCCCACGATCCGCTGGGGGGATAAATCCTACAATCTGATCTGCTACTCTAATGGGACCTTCGCTTCTAACTGTGATGTAAATATAGCCATTGATTATAGCAGCATTATTAGAATTTGTGTGTATTTTACATTCACTGTTGTTCAAAAGTTTGGGATTAATATGATTTTTTAATTAATAGTTTTAATCAGAAAGGATGCAGTAAATTGATCAAAAGTGACTTTTACATTGTTAGAACATTTTCTATTTCAAATAAATGCTAATCATTTGAACTTTTAATTTGTGAAAGAATTTTGAAAATATGTGTTATGCTTTCCACAAAAATATAAGCAACTGTCTTCAACATTGATAATATTAGAAAATGTTTGTTGAGCAGCAAATCAGCATACTAGAATGATTTCTGGAGTAACAGCTGCTTAAAATTCAGCATTTTCATTTTTTCAGAGTACTGCATTTCTGTATTATATACAGTATTATTCATACTGTATTTTGATTAAATAAATGCAGCCTTGGTGAGCATAAGAGACTTCTTTGGAAAACATTTAAAAAATCTTATCAACCCCAAACTTTTAAAAAGTAATTATATCACACAGTGTGAAGTGAAATGAAGTGTAATTAACCCTTTGCAGGGAATTTGATTGACAGGCGATCTGACCAATCATAACGCAGAACATGACATTTGTGGTTGACAAACAAACCAGACAAGAGAGTAGAATTACGTCAGAGGACTTGAACTCGTAAAATGGTGTGTTTTGAGCTTTTCCACGGTTGGAACAAGATACCTTCTGATGTTCATTCATGTTCAGCTGAGGCTTTGTTTCATACTTAAAGTAACCTGCTCTGTTTTGTGTCACGGCATCCTGTCCTTTTTGCTCCTCGATTTTTCACTGCGTGAGAACATGATGTGTGACATAAGAGCAGATGGCCTGCCAGCCATTTTTTAAAATGTTTTTTCCCTCTTTTAGCACCACCAAGTGGCCAAGCTCAGCAACTTGACCTCAGATTCAGCGCTTGTTTGGATAAGATACCTCATTCAGTTCAAAAGTTACAGCCATTTTAGTAAAAGCGGCCCTCCCCCTTTCGAACAGTATGGCGTCCCTTTGCGACAGAGAGTCGAAAGTTCAACTTTTTTGATAATTGATATTCACTCTCCAGAGAATCTTCCTCCACTGGTTTGGTTCCGATCAGGTCAACGTAGGACTAGTTCACAAAAGTAGGTTTTTCAAAAAATGCAAAATACAAATCCGAATCCAATGGACGAATCCAAGGCATGCGTTTTGTCCAGCGTGAGCCAAGGATTCCAACACCTGACGGTTTAGGAGTTATGAGTGATTTCGTACTTTTGATCGCTGTAGCGCCCCCGTCCTTCCGATTGGGGTGAGCCTTGGTGACATTGTAGACTTTATGAGTACTACCATCTCTCCAAGTTTCAAGTCTATACGACTTGCGGTTTGGTCTGCCTGATCAGTTTTATGTAGAGATTGCTGATCCTTGGCCATTTTAACAATTACAATATTTTCTAGCCAGATAATAATCAGTCTTGATGTTGCCAGTAGTTATTGCAGTCATGATTTAATTACGTAGTTGAATAACAATCACATTTTAATGTCATTGTGTTTGCATTTGTTTCTTTTAAAGCATGCGCCGTATGATGCCATGGTTTTGGTATCTAATGGATACTACGTAGATCAAAAACTGAGGGCCTGTGGTGGAGTGTGGAAGGTAAGACTGCTTTTATTAATATTTGTGGATGTCATTTTATATGCGTGACTGTGCATGTTGAAATTATTATATGACTCCTAGGGTTCGGAGGTTGTGCGTGAGATGCCTGTTCCAGAGGAGCTGATATTCACCGTGGATGAACGGGTGAGGAGAGATATCGCCCTGGCTAAAGAACAGTACTACAAAAGTGTAAGTAACACACGGATGGTTATATAATTAGTGAGTCTTTGTTATGCAATCCCATAATGCATAATCACGTGGTTTTTAGTTTTAATCTCAAAGCCTCTGTATCTACAGTCGCAGGACCTGCAGGTTGTCAGCTACGCCTTCACTTCCTTTGGAAAAGCAGCCATTAAGAAGAGAAAGCTTCACCCTGACACATTTGTTCAGCTGGCTCTGCAGTTAGCATACTACAGGCTACACGGAAAGTAAGCGTGTTAGATAACTGCCTGACAGAAAAATCAATACACTTTAGCCCTTGCTAAGTCTGGCATCTTTGTTTCTGTCATTCTCAGGCCTGGTAGTTGTTATGAGACGGCCACCACACGCCGTTTCTTTCATGGCCGCACAGAGACCATGAGGCCCTGCACTGTGGAGGCCCAGCACTGGTGCAGAACCATGATGAACCCTACAGCCACTGTGAGTACCTTGTATATGATAATAAAGGGTTAAAATGAAACAGTTTTGAAACCTCCAAACCTGTATGACCCATCCTTTTCCTTATAGTGAAAGCATATGGGTCACTGGAAGTTTGTCCCTGACTGAAAACCACTGTTCTTGTCATTTGTTTTGCTTCTAATGGCTTTTTGTTGTCTTTTTTTTTACATAGACTGAAGAGAAAAGACAAGCTTTGAATGCAGCCTTCAGCAAACATAACAAACTGATGGCAGAGGCACAAGATGGAAAAGGTTTGTGTGTTTTAGCGTGATAATATTTATGTTGTGTAACAGATAAATGTTTGAATGATCTTTGCACATTGCAGGCTTTGACAGGCACCTCCTGGGCTTGTACCTGATTGCCAAGGAGGAGGGTCTTCCTGTGCCTGACCTCTACAAAGACCCGCTGTACTCTAAGAGGTCTGGCTCAACACTTTAATTCCAATGGTTCATTGCCAGTGTACTGATTTGTTTTTATTGCTGTAAAAGGCACTAGTGTCACTCTGTATTTACAGTGGTGGAGGGGGGACTTTTGTGCTTTCCACTAGTCTGGTGGGTTACACAACTGTACTGGGAGCAGTTGCACCGATGGTGCCGCACGGATATGGGTTTTTCTATCGCATTCGTGATGACAGGTTGGTCCATATCAGTTTATGTCATTAAAATATGAATAAAAGTATATATATGTTTAATAAGTTTTAATCAAAAGTTTTTCAATAAAAAAAGTCTCTTGTGCTCAACAAGCCTGCATTTATTTGATCCAAAGTACAGCAAAAACTGTACAATTTTGAAATATTTTTACTATTTAAAATAACTGTTTTCTACTTAAATATATTTTAAAATGTAATTTATGCCTGTGATCAAAGCTAAATTTTCAGCATCATTACTCCGGTCTTCAGTGTCACGTGATCCTTCAGAAATCATTATGATATGCTGATTTGCTGTTCAAGAAACATTTTTTTTATTATTATCAATATTTAAAACAGTTGAGTATTTTTTTTTCAAGATTATTTGAGTTTTATTTGTTTTTTTTTTATTTTAAGGAAAGAAATTATAGAAATTAATAGTTTTATTTAGCAAGGATGCTTCATATTGATCAAAAGTGATGATACAGAGATTTATGTTACAAAAGAGTTCTATTTTAGATAAATAGAAATAGAAATAAACATTCTACTCAGCTGTTTTCAACATCATCATAATAATAATAAATGTTTTTGAGCAGCAAATCAGAATATTAGAATGTTTCTGAAGGATCATGTAACTGGAGTAATGATGCTAAAAAAGCTTTAAAATCACAGGAATAAATTACATTTTAAAATATATTCAAATAGAAAGCAGTTATTTTAAATAGTAAAAATATTTTAAAATTGTACTGTTTTTGCTGTACTTTAGATCAAATAAATGCAGGCTTGATGAGCAGAAGAGGCTTCTTTAAAAAACAGTAAAAATCTTACTGTTCAAAAACTTTTTATTGGTAGTGTATATATAGATTTTTTCAATGAATAAAAAACAATAACAGTAAACAGTTTAACAGTAAATACATTTATAATTCCACATTATATGTAACATTTCAAATAAATAGTGCTCTTTCTGTATAAAAAGCAAAACCCTAAAAAAATGCCTCATGGTTTCCACAAAAATATTAAGAAGCAAAAACTGTTTTTAACATTTATAATAATAAGAACTATTATTAATAATTGAGCACCAATAATAATTGATAATAAATGAGCACCATATCAGCATATTAAAATTATGAAGTTATGAAGGGTCATGTAACACTGAAGACTGGAAGCTGAAAAAGCTTCACACAAATAAATTAGATTTTAACATATATTCACATAGAAAAAAGTTATTTTAAATGTTAATAATATTTCATAATAATACTGTTTTATCATATTTTATATCAAATAAATGCAGCTTTGGTGAGCATAAGAGTTGCCTTGTAAAAACATTTAAAAATGTTACATATTTTAATCTTTTGACCAGTAGAGTATTATATAATTTCTGATCATTTATTCTAATATTAGTGTAAATTCTGTATTTAATTTATTCTTTGTTCTCCTCCAGAATTGTTGCGTCCTGCACCGCTTGGAAATCCAATCCAGAGACAGATGCCGAAACCCTGTTTCAGAGCCTTTGCACCTCTTTCCATGACATAATGCACGTCACTACCCAGTCCCAGCTGTAAAGCAGAGCATTGTGGGAAGCAGTATAACCTCACTGCTTTAGTTATGCCAATTGACAGGAGCAAAAGGGCTGATGTCACAGACATGACCTTGTGAGTTTAAAACTGTTCATATGCTCCCATATCTAGAATTCATAGAGTAGATACAGAGGACATCAGAATGTTGATTTTCAGAACTAATCTGGATTTAGATCAGCAGGTGCTTTAAACTCTCATGTGCCTTTGTCATCATCTTTGTCATTTGTCAGTTAGTCATCTCTCATTCACTTCAATCAGGAAATCCTCCTCTGAGGTGCTGCATGATTTTTATCCTAGAGTTTTTGCTACATTAGCAGTATTGCTTCCTGTTAACCGTAGACCTGTGAAACTGTATGATGTCACAGGATGTTAATGTATCTTAACTCCACTAGAGAGAGACATTAACAAAATGATTTTAAGATGGACTTTGTGCGCTAGTGACTCATGAGCAATAAACAACAGTCAAGTGACCTGTTATTCACCTCTTACACAAATTGCACAAATCAATGCAACAGCGCAAGTATAATGCAGATACATAATTCCTCTTTGTTAATTTGAAGATTTGCTTAACTATCACGTGGCTCTTCAAACTTCAAGGCTTAATGCACTGGAGTCAAATCTTTTTGCACTTATAGGATACAAATGAATGTTTTTATATTGTAGATATACATGCTTGTGTAAAATATTTTACTTTTTGTTATTAATTGTATGTTTAATTTGCACTGCTTTTCTAGTTATTGGGAAACAGTGAATAACTTTAATTTGTTCAGATATTACAGGCTGCTTCTTTCAGCATAGGACCTTAAACCTTTTCCACCTGTTGTCTTGAAAGGCAAATTTTGTCATGCATGCTTGTTAATTTAAGTGTGAATTGCCCACAGATGTACCAAAAAATACAAATTATGGCATTACCCGCAAAAGATATTGTAAACATTGCCACTGAGTATTCATACTGTTTCAGAAATCTGTGTATTTGTGTAGGAATTTTAGTTGTCCATCTTGCTTTATCACTTATGGGCTCAAACATGCCTGATGTGTTCAGTTATTAAGTGATTACAGCTCCTAAATCTTAATGCTTGTTTAATGCAAAGTTGCAGTAAATAGTTGAAATAATCAACAATTTAGACTTCAAGTGCTTTCACACAGCTGTGAACTTTGTTTGTACATTTGTATGAATGCAGCAAATCTTTAAACCAGTGTCTTTTCATTTTATGGGAAGGCAAGTGGAATATTAAATTTCGTATGACATATGGCATCCTTTACGTGTGACAGTAAACAAGCTATAAATGTGATTTAGGTTTTTAGGTTTCTAAACATAACTGACTTTTATTGTGAATGAATCAACCATTCGTTTTTGTTTGTTTATTTTTTTTCTTTTTGACCTCTTTTGTTGAATTCTTAACTAAGGGCAAAATGACACTTTTCTCTCACAGTCATGTTTTCTATGTTTTCAACAAATTATGAATAAAACAGTGCCTGTCCTACATTTCAGAGAAAACAGCACATTGTGTCTTTTAAGTGTGATTTATAAGTGCAAAAAATAATTAAGTAAAAAAAATGACACATTTTAAAGTTACCATTTATGACTTACAATGTAGATTAAAGCTGCAAGCAGTGTTGAAAAGGCCCTTGCAATCAGGCTCACCACCACTCGGTGGCTTACAGGAAAAAAGCAAACGGTGGGCAATATGCATTTAAAGTGGTAAATGTAGAAAGGAATATTTCAAATTGAATGAAATATTTTCATTTAACCCTCTGGGCCTCTTCGTTTAGGAGTCACACTTGTCTCCTTCGCCGCCAAAAGTGACCGAAGGCTTAAAATGTTACTTTTTGTTTTTTTCAGGAAAATCTTTGTAAAATATTTTTGTTCAGTAATATTTTTTGATTATTATTTAGAATTTTGAGGGGATTTTATGACAATATGCAATATTTACACAATTTTAATGAGCTATTTTTCCCATTAGAATTAATATATATTTATTTATATAATATTTTTTAAATTATTTTTCAATAAATGCAACATTTCACATTAAAACATTAGAATTGTGCCATTTAATGTCATTAAAAAATAACAACTTGTGTAATGTCATGTAAACTCCTGTATATCTCCCTATTTACATATTATACATATATACAGAAGCTTTTGGATTACTATTGTTTTTTTGACATATTTTATTAGGTTTTGCTTTTAGATATACATTTAGACATTCTAAAAGACTATTTTTGTCAAGGTTTAGATATTTTTGGTAAGATAAATATCAGGCTGCATTATGATTACAATCAAACAATAAAAGAAAATTGCTCTCCCCATCTCACATATTCTCAAAATTTGCTCTGTTACAGTCTTACCAGTTCATTTCTGTGTGTGTGTGTGCGTGTGTGTGTTTGTAAGGGAGACTCTTTTGTATTTTTCCATTATTCATTTTATTTCACATATTCTCAAAATTTGCTCTGCTGCATTTTTATCAGTTCATTTCTATGTCAAATTATGGCATTACCCACAAAAGATATTGTAAACATTGCCACTGAACAGTGCCTGTGTGTGTGGGTGTCTATTTTGCACTCTTGATATTTTAGTGTGTAACCCCTTGATTGCTGTGCACTATTTTTCTGCACAGCAGCTGATTTGTAGTTGGTACCACTAAAAGATTCTCAGAGTTTTCATATTTTTTTGTATTTCCCATTTTTGACCGTGAAGGAGCCAAGTGTGACTTTTTTTTTTTTTTTTGTGACCCCTTAACATATCCGAACCATGTCCATGATTTTTTTGTGTGTTCATATAGCTAATGCAACAAAAGTCACCAAGTGTCATCTCATTCTGATAAAGCTACTATTTTTAAAATTTCAAAGTATATACATTTTTTCAGTCAAAAATAACCGAAGAGGCCCAGAGGGTTAATAGGAAGGCAAGTGAAATATTAAATCAATATCTGACATATGGCATCCTTTCAGTGTGACAGTAAACAAGCTATAAATGTGATTTAGGTTTTTAGGTCTAAACATAACTGACTTTTATTGTGAATAAATCAACCAATCATTTTTGTTTTTTTCCTTTTGACCTCTTTTGTTGAATTCTTAACTAAGGGTGAAATGACACTTTTCTCTCATGATCATGTTGTCTGCGTTTTCTTACAATCATATACAAGGTCACATTCAGATTTGCCTCCAACCAACAAATGATGAATAAAACAGTGCCTGTCCTACATTTCAGAGAAAACGACACATTGTGTCTTTAAGTGTGATTTATAAGTGCAAAAAATAAATAATTTTAAAAAATTACACATTTTGAAGTCTACTATGTGGATTAAAGCTGCAAGCAGCATTGAAAAGGCCCTTGCAACCAGACTTACAGGAGAAACGCGAACGGTGGGCAATATGCATTTAAAGTGGTAAATATAGAAAGGAATATGTCAAAGTCATTTATATGTGCCAAATTTTCTGTTACCAGGTGGTGGCGCCATGACTATAACTGGATATTGGCATGTAGATGTCTTCAGGCCAGCAATTTTATCAAACATATTTGGCGCCGATTGAACATGGTAGGTTTGAGTTTAAGTTTGAGCATGACGTAACCTGTTGCCAACACGTGGCGCTATGATTACAACTGCATTTAGATGTCTTAAGGCCAGGACTCTTACCAAACGTTAAGTGTGGTGCAGATTGGATATTGCATGTTTAAGTTAGCGTAAAACAAGTCAAATCTTAATGCTTGTTTAAAGTTGCAAAAAGTGGAAATAATCAACAATTTAGACAAAGTGTCAGTGTGAAAGCACAGCTGAACGTTGTTTTACATTTGTATGCATGCAGCAAATCTTTAAACCAGTGTCTTGGTAAAATATTTTCGTTTTATGGGAAAGCAAGTGAAATATTAAATCTATATCAACATCTAGATTGACATATGGCATCCTTTCAGTGTGACAGTAAATAAGTTATAAATGTGATTTAGGTTTCTAAACGTAACTGACTTTTATTGTGAATGAATCAACTGATCATTTTTGTTTTTTTCTTTTTGACCTCTTTTGAGTTTGAGCTTGAGCATGACGTATCCTGTTGCCAACAGGTGGCGCTATGATTATAACTGATATTGGCCTTTAGATGTATTTGGGTGAAACATCTAATTTGTTAGGTCGCCACGAACACGCCCTTTAACGAAAACTCAAGATCTTCGCAACTGAACACCACAAAGGCTTTTAAAGCAGACTGACCAAATATTATGTTGATATATTATGTTCATGTTCGTTAGAGCGTAAAATACGCCATGCGCTTCCTGTGGCCATAATGGGAAGTTCGGATCATTTTACCGACTCGGACCTTTAGCTGCGTCTCATTTGGAAGGCTGCATCCTCCAGAGGTCGCATTTGAAGGCTGCACACGTCATCGGGGAGGTCTCATTTAAGAAAAGTAACTGTTAAATTGCAACGGAAAAAAGAAATTATAGTATTTTACACCTCACAAGGAATAACAGTCAATTTGATTATGGTTACTTTTCTTAAATAAAACATCCTTAATGACGTGTGCAACCTTCAAATGCGACCTCCGAAGGATGCAGCCTTCCAAATGAGACGCAGTGTTTGAGTGTCGTTCAGCAAAATGAACGAATCTTTTTTCGAGTCATTTCGTTCATTTTAGCAAAATATAATAAAACTGTTACGTGTTACTTCCCTAACACATCTACTGCTTACACAAACGTTGATCACACTACAAACAAAACAAAACTATAATGCTATAAGAAACAGAAAAGATTAATTCATTGTTTACCTGGGTCTTTTGTCTATGATTAGCTCACCTCACCTCTTATCTGACAAGCTTTCGGGTTTGAGTCGTTTGTTCATCACGTGACAGCCCTATAAGCTTAACCAATGCAGTCTGAGCCGGAAACAGAATTGATTAGTTCATCTCTCGAGTATTCGGGTTTGAGTCGTTCGTTCATCACGTGACAGCCCCATAAGATGAACGAACGATTCCAAAAACCCGACGACTCGAAACAGGTGAACTAATCCCAGCACAGAACCTAATAGGATGTTGCGAATGCGCGACTGAACGAATCACTCCCCGAGACGACTCGTTCGTCCCGAGTCACATTAAAGATTCGTTCAAAATGAACGAATTGTTCAAGAACGACCCATTACTAAAGCCTATAAGTGAAGAGTCATGGGCATGTGTTAGGACAGGACTCTTATCAAACGTGAATTCTGGTGCAAGTCGAACATTGTATGCCTGAATTATAACAACTTCCTTTTTCATGGCGAAACATCAAAGTTTGTCAGGTTGCCACGAACACACCCTTTAATGAAAACTCAAGATCTTCGCAATTTAACAATACAGAGTGCTTTTTATTACACTGATCAAATTTGATGTTGATCTGTGAAAATCTCTGAGGAGTTTATTTGAAAACAACGCCTGAAATGGCATAAACGGCACAAAACCTGCCGAGAAAATTCAAAATAACAGACTTCGTGTTGGGTTTCGAACTTCGTAGCAAGGAACTTTTTTGTAGGTATTGGTGTTACATGTGTCTACTAAATTTCGTACATGTATGTGAAACATAGTTCGAGAGGCAGTTCATTGAAATTTTATAGGTGGCGCTATTGAGACATTTTGCCACACGCGCTTCTGAAACCTATATCAGATGTAAATTTTCACTTTTTTTGCCATAGTCTCGTGGTTAGTGTGCCCACATATAGCGCGACCCGAGTTCGATTCCTGTCTCGAGGTCCTTTGCTGATCCATTCCCCCTCTCTTCACCCAATGCTTTCCTGTCTGCTCTCTACTGTCCTATCAAAATAAAAATCTAACTTTAAAAAAATAAATAATAATGTGCAAAGTTTCATGAGTTTTTTTCATGAGCCCTCAAAAATGTGATTCATTCTGTAGAAGAAGGCCGGTGCTCAGGCCCTAAATATGAAATAAAAAAGTGAGACTAAAGAAAAATGAAATCTTTATTCCAAACTTTTTTTTTTTACAGTAGACTTTTACAGTGTGCACGATAGGAACACAGTGCCATAAAAAAGACAAAATAAAACTGCCTTATGTTAGTATGATAAATATTAAGGCACCGCACAGAGAACATTATAATGGACTCAATCATCATAATACAAACACTTCGGTCTCTTTGAGAACCCTAGGCAACATTTTTGGTATTAGGCACCGAGGGACAAATTATTGTATATGTACGTTTTATATAAATACATCATATTACTGTACATGACTATGTAAAGACAATCACATTTGAAATGTTCTTTCCTCAATTTGTAGCTGAGACCAAGAAATGAGAACATGGTAGTGCTTGGTTAATACAAATACCTTTTTTTAAATACAGTTAAATCAGCAACAAGAAAGCGCTTGGTTGGATTAATGTTATGTCCTAAAATTTCAAGGCACAGACTTCTGCTTCATTAACGTTAAGCTTGGACACAAACGTCCACATCCTTATTATTTTCCTGGCTTCCTGTAGTAATGCCACGTGCATGAACGCACCAAATGAAATAACAGGCCTGCAACAACAGGAGAGTGTTTCTATGAAATGTTTTTTAGAATCTGCATCTTCACAGCTGCTCTTGACCATCAGTGACTCATCTGAGAGGTGACGAGGGTGTAGTACACCCCCTGCTGACTGAGGAGTTGCTGATGTGTGCCTTGTTCCACCACCACTCCGTTTTGGAATACAGCTATACGGTCTGCGTTCTGGATGGTGGACAGCCGGTGGGCTACAATGATACACGTGCGGCCCTCACGTGCTTTATCCAGAGCATCCTGCACTATCTACTCAAAGGACATAGAGAAGAGAGACAAAAGAAGTTGAGGTACTATTTTCTAGCAGGCGTGACTCTCAATTCTCTGGTAAATCAAATAGCAGCTTGAAAACAGTCTGTATGGACAGGTAACCAAAGTCACTTGTTTTTCCCAAACTCATAGCTTCGATTTCAATAATGATTATGATTTTAGAAATTTAATTGTGACAGCCAAAAATGTTATGTAGTGAATCTGGCTATAGTATATAGTTAAACTGTGATCTTACCTTCTCACTCTCAGTGTCCAGAGCAGATGTGGCTTCATCCAGCAACAAAAGTTTGGGGTTGCGCAGGATGGCCCTCGCTATAGCAATACGCTGCTTCTGCCCTCCTGACAGCTGCGTACCTTTATCACCTGCTTGCGTCTGGTATTTCTGCAACCAAAATACACATATTATTTAGTAAAACTGTAGACAGTCATTTAGTTTTTTTCTTTTTTTTAGTTATAAGATCATAACATTTTTAGAGTTTATTGCTTGTTGTACACTTTTGTTTAAAGGTTTGGGGTTGGTACTATATTTTTAGATTTTTAAGTCTCTTGGGGTCACCAAGGCTGCATTTATTTGATTTGTTATTACAATTTACAATAACTGTTTTATATTTTAAAATATTTCATGACATATTTTGATGTATGAATTTTCAGCAGCCATTACTTCTGTTTTTAACGTCCAAGTTGCTTTCCTGTTCAAGAAACCTTTCATTTTTTCAATACTGAAATCAGTTGTGCTGCTTATTACATTTTTTCAGGATTCTATGATGAATGAAATGTTAAAAGAACATTTACTGTGTTTGAAACCAAATTCTTTTGTAACATAAAAATATCTTTACTGTCACTTTTGATCAGTTTAATGTAGTGCTAGGCGGTTAGAACAAAATCTCCATCACAGGTTTTTAGAATTCTGGCATTTTCACGGTTAATCACAGTTTTTAGCAGGAGTTCGTGATGTAAATTAGATTGTATCGTTTCAAAATCTGAACCAAAAACAATGGTCTGACTTTAGCTTTGTGAAATTATACCAAAAAACATGCCTGCAAAAAACAAGACGGGTTGAATGAGAATGCAAATTCACTCTCTGACAGCAGGTGGCGCTTTTGGAACAGCAGCTACACTGCGTTTCCTTGGTTACTACTGTAAACAAAGCAGCACTGCGCTTTTAAAGTGCTTTGAAACATACAGCGAGCGTTACTCTGTGTTGATGTAATTTCAACTTAAACAGGAAGACAGGGCGGGACATATCATTGGGGGTCCCAGCCCCAACAGCGTTTCGCTACAGAGCCATTAAATGTGCTTTTCACTGTGCCCAAAGTGCCCAAGACCAGAAAAATATATACACGTTTGTATAGAACATTTATGGAGTAACAGATTTTGTGTGAAAATAAATCATACAGGTTGTTTATTTTGTTTAAAAATCTTATAAAAGTATAAGGTGGCAAGGACGGCCTTTTACCCCACACACGGGGTAAAAGGCTCACCAACATGAGGTAAAAGGGACACAGTATCGATACAAATACTTTAGTTAAAATCATTATTTAGTTTTTTTTTTTTATCATGTCTAATTTAATACTTGTTCAAAACATACATTTTAAAATACAGAAACAAAATCATTTTAAGTTAAGTAAAGATTCTGAAAGCACTGAAGGAGATCCCATAATAGCTTAATATAGATTTATGGATTTAAGATGGACACCCAACATAATATATGATATTTACCATCTGATTCTAACAATGTCATGTCAACAAATGAAAAAAGTCAGCCTTCTATTAATTATCATGTTAATTATTGTTCCTTTTAGCCCCAACAGCAGGGGTGCTTTTTACCCTAAATATCATACGTTTACATATTCTTTCGTTATTTAAAAACTACTGTTTTAATCATCTTGAAAATCATAAGGAAGACCTTGTCTTAAGACATATTCAAGAATGTCTGTGATTCTCATTTGCTACTTAAATCTATAACATTTTTAAAAACACAAAATATTAGATCAAGTAAGCACAGAATTGACCCACGATCGCGTCAAGGATCAGCTAAATTTGCACGTGTATCTTGAAAAGCGGATGTTTTGGAAAGTGCTACGCCATGTTTTTCTGCCATCTAGTGGTTTAGAGGAAAAAAAAAAAATATCAAAGGCACCTTTTATCTGGGTAAAACTAAAAATAGGTGGCCTGCGCATATGATCAGCTCTGTGCTATCATGTCTCTGGACCGGAGCAGACTGTGTGTGCGCTGTGGCGGTTCGTGTGACACATCACAAAACCAGACTTCTTTCACCCTAATGGAAAGCATATTTACCCTGTCTGAATTGTTCCCTATCCCCTATATGTGTCTTAAGTCGCTGGGGTATATATGTGTAGCAATAGCCAAAAATACATTGTTTGGGTCAAAATTATTGATGTTTCTTTTAGCCAAAAATCATTAGGAAATTAAGTAGAGATCATGTTTCATGAAGATATTTTGTAAAATTCCTACTGTAAATATATCAAAACTTAATTTTTGATTAGTAATATGCATTAGTAAGAGCTAGTAAGAGTAAGAGATTTTCTCAATATTTAGATTTTTTTGCACCCTCAGATTCCATATATTCAAATAGTTGTATCTCGGCCAAATATTATCCTATCCTAACAAACCACATACATTAATGGGAAGTGTAGGAAGGTGCAGTGTAGCAGGCAGGATTCTTTGGATTCTAGAGAGCATTTAATTGGACAGAAAGTTTGATGAGAGCCTGAAGTGCAGGGTGATGTCATCAAAATCGCTGATCCCTATTAGCATTAGAGACTGTACATTTTGAATGCTTATATCTTCTAAATGCGGAATTTTGTCATCGTTTTGAAACACACTAGCTTATAGATAACCTTAGGGTAACATATTCATACTAAAAGCCAAATTTCATGATTTCATGGGGACTTTAAATACTACATTAATATGCATTATATTGAGGTAAGATAAAAAGAAAATATGTAAGCTTTTCAGAAGACATATGAATGTGTCCCTCAGAGACACATTCATATAAACATCCAATTCAGTATTTAGGATTTTCTTCGGCATGCCAGTTTTTAAAAAAAATTCATACTGTGTGCGTAATTTAAACAGTACTAGTTAAATGTATCCTTTCTGATAATAAAGTTAAAAAGTACTAAGAAAGTACTTAAAAAGTATTGGAAAATTACTTTTTGAATGGTTTTGCACATAAGGATGATTCTCATTGTGTGGTGGTTATACTGTACCTGAGGCAGGCCATCTATAAAAGAGTGTATGTTAGCAGCCTTAGCAGCCTCTTCGATCTCCTGCTGGCTGACTTGTCTGCTGTTGTCTCCGTATGCGATGTTCTCTGCCAGGCTGCAGTCAAACAGCACGGGCTCTTGGGAAACGATGCCAATTTGCGAGCGCAGCCAGTGAATGTTCAGTTGCTTCGCGTCACTGTCATCCAGCATCTGTTAACAAAGAGCAACTGTTAGCAGTTTGGGCTAACTATGATTTATTACTGCTATAATACATCTCAGTGCTTCTTGATTACATAACTCGAAGTACGTATCATGCTTTTTGACCTAGTGGCTAAATATTATTTTACTATAATTAAAAATACTTTAAAATTTTGTCAACTACCTATGAATGTAGTCCTGTTTAGACTATTTAGTACGGTCCACTTGTGATCAGATCACATGAAACGGAGGTTAACAGTATGTAAACAGGTCTGCGTTATGGTCTGAGTCATAAAGGTTAAGGACCTGAAGTATGCAGGTGAAAGAGAAGCTTTTAATGTCCATATCTGGGTTTCTTTGTTTTTTGGCCTTCCTTAAGATACCTTATCACTGACTTGATATAGGTAATAAGATTTTTCACTTTCATTGCTGTTGTGTCTTTAGTGTACTGAATGACAGTGCATTTGTGTGAGTAACATCTTGCTGAGTTGCATCTGTGATTAGAGACTGTAAAACTACATTTCTGGGGTAAAGACATTAAAATGTCAATAAACGTTACTTGAAAATAGGTTATAAAATGTTGCCTCTGAGCTACTTGTCTGTATGTGTGTGTTCACCTACCACTGTGCCCTGCTGAGGGTCATAAAATCTCTCCAGTAATTGGATGGTGGTGCTCTTGCCACAGCCGCTGCTGCCCACCAGGGCAAGAGTTTGCCCCTTCTTCACCCGGAGCCTGAGACCCTGCAGCACTGGTACATCCGGCCGGGACGGGTAGTTAAAACGCACATCTTCAAAATTCACATTCCCTTCAAATTTAGCCTACAGAGATCACAGGAAACAGCCACATTAGTGTACATTTGCGTAGTCATAGCAATATATTTGTCTCTTGATGAATGCATAGAATGAAACCGGATATTTATGGTGGACAGAGTCCAGCTCTGTCTGAGTTTTATCAGATTAGGATGATGCAGCAAGTGGTAAATGATTAATGACAGGCTTCTGGGAACTCTGAGATCTTTTCTTGAATTAAGAAACACTACCATTTTTAATTGCTTATTGGGCATACAGTGTGTTTTGGCATTCAGAAGCATGTATAAAAATAAATACCGGCTTGTCTCCATCCTCTGAGGCGTTGTCAATGGCTGGGACTCTGTTGATGAGCATCAGGATATGAGAAGCGGCCATCTTGGCCTTGGCGTAGTTCGGAGTGAATGAGTTTGCCTCTCCAAGAGCCATTGCTCCATACACCACAGCTGAGATCACACTGAGAGATGCAAACAAATATATCACCCAGGGTTAACTAAAACTAAAATCATAAATCATAATTTTTGTTATTTGACACCAAATGTTAAACACTTTCAGCTAGTTGCTAGTTGTGTGTCATTTAGCTTATCTTTACGAACTAAAATAACTACAACTAAAATTCATGCCAAGGCAAGAATTTCAATTTTCATTTAGGGTAAACTGAAATACTAAAATAATCAAAACTAAATTAAAACAATTTATTTCAGCTAGATGTGAAGGCAAGAATTTTCTTTTTCAGTTAGCTTAACTTGAAGTACTTAAATAACTAAAACTAATGAATAAAATTAATAAAGAAATCAACAAAAACATAAAAGAAAAAAACAAAGCGTATTTTATTCCAGCTAGCTGTGAAGGTAAGAATTTTCTTTTTCGGTTAGCTTAACTTGAAGTACTAAAATAACTAAAACTAATGAATAAAATTAATTACAAAATTAACAAAAACATAAAAGAAAAAAAAATTAAGCATATTGTATTTCAGCTAGTTGTGAAGGCAAGAATTTTCTTTTTTCAGTTAGCTTATCTTGAAGTACTAAAATAACTAAAACTTATGAATAAAATTAATTTAAAAATGAACAAAAACATACAATAAAAAAGTAAAATGTATTTTATTTTAGCTAGTTGTGAAGGCAAGAATTCTCTTTTTCAGTTAGCTTAAACTGAAGTATTTAAATAACAAACTAAAACAAAACTAATGAATAAAATTTAATTTTAAAAAATTAACAAAATCATTTTATTAAAAAAGAGGAAACGAAACTTATTTCTGCTAGTAGCCAAGGCAAGAATTTTCATTTTCATTTAGCTAAACTTGAACTACTAAAATAAAAGAATAATCAATAAAATTTCAAAATGAACCAAAATGTTAAAAAAGGGGGAAAAAAGCAAAAAGTTGAACTAAAATGAAAGTGAAAAAAATCTAATTCAAAATTTTAACAAAAACTAATAGTTTATCAGTGATACTAAAACCACACTAATATCTAATTAATCTATTGTCTGAATCACTGAATGACAAAATGATTGCTTTTCCACTCAATAATCAAGTGATTATCAGTCAGAATATATTGCATATATAATGTAAATGCTTAGCCCATTTCATCATCTTTATTAGACTCTGTAACTACGGGTAAACACTGCTATTTAATCAGTTATTAATTTAGAGTTTTAATTATCTCTGTTTGAAAACCCACTTGTTAGATAACATGGATCCTCTTGAATCTTCTATCTGCAAATGTAATCGCAGCCTCATTCCTGTGTTGTCTAAGAGAATATCTACATTCACTGCTCATCTGGATAGTTTATCCTGACTCACTTTTCTATAATCATTAACCGATACTGTAGAAATCAGCAGACTTTGTACCCACTGTGTGTGTTAGCCTACTACTGTACATGACCTCACTCACCTCTGTTTAATTTTGACAAATTTGAACTACCTGTGACACACATTGAAGACGGTAGTGGGTCATTTTTACACTACTCTAGAGACTCGCATATTCCTCAGTTTGCATTGAGAGAGTCTTATAACAGTCACTTACAGGAAGACACCCTCAAAGGTCATCAGATTTTGTTCAATGAGCCAAGAGCCAAACTTGAAACAGCCAGCATAGGCAAAATAGATCATCGCTTGAGAGAAGGAGAACGTCAGGCCAAAAACGTGCGCTTTTCTCTTCGCATTTCTAGGAAACCAGAGAAACATCAATTATTGTATCATCAATTATCACGCTCATTTTGAATGCTAATAGATATATAACAGAATCATTATTAGTCAATTTAAACATACTTGTATGGCACAAGTAAGTTCTCTTCATACAGACTCTCAAACTTGCTCTCCCTGGTCAATGAAACCACAGTACGGATATTCTCAATGGCTTCTGTTGCAACCTGAATGGGAAAAATACATTGCAGACAAGGCTGTGATTTAAGACAGTTGATTGACATTGTGCCGCATTAAAGCATAAGCATAAATGTTCACCTTTCCAGCTTGCTCAAGCTCTTTCTTGTCTTTTAGAGCATGTCCCCCCAGTAACTTCATCTGGATGGCTCCAGCCACAGCCATGATTGGCACAATGGAAAGAATGAGGAGAGTCAACTGCCAGCCGTACACAAACGAGATTATAATTGCAGTGCCCAAGTTGGCTAAATTCTGTGCCAGTGTTGCCAACCGTACACCAGTTGCCTGTTGGAAACAAAGTCATTGTGTCATTTGTCATGAGCTACTGTGTTAAAACGGCATCAAAAATTACATTTGTAATACAAAAGTGTTAAAGACGTCCTATTATGTGCCTTTTTACAAGGTAATATAAGTCTCAGGTGTCCCCAGAATGTGTCTGCGAAATTTCAGGTCAAAATACCCCACAGATCATTTATTATATAATTTTGAAAATGCCTATTTTGAGGCTGTTTTCATGCATTTCTCTTTAAATGCAAATGAGCTGCTGCTCCCCGCCCCCTTTTCCAGAATAGGGGGTGGGGCTTTACAGCTCATACGTCAGATACTAGCAAAAAAAACATCGGCCTGGTTTTGATTATCATGTCTATCGCGTTGAAATCATGCGTTTTAAAGCAATATCACTTTAAACTTCTGATATAAGTTTTTTTGAGCGCACACATGCAAAGCACGTGCACAAAAAGTGGCTGTCACACAGCATGTGAGTACTAAACTACGTTTTCTTTCATGTCTTATTCCGCTTAAACTGTCAAATACACACAAGTTTATACTAAAAACACGAGTTACAAAAACAGTCGGTTATGTCTGTGTCTATGAAGGTAAGCAGCTGGGTAAGAAATCGCATGTCTATATTAGATCTGTGTGGCAGCAGCGTAATATACAGTAAATAAATCAATAAATACACTGCTCTCTTGTCTCGGAGGCTGGGACTCTAAATAGTGTTCTGTGCTTGTCTGTGCAGCCAACAACAAAACAGTTAGCATGCTTTGCTCAAACGTTTGCCATGGCGTTAGAACCGGTACACCGTTGTCACTTGCGAAAACAAAACAATGGTTCCGTGGGTGGAAACATGCAGATTAAGAGGCGGTAATATTATAATAAGATCTCAAGGGAGGAGCGAAATCTGAGCAGTTCATGTTTTTAACACGCTTGCAGAGAAAGGCTTAGCAAAAAAATTTACTGGGTTTTCTTTTTCACATTTTCTGGGTTGGTAGATACACCGGAGACCTGATTATAGCACTTAAACAGAAGTAGTCAGATTTTGATGATAAAGCACACTAAGATGAAATCAAATTGATCTTAAAAAAATACTGCCATTAGTCATAGTGCCATTAGTGATGAGATACTTTGTTACTGTACATGGGTATCGATTTAAGAGCTTGGCACAAAGTTATGTGTGGGACTATGTGTTGCTCTCAATGGTGGAATAGGAAATGAGACTTACGCCTTGCACTTGAGCTGTATCTGCAGCCAGTCTGGTGGTCAGCGCACCCACACTGTTCTTATTATCATCATACCAGCTCAGGTCCTAAAATACACACAGACAGGTGTCGTACTACTCTCCAAGAGCAGACATGCATAAATAGCTTCTTTGTGGTCAACCTTGAGATAACGGATCAATTATTGTCTCACCTGTCTCATCATAGCATTAAAGGCTCTAAACCTCAGTCGCATGGTCAGAATCTCACCAGCTTTGCCAAAACAGAAACCCTAGCAGAAATTAAAACAGAAGTAAATTAAAATATGTGAAAAACACACCAAAATGAAGCCATGAAAGAACATTTATTTGAAATATAAATCTTCTGTAATATATTTATTTCAAAGTATATGTAAACCTACGATTTTGGAATCAATTTTGTCATTTTAAATTCTATTTTTAGCACATTGAAATAGACTTTCTATTTTTTCCTGTTCATTTTTGTTCTACTGTAAGATTAAAATGTAGTCTTTTGGTATTTATGAATTTTTAGCAGTGGTAGTTTGACTAGGCAAATAATTGACAGATCTGTCCGCTATTCATTGGTGTTTACCAAGTGGTATTTCACAACAGTCATCAGCTTTTAGATAAGAAAGATCATACGAACTTTTTACCACCACTCAATGTACAGGATGTACCTCACATGTATGCTTATCAGAACAAACAATTTCCTTTGAAACACCTCACGTGAACATCTTATATAATCTATCTCCATCTCTGACTACACTTTTGAAGACACTTTTAGGGTGTCTTAGTCAAGTTCTACAATGTTTTTTAGTGTTCAAAAGATTAAAGGATTAGTTTACTTCCAAAATAAAAATTTCCTGATAATATACTCACCCCTATGTCATCCAAGATGAAAAAAGTTACATTTCTTTGTGACTGACGAAAGAAAGACATCAACATCTTGGATGACATGTGGGTGAGTATATTATCAGGAAATTTTTATTCTGGAAATAAACTAATCCTTTAAATGTACTGCGTGTTCAAACATTGATGCTGTAACACAAAACAAACCTGGAAGAACAAAGTGAAAAAGGACACGACCCCAATGCCAGCAAACAGCAGACAGTACAGCTCAGTCCTCTGTCGTACAAGATCCTGATTAACCTCAGCAAACACCTAAAGAGGAAGAAGAAAGGAGAAGGAGATGAAAAAAAAATAAATGTATGGAGGAATAATGTCTTAATAAAGCTAATTGTCAATAATGGTAATTAATAAGAATAGTTAATTTTCATGTACAACATACAGCAATGATTTTCGAGAAAATGATAGCAAATGCAGGCTGCATGCCTCCGTTTATGGTGGCACATAAAACTCCAACCACTATGTACAGCCATTCTGGTTTGTTCAGTTTCAGGACTGTCAGGAAGGAGACGTTTGGAACCTTTTCCTACAAGAAAAATAGAGAACAAACATAAAAAGAACTATGTAAAATAATTTCTTTGCAGATAACATATTAAGCCTTGAAGTTCTTTTTTAAAGGATTAGTTCACTCCAGAATGAAAACGTCCTGATAGTTTACTCACCCCCATGTCATCCAAGATGTTCATGTCTTTCTTTCTTCAGTCGAAAAGAAATTATGGTTTTTGAGGAAAACGTTCCAGGATTTTTCTCCATATAGTGGACTTCAATGAGAGCCAGTGGGCTGAAGGTCCAAACTGCAGTTTCAGTGCAGCTTCAAAGGGCTCTACACATCTCAGCCGAGCAATAATGCTCTTATCTAGTGAAACGATCAGTCATTTTCTAAGAAAAATACAAATCTATATACTTTTTAACCACAAATGCTCATCCTGCACTAGTTCAACCTCACGCATTAGTGAATGTAATCAAGCACATGTGACATAGGCAGAAGTACCAACAAAGTGTTTACAAAGTAAACGTGCAAAGAAAGTCAAACACCCTTTACAAAAAAAGGTAATGTTGGATGATTTTGAAGTTGGAGAAAAGAATGAAATGAGGTTTTTGCCCTACCCTACCTTTTTGAACCAGAGTACACAGATGGAAAACTAACCACGCGTGACTTTTCCAACTTGATTAAGCAATGCGTGCAGACGCACATGCGCATTGCAGAGTTAGTGCAAGGCTAGCATTTGTGGTTAAAAAGTATGTAAGTTTTTACTTTTTAAAAAAAAAAATGCCTGATCACTTTGCTAGATAAGACCATTATTCCCTGGCTGGGATCGTGTAGAGCAGTTGAACCCACCACTGAAGTTCACTATATGAGAACAAAAAACTGAATGTTTTCCTCGAAAACCTTCATTTCTTTGCGACTGAAGAAAGAAAGAAAGACATTAACATCTTAGATGACATGGGGTGAGTAAATTATCAAGAAATTTTCATTCTGGAAGTGAACCAATCCTTTAAGGAAAGAAAGAAAAAAATTTATGAAGATGACACTTGTAATGAGATTTATAGAACTTTGGTAAACTGCTGTGTTTGGGTTTGATTGATATTACCCATAATGAATGTCATTTTCCAGTTACTGAGAAACACATCTCCAGTAGGGTTGAATTCATAAATTTTCTAGACTCTCTTACCTCCTCTGTCTGTTTCTCTTCATCGTGCTGTTCTTTTTCTGAGCCACTTCTGGATTTCTGTCTGAAGAGTGTGTGTTCGTTCAGAGAGCTGACTGAGGGACTCTTCTCATCCATAAACATCTCCTCTTTGCCCTCCTCTGTTTCCTCTGCGCTCCTAACCATCTGGGATTTAAACAAGGGAACTCAAAATAGACCCCATGTACATTCTGAATTCATTTTCCTTGTGTCATCATGCACAACTTGCTTGCTTCTGAAACTTTTCTTTTCTGCTGTTAACCAAAGCAGGCAGCACAAATACCACTAGACTTAAATGTGAACACGTTTCAGCTCCAAATGGTCCAGTCAGATCCAGATAGACAGACCGCATAACATCTTTATAACATGTGTCACATTGTGGAAGTTTAAAGAGCTGATCACAATGACAGTAAAATTTACAGATAATTTACTCACCACCTTGTCATCCAAGATGTTCATGTCTTTCTTTCTTTAGTCGTAAAGAAATTGTTTTTTGAGGAAAACATTTCAGGAATTTTCTACATATGATGGACTTCTATGGTTTGAACTTCCAAAATGCAGTTTAAACACGGCTTCAAAGGGCTCTAAACAATTCCAGCCGAGGAAGCAAAGTCATATCTAATAAAACGATCAGTTGTTTTCTAAAAAAAAAAAAAAAAGCACTTCACAATTTATACGCTCTAAACCACAAAAGCTTGTCTTGTCTAACTCTGCGATGTGCACTCCATGCACTCAATACAGTAAGGGTATGTCAAAAAAACTCCCATCTCAATTTCTCCTCCAACCCTGTGTTTACAAAGTGAACATATAAAGAAGGTCAAAACATCATTGTAGGACGATCTTAAAGTTGGAGGAGAAAATATGATGGGAGTTTTTCAATAAAACCTAACTGTCTTCAACTGGAGTGCAGAGTACGAATGTGCATTGCAGAGACAAGACAAGACTAGACAAGACAAGCATTTTTCTTTTAAAATAATCAATCATTTTGCTAGATAAGACTCTTCTTCCTTGGCTGGGATCTTTTAGAGCCCTTTGAAGCCGCATTTAAACTGCATTTTGGAAGTTCAAACTCGCAGGCACCATAGAAGTCCACTATATGGAGAAAATTACTGAAATGTTTTCCTCAAAAAGCATATTTTCTTTATGACTGAAGAAAGAAAGACATGAACATCTTGGATGACAAGGGGGTGAGTAAATAATCTGTACATTTTTGTTCTAGAAGTGAACTAATCTTTTAACACCTGCTCAATATCATTGATATCTCATGATGCCGCAAACTGGCAACTCTTAAAGAACATGAATGGCTTCTAGTTGCTCAGGCAGTACAAATCGCTGACAGTCAATGCTCTTTAATGTTATGTCAAAGCCAGGCTATTTTTACCTTTTATGCACAAGACAGGAAGCGAAGTGAATGAAAACAACTGGGAGGTGAACAGGACCAGGAAAGGTCCTTGAATTGGGATTCAAACTCCAACTCAACCAAAAGCAGCTCCTCCAAGACAATAGGCTCAGACAATCTTAAACAGCAAGATTGCCATGCCACAGTTGCATACGGAGCTCATGTGTGTATATGTACTGCACTGTGGGTTGCTAACCTGCATTGTAACAAGAGAGTGGTAGATTCCTTTTCTCTCCATCAGTTCATCATGTGTGCCCTGTTCTGCAATTTCACCATTCTGGAATCCAGCAATGACATCAGCATTTCGAATAGTGGACAGCCGGTGAGCCACTATAATGGTGGTCCTGCCCAGCCTCACCTATGCAGATGTAAAAAATATTGATAAATACACACAAACACACACAAGCAATATTTACAATATTTTTCTAAACTGCTATATTTTTTTGTTACCTTATCTAATGCTGCTTGCACAATAGTCTCACTCTCTGCATCCAGAGCAGACGTTGCTTCATCCAGAAGGAGGATTTTTGGGTTGCGCACAAGCGCTCGTGCAATAGCAATACGCTGCTTTTGTCCGCCACTCATCTGGGTGCCCCTCTCTCCAACTAGCGTCTCAAATTTCTGAAAATGACTAATCTTTTTTAATCCGATTGATCAAATTACTTCTTTAAAAGTAAAATGATTTTGCAATGTCTTATCTTACATCTGGGAGCTTCATAATGAAGTCGTAGGCATTGGCTTCACGTGCGGCCTGCTCGATTTCGTCCTGAGTGACGTTTTGGCGGCCGTAGCGGATGTTTTCTGCGATGGTTGTGGCAAACAGCACCGGCTCCTGGCTGACTACGCCAATCAGTTCTCTCAGACTTCGCACGTTCAGAGTGCGAATATCATGGCCATCTATAGACACCTGATGGGTTAGACAAACAGAAAAAAAAAAATTGAATGAAGAATAGTAAGGTCAAGGGGTTTGTACCTCTCTGCCTCTCTTTGTACTTACTGTTCCTTCCTGTGGGTCATAGAAGCGTTGTAGCAGCTGAACTGTTGTGCTTTTTCCACACCCACTGCTGCCCACCAAAGCAATGGTCTGTCCTCTCGTGACTTTGAGATTCATGCCATTCAGAACCTACAGAGCAAAAGCTGGAGTCATTTCATTCTGTAAAGTTTTTTTTAAATGTTTTGTTAATAAATCATTTGATAGTCATACTTTCACATCCTGCCGTGAGGGGTATGTGAAGTGAATGTTTTTGAACTCTATGTCTCCTTTTACAGCATCAAGTTTGTGTCCTTGTGTCGAGAAACTGTTGATCGTAGGTTCCTGTTGGTGAAAAAAGGATTGTGAGATACATTTCTTTTTTCAAATACAAATTCCAGTCAGGGATAACGGTAAGTTCACAATCAAACCTCATTCAGACTAATAGACATCAATAACACACTAATAGAAACACCAAAAGAAAAATGGTTCCCTGTGGTCTTCTATTCTTTGGATCTCAGTAGGGAAGATCCTCTGATTCTGAGACTTGGCCATTTTTCAAGCTGCTACTAAACAATGAGGGGAAGTTATGCAACTTAGCTCAGAATTATTTTTCTGCACCTTTTTGTCTCTGGATTTTATCTCAAAGCCGCTGTCTGTTCAGTGAGTGTGGTGTTTGTTTAAACTTGACCACCTGAGTCTAAATAAAGACAAAGTTTAGTCCTGTGCTTGTATGTGTGTGTGTTTTAATTGTTCAGGCTTATCCTTCTTGGAACAGAAGTTAAAAATCAAACAGTTCTGCTGCTCTGCTACATTTAAATGTTCAAAAAACTACAGCAATATGTAATATAGCAATATAGAAATATAGATTTACTGAACTTGCACATGTGTATGATTTGCTGAATGATCTGTACTGTACAGGACAGCCATAATATATCTGGAGATATAATTAAAGTCAGGATGCAAAAAAATATAATTAAAGGGTCAGGCTTTCCAGCCTTTCCATGACTTCTCATAATTATATACACTACCAGTCAAAAGTTTTTAAACAGAAATATTTTTTATTGTTTTTTAAATAAGTCTTACCTGCTCAGCAAGCCTGCATTTATTTGATCCAAATACAGCAAAAACAGTAATATTGTGAAATATTTGTACTATTTAAAGTAACTGCTTTCTATTTGAATGTATTTTAAAATGTAATTTATTCTTGTGATCAAAGATAAAATCTTCAGCATCATTACTCCATTCTTCCGCGTCACATGATCCTTCAAAAATCAATTTAACATGCTGATTTGCTGTTCAAGAAACATTTTAAACATTATTATTATCAATATTTAAAAGAGTTGAGTACATTCACAGGAAATCACATGAATAAATTACATTTTAAAATATATTCATAAAGAAAAAAATAAAATTTTTACTGTTTTTGCTGTATTTGGATCAAATAAATGCAGACCTGGTGAGCAGAAGAGACTATTTTAAAAAACATTGAAATTCTTACTGTTCAAAAACTTTTGACAGATAGTGTATTTTTAAATTCATTTTAGAGAGATCGCTGCATTCAAAAATTCAGCTTTGCCATCACACAATATACCTAAAAAAAAGGTTTTCTAAATTATAACAATATTTCATAATATTACTATGACTATTTTTTAACAAATGTATGCAGCCTTGGTTTTTAAGTTTAAAATTCTTGGCCTTTTAAAAAACATGCATATACTGAGTTGTGACAGTTACTGCAGGGGAATCCAAATCTGAATAGAAGACATTAAATGTCAATAAGCCACAAAAACCACAGCACTATTTTTAAAAGTGCTTAGTTGGTTAAGTAGGAATAGTCAAATTTCAGGATTAAGGCATTTTTTACTGCAGGTAATAAATTACTAATATCCTGTGTAGTATCCCAGGAAGCAATTATATTATGGATCTTCTTCTGCATTGGGGACAGTTGTTTTTTCTTCCAACAATTATGTAATATAATATCCATGGTTAGCTAACAAGATCACTCACATGATCAATGATGTGGTAAACTTTATGGGCAGCCCCTCTTGCACTAGAGAAGGACTGGATGTTAGGAGACGTCTGACCTATGCCGAAAGCTCCAATTATGACGGCAAAGAAAACCTGGAACGGAGGAACAGAAAATGCATTCGTGAGGTAATCTCATGATTATACAATAGTCTGCTTTAAGTTCCCATGAAGAAAACATAACCACATGCTATTTATGATGTAATAATTTAGGTTTTTTTTCCTATCCTACAATATCTGAAGCATGACCAGTGTGACTCACAGAGCACTTTCTGAAGATTTGTAATAACCCTTCTGTGACTTACAGTTAAAAGTATGCCGACATCATACTCGCCAGCCAGGATAAGAGTGCTGCCATACCAAAAGGCCAGTGCATAGGACATATAGATCATGAAGAATGTGAAGCCCATAGCAATGTTCACAGTGATGGCCTTCCTTACGCCAACATTCTTGGCATCTTCTAAGTTTTTGTGATACCTTTGAAGAACATAAAAAAAAAAGTCATGTATTATCCTTAATGCAAAAAATATGATGATCAAACCCTCTTCCCCAAGCTTTTCTTATTCACCTAATAGGACAACAAATAGACTGAAGCTTTCAAGATCACACCTTAAAGTGCTAAAACTAAGCTGTCTTCTTCGTAGTCTAGTCTTTAAGGTTCTAAGATGGTTTGGTACATGAGTTGTTTGAAGTTTAGGTCATAGAAAGTTCACTCTGTCTCATGTATCAAAAACAACTTCCGCTAAAAAGAGTGCTGACGTTCTTTGAGAAACAGGATGACTTTCAAACACACCTCTGTATCTCTTTCTTCTGTCCACCAAAGGCAAAGACAGTCCTGATGGATGACAGCACTTCCTCAGCCACTGCTCCAGCCTTGGCGTAGGCCGTCTGTTCCCTCGATGTAAATGATGACATCACCTAACAAGGCAGTGATACAATGTTGCTTAGTCACTGCTTTTTCAACTTGATTCATTTTATTTTAGACCATCATTTTTAATGTTTTTGAAAGAAATCTCCTATGCTCACCAAGACTGCATTTATTTAATCAAAAATACAGTAAAATAATTTAGTTTTCAGCAATCATTGTTGCAGTCTTCAAGGTCAGTCCTATGCTAATCAATATGCTGATTTAGTGCTAAAAATCGTATTATTATCAATGCAGAAAACATTTGTGCTCCCTAATATTTTCGTGGAAACTGTCCTACATTTTTTCCAGGATTTCTCTAATGAACAAAAAGTTCAAAATAACAACATTTATTTGAAGTAGAGATCATTTATAATATGTGACCCTGGACCACAAAACCAGTCATAAGTCGCAAAGGTACATTCATAGCAATAGTCAATAGTACACTGTATGGGTCAAAATTATCGATTTTTCTTTTATGCCAAAAATCATTAGGATATTAAGTAAAGATCATGTTCCATGAAGATGTTTTGTAAATTTCTTACCGTAAATACATCAAAACTTAATTTCTGATTAGTAATATGCATTGTTATGTACTTCATTTGGACAACTTTAAAGGCGATTTTCTCAATATTTTGATTCTCAAGATTTCAGATTTTCAAATGGCTGTATCTCGGCCAAATCCTAACAAACCATACATAAATGCAAAGCTTATTTATTCAGCTTTCAGATAATGTATAAATCTCAATTTCAAAACATTGACCCTTATGACTATTTTTGTGGTCCTTGGTCACATATTATAAGTGGTTTTACTGTCACTTCAGATAAATTTAGAATTATTATTATTATTTAATTTTTTTTTTTTTAATTCTTACTGATGCCAAACTTTAAGCTATAATATCTCTGTATAGATTCTTCATTGACCATTTACGTTATTTTATTCCCTTTTCTAGCTAGGTAGAAAAGTATACACTAATAAAACCACAATAATTAACTAAAATAGGCAATAGGCTATTGTGCTTGTGTTTGTACTGAAGTAAGTCAGGAGCTGACTTATATGGTATATTATATGGTATAAAAACATTAAAGGTATAGTCCACCTGAAAATGAAAATTCTGTCATTTCTCACCCTCATGTGGTTTCAAACCCATAAAACCTTCGTTTACTTTTGGATAACAAAGTAAGATATTTTTGATGAAATCCAAGAGCTTTCTGACCCTTCATAGACAGCAATGCAACTATCACGTTCAAGGCCTAGAAACGTAGTAAGGGCATCATTAAAGTCCACGTGACATGAGCGGTTCAGCCTTAATTTTAACCTTAAGCTTGAGGAAGAGATTTGAAAATTTGTTTGAGATTTGTTTGTTATTTTTGTTCTCTTTGCGCAAACAACGTATTTTTGTAGCTTCATAAAATTAAGGTTGAACCACTGATGGGCCTTGAACGTGTGAGTTGCGTTTGCTGTCTATACAGGGTCAGAAAGCTCTCGGATTTCATCTAAAATATCTTAATTTGTGTTCCGAAAATGAACGAAGGTCTTACGGGTTTGGAACGACATGAGGGTGAGTAATTAATGACAGAATTTTAATTTATGGACGAGCTAACCATTTGAAATGTAACCATTTCTATTTTATCCCACCTTTGCGATGATACCAGCTGAGATCCCCAGTAAAGGGCTAACAGCAAGAATGACGAGGGTCAGCTTCCAGCCTTTGACAAAACCAATGATGATGCCAGTTAAAAAGGTGGTTGAATTCTGAATCAGCATGCCAAGCTTATCCCCAATGCCTTCATTTATTTTGTAGACATCACTGCAGAGAAAAAAATAAATACAAAAAGAGTGTGATGTAGGTACAGTAATCGTCACTGTGTGCATAATATGTAGATAAATGACTCTTATTCTATGTCATACTCTGTGAGGCGTGTGTTGAGCTGTCCTGTCTCATTGACGTCAAACCACCCAATGTCCTGTTTCATGATGGAGTGAAAGAACTTCTTTCTAAGTTTCTTCACCTGACGTCCTGCAGCAAGAGTCCAAAAGGCCACCTGCATATATGCCGCCACCAAAACTACAAATCCCATTATGCTGTAGTATATAGCATGCCTGGAAAGGAGAAACAAGACTATCAAACTCTAAGAAATATTTTAAAAATAAATGTAATTAAAACTGTGAAGGAAAACTGTAGTGTTCCAATGCAAAGCACAGTAGTCTTACTGTGTCATCTTCTCTCCTAAAGTCTCGTTGGACTGTGGTAAGGTGATGTCTAGAAATTAAAAGACCATATGTTGTTTTTAGTTTTGTTAGATTTCCCTGTGAAACAACAGTAGATTGATGCGGCATACAAATTGTACACTCACTAGTGAGGTTCTTCATATTCTCTATAAATGCATCTTGCGCAAAGCTGTTTGTCATGTCTCCAAATACAATAACCATGAGAGGAAGCACTGCCCCATTGGCCATGGACATGACTGTGCCAAGCAGCATCAGAAAAATGTCGAAACTATCTGCATAGCGAAACTGAAACATAGACACACTTCTTTGAGAACAAGTTCGTCTAAAAGCATTTTTGATAGCTATTTTATTGATATTGACATTTTTATCAAATAAAAATAAAATGCATTGTGCTCAAGCTCAGAATTACAATATCTTGATATGAGAATTGCCAAGTTCAAGGTATTTAGTCTTAAAGCAACAAAATTACTTCTCCACCACATCCATTTTTAATTTAGTTTTTACTTTAGGCTTATTTAGTTTAATTTTATATATGTACTTGTGGTTACAGCATTGCTGATGTATTTTAAAAAATATTTAAAATAAAAAGTGTTTTATTTAAAATGTTTTAGTATATACACCTCTAATGCTGTGAAATTATCATTAACATAACAAATAATAGTAGTATTACACATACTAATAACATATTTAATGTATCACTCACTAGTTCAAATGGTCCCACCATCTCCAGCTTTTCCTTCTCTTCTTTCTTGGCATTTTTCTCACTGCTGGAAAGATATATCACAATTACGTTTGAGAAATGAAAAAAGTAAACAAACAAACAAACAAACAAACAAAAAAAATTTAACCCTGGACCACAAAACCGGTCTTAATTAGCACAGGTATATTTGTAGCAATAGCCAAAAATACATTGTATGTATCAAAATTAATCAATTTTTTCTTTTACACCAAAAATCATTAGGATATTAAGCAAAGATCACGTTCCATGAAAATATTTAGTAAATTTCCTACCGTAAACATATCAAAACTTAATTTTTGATTAGTAATATGCATTGCTAAGAACTTAATTTGGACAACTTTAAAGGAAATTTTCTCAATATTTACATTTTTTTGCACCCTCAGATTCCAGATTTTCAAATAGTTGTATCTCGCCCAAATATTGTCCAAGCTTATTTATTCAGCTTTCAGATGATATACAAATCTCAATTTTGAAGAATTGACACTTAAGACTGGTTTTGTGGTCCATGGTCACTAATAAACAAGCAAATAAATAAATACATACATATATTTTTACAGTTACATAGTTATATTTGTTGACTATAAATGATCTAAACTTTTCGTGAGACGAACATGCCAGGACATGAACCGTAAACCTTAATTACATCTCAAACAAATGTACAGTATTTGTAAAAACAAATGGCTCTTAGCACATCAACGTAACCTGCCTTGCTTTATAAAAGTAAAGTCATTTACCTGACATCTCCATTCTCCTCTGCTTTGCCGTTTGACAGTTCCACTTTGGATTTCTTGCCCATGTTTGCTGTTATCTCCGATGCTGATAGCCGGGGTACGTGTTAATCTCAAATTTATGGTCTTGGATGGGGCAGGTGGTTTTGTGCTGTGTTGTGTAAGAATACATTTTATCACACTGTACAATTACAGGCACCAGTAACTGTGTGACATTTTGAGCTGACAGATTAAATACTGATCTAACCTGCTAGCATACACAGACGATTTCCCCCTACCGTGTTCACATGTCGCTTAAAATATAACTTCAGAGGTGCTATGATTGCCGAAGAGTTCAGAGTACTGAAATGATAAACTTTGTCGGTTCCAGATTGAAATATGTGCGTTTTTAAACTGTTGACAAGCGTGTCAGTTTGAAGCGAATCCTGTTGCTTTAAATACTGCCGCTATCAATAACGTTTACCGACCCTTAAAGACGTGGTATCAGAATTTACCATAGTTAAAATTATAGATTAATCTGGAATCTAATTCAGATACTACACGGTACTCACAGTATAAGCTTTTAAATGTTTTGTCATTTCGTTGAATATTTTCACGTTTAGCGTTAAGCTTTTAATTTGTTTGACATTCCGTTGAATTTTCTCTGTGAGAGGTATCACCACAGGTAGAATATAGTTAAAAATAACTAAAGTGACTATTAATTTGTTCGTAAATTACTGTTATCGTGGATATAAAGAGTTTAATGAAAGATACATACTGCTCAGATGCTGTCGTCCCGCCCTGCTGTCCAGCACACTGGTGCTTTGCTGCTGCGCCGCGTGAGCGCAGAGGATCTTCTGCCAGAGTGCAGCCGCGCGCACGATTATATAGTCTTGACTTTATTGCTACTGCTAGTTGCATCATTTACAACGTCCATATCCCATGAATTCCCTCCCCAACGTGCTTTTGGCCACTTTAATGATTGAAAAGCTCGTAAGATGGATATCTGAGAAATATTTACCAAATTTGGTCATGATGGCACATCCCACCAGTTTTTTTATTCCGTACATATTATACGCACATTTTTGTTGTTATTTTTGTGATACACACTACCGGTCAAAGGATTCTGAACGGTAAGGTTTTTTAAATGTTTTTTAAAAAGTCTCTTCTGCTCACCATGGCTGCATTTATTTAATCCAAAGTCCACAAAATTGTAAAATATTTGTACTGTTTAAAGTAACTGTTTTCTATTTGAATATATTTTAAAATGTAATTTATTCCTGTGATTTCAAAGCTGATTTCTTAGCGTCATTACTCCAGTCACATGATCCATCAGAAATCATTCTAATATTCTGATTTGCAAAAACATTTATTATGATTATTTTGTTGAAAACAGCTGAGTAGAATTTTTTTCAGGTTTCAGGTTTGTAACATTATAAATGTCTTTATCATCGCTTTAGACGCAATTTAAAGCATCCTGCTAAATAAAAGTATTAATTTCTAACATAAACCCCCCAAATAAATAAATTAATACTGATTCCAAGCCTCTAAATGGTATAGTGTATGATGTTACAAAAGCTTTTTAATTCGGATATATGCTGATCTTTGGATCTTTCTATTCATTAAAGAAATGTACTCAACTGTTTTAAATAATTGAGAATAATAATAATAATAAATGTTTCTTCAAGTCAGCATATTAGAATGATTTCTGAAGGATCATGTGACACTGAAGAGTGAAGTAATGATGCTGAAAATTTAGCTTTGATCACAGAAATAAATTACATTTTAAAATATATTCAAATAGAACAATTTTAAATAGTAAAAATATTTCACAATATTACTGCTTTACTGTATTTTGAATCAAATAAATGTAGGCTTGGTGAGCAGAAAATACTTCTTTTTTAAAAAAAAAAAATCTTACTGTTCAAAAGGTTTGAAATTCACCAGTTAAAATCATGCAATGACAATAAAAAAAAAAAAAGCATTATGTCATTATTGCCACATGATCTTACTCACATGATCTACATATTTAAAGATGTAGTTACATATTTTAATCACAAAAAATCTTGCTGCAGTGCATCACACATGTAATTTATTTAATTTTATTTATTCATTTATTCATTTAATATGGTCTAAAATATAGTAATTTAATAATTCAGTTAATTTCACCTTCGTTCACTGACCATCTGTTGAACAAGTTGTTTTTTAATTTATTTATTTTTAATTAAAAAATGTCTGTTTTAAATGTCTTATAAGAATAGGGGATACATTCAGACAGATGACTTTTTAGATAGGTCATGAGTTCATAGTCAAGTCACTGGAAACAGGAAACAAACTAAAACCTGCTTTGTGTGGTTAGAGAAACCTGACTGAAAAAGTCTGAGTAGCAATTTCATATTTCCGTCTCAGTCAGAGACAAGGAACCACAACACTATATGGTTAGCTCACAGTGAAACATCCTATACCGGTTAATAGACTGTTAACAGTTTCTTCAGTATAAGACAAAAACCACTGAATGCATTCTGTTAGCATACAGGGTGGTTTCTGCAGGTTTTTTGAAGACAAATTAAAGACTTTAATAAAAAAAAAAAAAAAAGCGCCAAGTACGATTACATAAGGAATAAATTAATGTGAACACAATTTATTAATATGTTTTCTAAATGTCTAGGAAGCACACAGTAACCCCTTTCACACATACAGTCTTTACAATTACCGTTAAAAGATCATGTGTGAACTGGACCTTTTTAAAAATACCGGTAAATTTGGTAATTTACTGGTAAACCCATTCCAGTAAATTCCAGTTATTTACCAGTAAATTACTGGTAATGTGCTCTGTGTGAACTCAGAACGAGATTATCATAATGAGCATGTACGACTTCGTAAAACGTCTACTCTGGGCCAATCATAACATTCTGATGTAGATGAGGCATTTACTCCACACTGTGTAGTTTAGTTTGTAGCAGTCTAATGCAATGTCTCTGGGCCAAAAGTAGCAGCATGAACGTTAATGTTAACGTTTGATACGAAATTAAAAACATCAACAAAAACACTGACCGCATATACGCTTCAAAATTTACAAACACAACACGGGAGGTCATTTCTGGTTAATGATGTCACAAAATTGCCCGGTATTTTGAAAGCGATGTGTGAATGGTGCTTAACTGGTAAAGTGATGGAAAGTTAGTGCTGTGTGAACAGCGTAAATGAGCTGTATTAGCAACACTTACAACTTTTAAAATAACAACAGATCTTATTACTGTTTTGGAAATAACTTTAGTCTAAATTGCATCTGCCAGTGGTGTACTTTCAAAGAAAAAACTAATTATCATATTTCACTGACAGATATTTGTTCGTTTTAAACATAAGCTTGCTGATCAAGATTTTATATCTTCATCATCTTAAGTAATCGTATCTTGATTTAAGGATGTTTAGATATTTTAAATTGAAAACAAGACAAAAATAATGAGGTAAAATATTGCGTATACAACATTTAAAGGAGAAGTCCACTTCCAAAACAAAGATCAACATATAATGTACTCACTCCCTTGTCATCCAAGATGTTCATGTTTTTTTTTCTTCAGCCGTAAAGAAATTATGTTTTTTGAGTTAAACATTTCAGGATTTTTCTCCATATAATGGACTGCTATGGTGCCCAGATTATGAAATTACAAAGTGCAGTTTAAATGCAGCTTCAAACAATTCCAAATGTGGTTGTAAACGAGTCCAGCCGAGGAAGAAGGGTCTTATCTAGCGAGATAAGACCCATCTTCCTCGGATGGGATCGTTTACAGCTGCATTTGGGATCATTTGAAGCCGCATTTAAACTGCATTTTGGAAGTTCAAAATCGGGGCACCATATCAGTTCATTATATGGAGAAAAATGCTGAAATGTTTCCCTCAAAAAACATAATTTCTTTATGGCTGAAGAAAGAAAGACATGAACATCTTGGATGACAAGAGGTGAGTACATTATCTGTCAATTTTTGTTCTGGAAGTGGACTTCTCCTTTAATGTCATGACTTTAGGAATTTAAGATGTTTAAATGTTAAATCTCAGATTTAAGGCTTTTTAAGGCCTTGTTTTGTGTAAGAAGTCCTATTATGGTTTTTGCGAGATTTAGATGTGAATATAGTATCACGCTCTGGCTATACAGCATGCAATAAAAGGCAATAGTGACAAAGGTGACATTACTCAGCATGTATCTCATCATTAAGCTAGTCCATAATGAAACTCATGCTTTTCACCATATAAGGTTGTCACCATGCGTAACACAACTTTTGTACTACAAGATGACATATTAATATGGGAAATTATGATTTTTTTGTATATATGTATTTATTTGAATTTATACATTTTACTCTATTTAATGTCTGTTATTGTGCCTATACCTGCTTCCTCTCATTTCAAATTTTTAACACAATGACCTTAAACACACTGAGGAGCATCAATCTATTATCATCACAATCATTAACTTTATATGGCCCACTCACCACCATAAAAGGATATGATGTCACATCCCTCTGTGATTTTACATCTTAATGTTGTATGTTAGAAAATGTTTATATGGTCGTAACCTGAGTGATAAACTAGATAAATAAAGCATGATGGATTGCTCTGGAAAAATACAGACATTAAGGCAATCAAAACTGCATGCATGAATCAACTGTAAAAATAAATCCCATGTTTATTGCATTAAAAATACTGCATATTTCAAAATACACTTAAATATACCTTCCTCAGTGCTTTGATCAGTCATCTTCATTCTCCAACCTGCCAGCTTTTGTCCCTGCAGCAGCATTTACAATCACAATCTAAACTGTCTTGATACCTATATAAGAAGTTAGACTTTACAGAGAATGTGTGTTTGTGTCCAATGCTATTGTCTGCACCGAGACCAGCTGATGATAAATGGAATGTAATACACAAACAGAATTTACGAGAAATTTTTCAGCGTTCTGAAATTCAGTTTTGGTGCGATTGTATTAGAACAATCATGGATGAAATGTTGTGTGGCAAAGTAATTAGGCACCAAAGAGGTTCTGTAAGAAAAGATCAGGTCATCTATAGGCAGGCAAATTGAGCATGCATACAGCATCTCAGAGAAAGAAATCAGGACTCCTTCCTCAAGGCATCATCTTGTCATATCCTATTTCCATGCGTTGTACTGAGCATCTGAATCACACAAGGAATGTATATCCACTTTTGTCCACTCTTAAAAAGTTCTTCAGACTTATAACATCCTTTCATTTTCACTGGAGTCTGTAATTTCACCGATGGCCCAGTGAGCCTCAAGATGAGTTGTAAGTTGAAGTTCTGATCCAGATGCAGAGCAACAGAGGTCTGTACAGGTGTTAATGTTCACCCTGCAGAATCCTCACTCATGGTCAGTGCAAAAAGAATTGTGCAAGTCTACCTCATGTAGTGTCCCACAGTGGGTCCAAATCTTTTTCTCAATCGTTGGTTTTTGTCTTGTTTCTCAGTAAAAATAAGAAGCCATAAAAATCCTTAAAATAAATTTACATGAGAAGGGATAGTTCACCCAAAAATGAAAATTCTCTTATTAATTACTCACCCTCGTGTCGTTCCAAACCCGTAAGACATTCGTTCATCTTTGGAACACAAATTAAGATATTTTTAATAAAATCCGAGAGCCTTCTGAACCTGCATAGACAACAACACAACCACAACGTTCAAAGCTCAGAAAGGTAACACCGTTATTTTGGTTTTCTTTACCCACAAAACATATTCTCATAGCTTCATAAAGTAAGGTTGAAACACTGATGTCACATGGACTATTTTAACAATGTTCTTACAACCTTTCTGGACCTTAAATGTGATAGTTGCATTGCTGTCTTTGCAGGATCAGAAAACTCTCAGATTTCATCAAAAACATCATAATTTGTGTTCTGAAGATGAACGAAGGTCTCATGGGTTTGGAACGACATGAGGGTGAGTAATTAATGACACAATTTTCTTTTTTGGGTGAACTATCCCTTTAAACCCTTACTGTATTATATATAATTTTATATTTATAAATATATAGGATATATATATATATATATATATATATATATATATATATATATATATATATATATATTATACCCTATATATTCAGAATATATATATTCTCTGAAAATAAGGCTTAATATGTTGTGCAATTTTTCTTCTCAAATTTATCTTGTTTCAGGGACACAGATATTTTTACTATTAAACAAGACAAAATGCTGAAAGAATTTGCAGCTGGGCCAGCATTTCTTTCCTGACTATACTTGGTGAGGAGCATGCGGTTTCCCAGGGTACTGCTGTCTCCGTAAAGGCGGATGAGGAGCAGGTCTGCACATAGAAATAAGGATTTTTATCAGATTACACTTTTTCCATAGACAACATTTTATTCCCTTGCCTGTTGCATAATATTACGGAAAAAAGCATCAGTCTTCTCACCTGGCTGGAGCAGCCGCTGATGTAGGGTTACGTGAGTAAGCTGATGAAGATGCGGCAGGTCCTGGATGTCCCAGCAGTGGGGGTGGAGGAGGGTGAGGGTGAGAAGAAGGATCCACAGGCAGTGGTTTCCTGGGAACCGGAGGTTTGGGGGGAACAGGGTTCTGAAACAGGATGAGGTCATTCAGAAAGGTCAACTTTTTTCTCTTCTAAGTTGCAATACATTATAATTTAAACTATAGGACTGCACTGAGAGAAATAGATACTCTCAGGTGTTTTAGAACAAGAGCTGATTAGTGTTGTTAATTAGTAAGGGGTTACACTTTATACGCCTGCGGCGATACCTGTCGGGTAGAGAGGACAGGGTCAGGAGGGAGAGGCTTGCTTGGCGCAGCCGGTCGTGCTCCTGTGGGCTGGACGTACAGTCGCAGATGCAGCCATGTGACAGAGAAAAGCAAGCGCTGGGTGAGACTATCTTACTGTGCCATTTTACTCAAATCATTGGGAATCAATCTATTCCACCATGATTTTTCCTTGATCAGAAAATTGAATTTGTCCGAGACCAGACTGAATCATAGGCCATGCACTGCACAATTGATTCCTCTGATTCATCCATGCAAGAGGCTGGCCAAATATCTGTTTTCACTACGCTGAGAGACTGGGAGAGATAAAACACACGCAAAATATGCAAATAGGGGGCAAAGACTTTTTCTTGAACTGAGGTTAAAGTACTGTTACGTTTAAAGCAAGGTTAACAGTGTTGCTTTGATATCATCTACTCTTATGTAATGCTTAGTACAGAAAGTATTTCTACATAATGTATCACAGAATAGTTTTTACAGGCCAGTTATTAATGATGTTATCCACTCCTTTAACTGGACAATTTTTATTGTGGAGGATGAGATGTTAAGCTGTCTTCAGGTGTGACAAATTGTTTGAAATGTTCATAAATAACTACATGAAGTCACTATGGAAGCCCGTTTCTGTCACTGAATTAAAAAAAAAAAAAATTGCTTATCATGACTTTTTATCTCACAATTGTGACATTTTTCTCAGAATTTCATGATACAAACTTGCAATTCTGACTTTTTTATGATGTTTATATCTCAATTCTGACTTTTTTCTCTCAATTGCAGGTTTATTATATCTCATAATTTTGACTTTTTTTCTCACAATTTAGATTTTTTTTCTTGCAATTGCAAGTTTATATCTCACAATTCAGACCTTTTTTCACAACTGTGAGTTTATATCTTACAATTCTGACTTTTTTTTTTCCACAATTTAGATTTTTTCCTCGCAATTGCGAGTTTATATTTCGCAGTTCTGACTTTTTTCTCGCAATTGCGAATTTATATCTCAATTCTGTCTTTTTTCTCACAATTCTGACTTTTTTCTCGCAATTTGCAAGTTTATATCTCAATTCTGACTTTTTTTCTTACAGTTCTGATAATTTTCCCTCACAATTGCAGGTTTATATCTCACAATTCTGACTTTTTTGCAATTTTGACTTTTTTTCCTCGCAATTGTAAGTTTATATCTCACAATTCTAACTTTTTTCTTATAATTCTGACATTTTTCCCTTCCAATTGTGAGTTTATATCTCACAATTCTGACTTTTTTCTTACAATTTTGACTTTTTTTTTTTCTTTTTCACAATTTTGAGTTTCTTATCATTTTGAGTTTTTTCTCTGAATTCTGACTTTTTCTCTCAAATACGAAATCTAAACTTCAAATTGTGACTTTTTTTTTTACAATTTTGACTTTTTCTCACAATTGCGAGTTTATATCTCACAATTCTGACTTTTTATCTTGCAATTCTGACTTTTTTTCTCACAATTGCAGGTTTATATCTCACAATTCTAACTTTGTTCTTGCAATTGCAAGTTTATATCTTACAATTCTGACTTTTTCATGCAATTGCGAGATGTAAACTCCCAACTTTTTTTCTCACAATTGCAGGTTTATATCTCACAATTCTAACTTTGTTCTTGCGATTGCAAGTTTATATCTCACAATTCTGACTTTTTCCTTGCAATTCTGACTTTTTCATGCAATTGCGAGATGTAAACTCCCAACTTTTTTTCTCACAATTGCAGGTTTATATCTCACAATTCAAAAATTTTCTCGGAATTTTGACTTTTTCCTCGCAATTGTTAGTTTATATCTCCCAATTCTGACTTTTTTTCTTGCAATTCTGACTTTTTTTGTCACAATTGTGAGCTATAAAGTCCAATTTTTAGGGGAAAAAAAGAGTTCTCAGAATTGCGACTTAACTGAATTCAGAATTGTGAGATATAAACTCTGAAATAATTTACTTTTAAATGTTTACATTTTTACATTTTTGTTTACTTCTTTTAAATTTTAAATTTATGAAATAATCTGTAATTGAAATTTAATTTTAAAAATGTACTGTGAATTTTACATTTTTTATTTTATTTATTTTAACCTGACTTTGTACTGAATTTAATTTTGTTAGTTTTATTAATATTTTATTTAAATGTATTCAATAATTTAATTTAATTTCCATCCATCCTTGTTCCAAACCACTAGGGTTGTGGGTTAATTCAATTTTTGCACTTTTATATGTTAATTGATAAAAATCACTATATGTGATTGCATCTGTTAATGAATACTGTATATTGTATAATGAATATTGTGGTTGTGATGGTCCCACTGACCAAAAATTCAAGTCAGCTGAACTTAACTTACAACTCGAAGCGCACATTATGATGATTTAGATGTTGATTAAACGTTTTCTTTATAGTGAAATTTGAAAATATTCCAGTTTACATACGACCTTTTGCTCTCCCCCAGTCTGATCTCACAGGCACTGAGATCTCAACACACTCCAGAGGAACCATCACCCTTTCCACATGCACAAACCACCATCATCTTACTGTTAAACCCAAAAGACAGGGACACAAGCACACCTCCACATGCAAAACCACACAGAGACACGGACCACAACTAGGAACATGGAGTGAGTTTCTACAGGTAGACACTTTGGGCCAAGACAACATAACAGACATAGTCAAACATGACAGCTAGCAGCAGGTGCTTCCTCTACCTTGCACTGCATCTTGCTCTCTGAGGGGATGGGGTCAGGAGGGAGGGGTTTGGTGGGAGGGGCGGGCCAATGCCCCGTCAACTGAAGAACCGGAAAGAGCAATGAAAACGGCATTGTGGTTTGTGCATATCACACACCGCTACATCTACCAGAACACCTCTCTATATCTCTGTTTCTCACAAGCTTTGTGAGCAGCAATGAGATTTACCTGAGCAGGTTTAATGACAGGATCTGGTGGAAGAGGTTTAGTTGGAGCGGCAGGCCTGTTTTGGACCTAACAATAAGACAAAAGTGTTGCGGAGGGGGTAGTAGAGAAGGAGTGAACTTTTATTGCACATGCATGTTACAATAAAGTACGTTAGTTGTTTCAGGCATGACAGTGAGCCAAGGATAATTGGCTGTTATTGTTATGACAGCAGCAGAAGGAGGCTCAATGAACTAGAGTATCAAAACAGATATTTTTGAAGTTCATGCAGGGAATGTTCAACAGAGGAGCAATGTATGCGTTACGTATGGAGGACAACAGCATTTGACCTTTAGTTTTACTGCATCAAGCAAATTTTTGGTCATTTGATGATAGTCACCTAGACCAATTTTATTATCCAGGTGAAAGAGAAGGGCTGTGACTTCTATAACCCAAACACTGTGTATCAGCCCTCAGCAGCCTTAATTCACCTTTCAATCTATAACTAGGATTTGCCTCTGTCCTAGTTACTGATTAAAAAAAAAAAAAAAATACCACAGAGAAGTACATCATACAGTTTAGGGTTGGATTGTAACCAGAATGTCCGCTTTGATATGATATCAGATTCTGTCAACTCAGTATTGATATTATATCTTCACCTTTACCTATAATTGGCAACAATTAAACAGTATTGGGAAAACAGATGAAATAATTATTTCGTTAATATTTAGTTTGGAACCTGTGATAAGTTTTTCAGGATTCACTGATGAATAAAATGCTAAAAAGAACAGCATTTTTCTTCAAAATACAAATCTTTTCTAACAACGGAAGTCTTTGCTATCACTTTTTTTAAACCATTTAATACATCCTTGCTGAACAAATGTATTCATTTCTTTCAGAAAAAGAAAGGAAAAAAATGTACCGACACCAAACTTTTGAACAGTATTGTATATTTTTACAAAAGATGCTACAGAAAAATTGCAGAAGATACAAAAAATGCTGTTATTTTAAACTTTCTATTCATCAAAAAAAATGCTTAAAAAATTATAATCACAGTTTCCAAAAAATGTTAAGTAGCAAAACCGTTTTCAACATTGATAATAAATCAGCATATTAGAATAATTTTTGAAGAATCATGTAAATTGAAGACTGGAGTAATGATGCTGAAAATTCAGCTTTGCATCACAGGAATAAATTAGATTTTAAAGTATATTATAATAGAAGACTGTCATTTTAAATTGCAATATTAAATGTCACAATATTACTGCTTTTTTCAGTGTTTTCAATCAAATAAAATGCACCCTTGATGAGCATAAAAAACATATTTACAAAAAACATGAAAAAATTTTACTGACACCAAATGTAGAAGATACAAAAAAAAGTTATTTTAAACTTTCTATTCATCAAAAAATGCTAATATATATGTAACTATATCACAGTTTCCAAAAAAATATTAAGTAGCACAACTGTTTTCAACATTGATAATAAATCAGCATATTAGAATACTTTTTGAAGAAAATTGAAGACTGGTGTAAAGATGCTGAAAATTCAGCTTTGCATCACAGGAATAAATTAGATTTTAAAGTATATCAAAATAAAAGGTTGTTATTTTTAATTTAAATTTAATTTTTTTTTATAAAGAAAATTAAAACAGACTGTTGGGTTCATTCAGTTATTTGCTATTATTTGTATTTATTTATGTATTAATTTATTTAAATCATAGATAAATTACAAAATTATATAAATATATATATATATATATATATATATATATATATATATATATATATATTTTTTTTTTTTTTTTTTTTTTTAATAAGGTGATCTTGTTTTTTTATAAGATCAAAAGTAACAGACTTTTACAGTGTTACAAAAGATTTCTATTTTAAATAAACACTGTTATTTTCAACTTTTTATGAAACTGTTATGCAACTTCTCAGCACTGATGATAACAAGAATTGATTTATGAGCACTAGTCTCCTGTTCACAGGTTTTGGGTATTAGACTACTTTGCTGACTAGTTGTTCTGTATTACCATCTTTACTGTATTTTTGCTAAAATAAAGCAAACTTTGTGAGCATAAGACTTCTTTCAACAACAAAAAAGAAGTGAGAAAATCTTACAGATCCCAAACTACCACCAGCTTGCTTTGTCATTTCCCCTCTCTGGATGTGGTGACCTCACTGTGAGCTCATTTCTGTATTTCTGTATAGACTCTCTGTTACCATACACCGCATTATAGATCATGCTCCAGTAATTGCATCACCGAATGGAGCTCTGGAACAGCACTGTTTTTCTACAGAGCAGATTTACTGTACCTTGCTGATGGCCTGGGTGAGAGGGATGTCGCTCTGGTGAGGCCACTGGTACCTGAGCGGCTGCACCTGATCTCCATTTCGAGCATTTGTAAGCTCCATGGCAGGAGTCCTGTGGGGGAAAATACAACATCTTCACAATATTACACATATTTTACACATATTTGTGGCCCTGGACTACAAAACCAGTCATAAGGGTCAATTGAGAATCTGAGGGTGCAAAATAAAATCTAAATTCTGAGAAAATCACTTTCCAAATGAAGTTCTTAGCAGTGCATATTACTAATTAAAAATTAAGTTTTGACTTAACGGTAGGAAATTTACAAAATATCTTCATGGAACATGATCTTTACTTAATATCCGAATGATTCAAAGAAAAATTTTGACCCATACAATGTCTTGTTGGCTATTGTTACAAATATACTTGTGCTACTTTCGACTGGTTTTGTTGTCCAGGGTCACATTTTGTAGACACTAATGACACAGTATAGAGAAATATGATTAGAACTATTTGTTGAAGGTCAATTTCACAGAAATTTTATACCAATAATATATTGGGAAATTTAATGTTACAGGACCACTTAGATAAGCAAGCATCTAAATCTATTTCACATACACCAGCACTGTTGAGTAATAGGGAACTGGAGAATTGTGTGAGAAAGTTAGCAGGGAAACTCTTAAGAAGAGTATAAATAAATATTTTTTTTTCCTCATCAAGCCAGACCTCTGGTGTCCTACAGAAATTTAACTCTTCAGAGTGATGCTGGAAGTCCTACAGTGTACATAACCAGATTGGAGCTTGTAAATGACAACTCATTCTAAGCCAATTTTTTATGATTTTCATTTTTCTTCATTGTCATTCAAAGCCCCTGCTGGTGAAAGACAAACGTTCAGCTACACAAGTATAGCGACTGCTATCACATGGCTTGTTTTTGCACCACAAACTGAAGCTACACATTGACAGATACCTCCGGTTTTCTTCTTTTGCACAGTATTCGATATAGGACACCGAGACCCCACTGCACAATGGGTAAAACACAGTAAAATAATATCATTAATGATTTTAGACTATGATCTATGACTTTGATGTTATCTGTTGTCTAACATAACACCTAAGGTTGTAATTTCTGTCTGGCTGTTGTATTTTTATTGTACCTGTGTTCTTTTACAGTACATTTGTTTTCTATTATGCTGACTAAAATGAATTTATCTAATTGCAAAGGTGGTCTGATCATCAGTTTTAAAATACATGTGCCAATCTCTTAGAAATGTACTCTCTGTATTAATGCTGATTCATTTGTTTTTCTTTTTTACTTTGAAAGTTTAAATTTAATGGGGTGTAACCATCAAGTAAAACATAAAATTTTCCTTACACCTTGAATACAATTTTAAATATTAATAAGCAGTTCATTTATTTATTTATTAAAATGTTAAATCATTTAATAATTATTTATACATAATAAAAGATCATGCCAAAATACTAAATCACTAATTTCATTCTTTTTAAGGCGATTTTCCATCATGTTGTCAGAACTATTGTTTCACCAGGATATTTATGAATTTTCCTTCCCAAAATTAATTTTTAATTTTTAAGTCATTGCAAGCTTAAAGGAGAAGTCCACTTCTAAAACAAAGATTCACATATAATGTACTCACCCCCTTGTCATCCAAGATGTTCATGTCTTTCTTTCTTCAATCATAAAGAAATTATATTTTTTGAGGAAAACATTTCAGCATTTTTCTCCATATAATGGACTGATATGGTGCCCTGAGTTTGAACTTCCAAAATGCAGTTTAAATGCGGCCATTTCTAAATGATTCTAAACGATCCCAGCCGAGAAAGAAGGGTCTTATCTAGTGTAACGATTTTATTGTATTATTTTCATAAAAATAATACAATTTATATACTTTTTAATGTCAAATGCTCGTCTTGTCTTACTCTGCCTGGAGTATGTCGAAAAATTCCCATCTAATGTTTTCTTGGACTTCTCCTTTAAATTGCACTTTTAATGTATTTTAACATAAATTGTTGTTATATCTCATGCCATTTGTTAGTACACAGGCTAAGTAAGGTTAGATTACTTAAATTACTATAATGAAGTACGTCATCTACCCCTTTGTCATTCTGTGTTTTTCCTCAGTCTTACCGGCTCTGTCTGGTCTTGTTGAAGGGGGTGTGGCCGAGGTACACAAGGCCTCGTCGACAGCGGGGGAAACGGAGTGCAACAAACAACAGCGAGACCGGTAACACAAACAGGAAAATGACCAGCAGAGCCACCCGCGCAGGATCCGAATCTGTATACAGACAAAAACCAGGCTAAACACTCCCACGCCAATGTAATCAGTGTGATGACGTGTTACTGACTGAGCCCAAATGTCTAAATTTACACGTGAATCAGCGTGTAAGCGGTACCTCTGGGCTCTCGCGCAGGGCCGCTGTCCACGCTGCCACCCGTTCCAGAGTATCTGCAGTCAGGAGGAGCCCAGCCTTCATCACAGTGACAGTTCTTATTACTGTTACACACCTACACAAACAAAACAGAGAAAAACAATTGTATTTTCAAAACTTAAAAAATGTTTCTAATTCTTTGAAGTGAAGTAGTGTCCACTCCTTCCCTCCTCCTTTCTCACCCCGTGGCCATTGCACTTCCTGCGGCATTCCTCAACATTAAACATGGACACGTCCTGGCACTGTTGGTCTACACATGCCTGAGAATACAATGCTACAGTAAATCAAACATGAAATAAATATACATTTCAAATACGTTCAGAACTATAAATAAATGTATAAATGTAAATAAATATATAATTTTAATATGTGGCCCTGCACCAAACCAGTCATAAGTAGCACTGGTATATATGTAGCAATAGCCAACAATACACTGTATGGGTCAAAATGATCAATTTTTCTTTTATGCCAAAAATCATTTGGATATTAGGTGAAGATCATGTTCCATGAAGATGTTTTGTAAATTTCCTACCATAAATATATCAAAGCTTAATTTCTGATTAGCAATATGCATTGCTAAGAACTTCCTCTGGACAACTTTAAAGGAGATTTTCTCAATATTTTGATTTCTTTGGGCCACCAGATTCCAGATTTTCAAATAGTTTTATCTCAGCCAAATATTGTCCTGTCCTAACAAACCACACATCAATGGAAAGCTTATTTATCCAGCTTTCAGTTAAAAAATGACCCTTATAACTGTTTTTTAAAATATTACCATTTAAAATAACTGTTTCTATTTTAATATATGTTAAAAATGTCATTTACTCGTGATGGCAAAGCTGAAATTCAGCAGCCATTACTTCATTCTTCAGTGTCACATGATCCTTCAGAAATCATCATAATATGCTGATTTGGTGTTTAAGAAACATTTCTTATGTTGAAAACAGGTGCTGCCTAATATTTTTGTGGAGACCATTTTTTCAGGATTTTATTGATGAATAGAAAACAAACAAATAAACAAACAAAAAAAAAATCAAATTATCTTCCTATGGTAAGAAAATCTCTTTTGGAATTTACTAATGACTCAGCATAAATAATGACACTAAATGTATGGTAAAATTTCCATATTAGATAATTAACAATCCTAAAAATAAACATTTTATGGACACTCACCTTGTTGGGCCCACAGGCCGTCCCCTGTGACACCATGGCGGGGTCAGAAACATCATCACCCAGATTAAAATAGGCGCCCCGGCAGGTAAAGTCACTCTGATTCAGTTTGACCGTTGTGGTCAGTATCTCAACGTTGGAGCCCAGTAGAGGACGATCATTTCCACCCTGACACTGGATTCTACCACAGTGCACATCCCTAAGCAAAACAGAGCACATTTAAAACAAAGATTACAATCGCATTTCCATAAGATCCAATGTAATTGGACGTTAACAACATCATAGCACATTTTTAGCACATTCTGTGGTAATTAAAATTGTGTCATTAATTACTAACCCTCATGTTGCTCCAAACCCGTAAGACCTTTGTTCATCTTCGGAACACAAATTAAGATAGTTCAAGGGACTATTTTAGGACTATTTTAATGATTTTAACAATATCTTTACAACCTTTCTGGCCCTTGAGCGTGGTAGCTGTGTTGCTGTCTATGCAGGGTCATAAAGCTCTCGAATTTGGAATTTTCACATCAAAATTATCATAATTTGTGTTCAAAAGAGGAACAATGGTTTAGAACGACATGAGAGTGAGTAATTAATGATAGAATTTTAATTTTTGGGTGAACTAACTCGTTAAGCTTCCACAGTATATGCAAATAAATTACATAAACATTTTAGGAAATAATCATAATCATGTCAGTGCTTGCAAAATCATCCGATTCCAAGCTACACATCCTTACCCCTTCAAACAGGGGATGTAGGAACCGTTGGGCATCTGGCCACAGTTTCCGTACTTATTGCCCTGCTTATTCACAGAGGAGAAGCAGATAGGTGGAGCATGGGTGGAGTCTTTGAGGGATGGAGAGCACAAAGAATCAATCACAATAAATCTAGACTCCAGGTGAAAATTATTAGATTTATCATCGTCAAGGGTGTTACACTCACTCGGTCCCCAGAGCCTTTGGCACTGCTCGTCCAGACTGGCACACACGCCGCTGTAGCAGTAGGAGGACCCATCCTTGCATGACTCTCCGTTCTGAAGAAACACATTAGGAGGACAGTAGGGCGAAGTGCCGGTGCAGTACTCTGGCAAATCACACTCTCCCAATGGCTCCCGACACACTGACCCAGCCACACGCAGCTGTGGGGAAAGAGATGGATGGGATGTGGTGAGAGAGCGGCATCACCCACGTACGTGTAAGTGTGTGATCATATGCACCTTTACAAACCTTGCAGTTCTCACAGCAGATGCCATCAGAAGAGCACTGGGCCCCAGGAACTAGTTTACACGTGCTGGCATTGCAGCAAGGATCATTACATTCCTGAACACACACACAGACAGGAAGCAGATTACAAAGGTGAGCGTATTACTACACTTACTTTACCAGTCAAAAGTTTTTGAACGGTAAGATGTTTTTAAAAATTAAGAAGTCTCTTCTGCTCACCAAGCCTGCATTTATTTGATCCAAAATACAGCAAAAGCAGTAATATTGTGAAATATTTTTACTATTTTTACTATTTAAAATAACAATAATTTGAATATATTTTAAAATGTAATTTATTCCTGTGATCAACAATAATTTTTTAGCATCATTACTCCAGTCTTCAGAGTCACGTGATCCTTCACAAATCATTCTAATATGCTGAATTGCTGTTCAAGAATTATTATTGTTATGAAGATTTAAAACAGTTGAGTACTTTTTTTCAGGATTTTAGATAGAAAGATCTAAAGATCAGCATTAATATGAAATAAAAAGCTGTAACATTATACACTGTACCATTTAAAAGCTTGGAGTCAGGATTAATTTTTTTTAAAGAAATTATAGAAATTAATACTTTTATTTAGCAAGGGCACGATGATAAAGACATTTATAATGTTACATAAGATTTCTGTTTTAGATAAATGCTGTTCTTCTGAACTTTCTATTTATCAAAGAAACCTGAAAAAAAATCTACTCAGCTGTTTTCAATACAATAATAATAATAATAAATGTTTTTTGAGCAGCAAATCAGAATATTACAATGATTTCTGAAGGATCATGTGACTGGAGTAATGATGCTAAAAATTCAGCTTTGAAATCACAGGAATAAATTACATTTTAAAATATATTCAAATAGAAAACAGTTGTTTTTTAAATAGGCAAGGCAAGGCAAGTTTATTTATATAGCACATTTCATACACAAAGGTAATTCAAATTTTGCATAAAAGAAAGTAGAATAATCATAAAAGCAATAATAAAAACAATAATCACAAAAAAGGAAATAGAACAATCATAAAAACATTGATCAACAATAAAACAAAAAATGTAAAATGTAAAAAACTGATTGATTTAATAATTTAAAAATGATTTAAAAATTGATTTAAAATAAATTTAATACAGTTAAAAACAGAAAATGATTATACATAATGCAATCAGTTCGGACGAAGCACAGTGCTTCGAAGTAAATAGTAAAAATATTTCAAAATTTAACTGTTTTTTCTGTACTCCGGATCAAATAAATGCAGGCTTGGTGAGCAGAAGAGATTTCTTTAAAAAAAACATTAAAAATCTTACTGTTCAAAAACTTCCGACTGATTGATTTTGAAGCGAATTTTGATTTGATATAGTAAAACTACTGAACTTTCTCGTAGTGGGTCAAAATTGCATTGTTGAGAGAGAAAAAAAAAAGTAAGAAAGTAAGTTACAGGTTTGGAAAAACATGAAGGTGAGTAAATGATGACAGAATATTCATTTTAGGAGAACTATTCAATTAAGCAGTTATCACATTCACCTGAGAGGTAATTGTTATACATTAGAATCAGAAACCAGTAGGCAGAAGGCATTTTCTTACATCCAGCAGGCCGCAGTCACACTCCTCTCCTTTCTCCACGTACAGGTTCCCGCAGCGCGGACCTCCCAGAAGGCTCTCTGGCTGAGGCACGTTAAACAGGCACATTCCACCACCGTGCAGTAGACTAAGAGAGAGATCCCGTTCGCTACAGCTGCTGAAGAGCTGACCGGGCATAAACCTGCACATGGGAGCATTTATTACATACTGCATGATTTATCACCAGCACTATATTATCAAACAGTCACAAACATTCACCCAGTAGAGGGCTCCATGATGCAGCCCCCAAGCCGAGGCTCGTTCTGGCACTGGCAGCGCCTGTCGGCCGTATCGTGACTCATTCCCAGGTTGTGCCCCAACTCGTGTGCCACTGTTGATGCCACACCTAACACGCTTACCAGGTGATCCTACAGTATGGGAAACACAGGTTAACACTAAAACAAGACTTTTTAATGCGTATACACGAAGATTAAACGAAAGATTTCTCTCACCACATTCACTCCTCCTGAGCGATCTTTTGAGCACATGGAGGACTGAGATGCCATACCGACTGTCGTCCCATCAAATGATTCACCCCTAACATTTAAAAGCAAATTATGATTTACAATAATTGTTAAAATCCAATCAATTGGTGGCTATATTTTCTAAAATGTAGATTTGGTCCTACATGATGAGCTGTGCGTTGTCATGCCGTAGTCGTGGTAGAAGCTCCCTGGTCCTCCAATCCAGAAAGCGGTTTAGAGTTTCAGTGGGATTTTTATCCACTTTAATTTTGTCCTGGTCACTCCAGATTTCCAAACCCAGCAGAGCCACACGTACATTCAGTGGCCGGTAGAACTAAGACAGAGGGCCGTGATTTAGTCCAAGACTCACAAGTGCATTCAGTACAGCGTTTAGTGAATAGCAGTGTTGTTATTGTTAACTAAAACTATAACTAGTAAGAACTGTATGCAATTAATATAAATATCAGATGAAAAACTTAAATTAGACATGTTGGTTTGGAAACTAACAGAACTAAATACAGTGAGGTCAAAAGTTTACATACACCTTGCAGAATCTGCAAAATGTTAATTATTTTACCAAAATAGGTGGGATCATACAAAATGCATGTTTTTTTTTTGTTTTTTTATTTAGTACTGATCTAAATAAGATATTTCACAAAAAAAGATGTTTACATACTGTCCACAAGAGAAAATAATTGTTGCATTTATAAAAATGACACCATTCAAAAGTTTACATCCCCTTGATTCTTAATACTGTGTTGTTACCTGAATGACCCACAGCTGTTTTTTTGTTTAGTGATAGTTGTTCACGAGTCCCTTGTTTGTCCTGAACAGTTAAACTGCCTGCTGTTCTTCAAAAAAAAATCTTCAGGTCCCACAAATTCTTTGGTTTTTCAGCATTTTTGTATATTTGAACCCTTTCCAGCAATAACTGTATGATTTTGAGATCCATCTTTTCACACTGAGGACAACTGAGGGACTCATATGCAACTATTACAGAAGGTTCAAACACTCACTGATGCTTTAGAAGGAAACACAATGCATTTAGACCCGGGGGGTGAAAACTTTTGAATTTCAAGATCAGGGTAGATTTAACTTATTTTGTCTTCTGGGAAACATGTAAGTATCTTCTGTAGCTTACTAAACTACTAAATGACAGTACTAAATGAAGAAAAAAATTGATATTTAGGCAAAATATGAAAAATGTACACATCTTAATTCTGTTCAAAAGTTTACAACCCCGGCTCTTAATGCATTGTTTTTCCTTCTTGAGCATCAGTGAGCGTTTGAACCTTCTGTAATAGTTGCATATGAGTCCATCCGTTGTCCTCAGTGTGAAAAGATGGATCTCAAAATCATACAGTTATTGTTGGAAAGCATTCAAATACAAATGCTTAAAAACCAAAGAATTTGTGGGACCTGAAGGATTTTTTTTTTGAAGAACAGCAGGCAGTTTAACTGTTCAGGACAAACAAGGGACTCATGAACAACTATCACTAAACAAAAAAAAAAAAACAAAACAAACAAAAAACAGCTGTGGATCATTCAGGTAACAACAAAGTATTAAGAAGCAAGCATATTGTACTATTTTGAACAGGGTAATTTTTATAATTTCAACTATTATTTTCTCTTGTGGGCTATATGTAAACGTCTTTTATCTGAAATATCTTATTAAGTTCAGTACTAAATAAAAAAAATTGTATGATCACTCTTATTTTGGTAAAATAATTAACATTTTGCAGATTCTGCAGGGTGGATGTAAACTTTTAACCTCAACTGTAAGTGTAAGTACTAAAATGAATAAAAATAAAACTTAAAAATAAATTCCCGGATTGTGACCTGTATGCTTTGAATTCTTTTCTTAAATATATATATATATATATATATATATATATATATATATATATATATATATATATATATATATAAAAGCATATTTAGAAATAAAACTTACCCAGTCCACTTGGTTTGCCACATCTAACATGCGGTAAATTATGGTTTTATTATTCTTCTGATAATTCATATACTGAGAGGAAGACAGAAAAAGAACAAAAACAGATTCAAAACTCAAATCTTAAAGGGATAGTTCATTAATTACTCACCCTCATGTTGTTCCAAACCCCTAAGATCTTCGTTCATCTTTGGAACACAAAGTAAGATATTTTTGATGAAAATCCTGCATAGACACCAACACATCTACCACGTTCATGGCACAGAAATGTAGTAAGGACATCGTTAGAATAGTGCACCGTGGTACTGTCATGAAAGTGCATCGAAGACTGACACATAAGAGAAGAAATTGTTGAATAAAGATGTTATTTTTGTTTTCTTTGCACATAAAAAGTATTCTTGTATCCTTTTAACATTAGGGTTGAAACACTAATGTCACATGGACTATTTCATCGATGTCCTTATGATCTTTCTGGGTCTGTGTCTCTGTCAGTTGCATTGGTGTCTATGCAAAGTCAGAAAACTCTTGGATTTGATCAAACATATCTTAATTTGTATTCTGAAGATGAATTAAGGTCTTACAGGTTTGGTACAACATGAGGGTGAGTAATTAATGACAGAACTTTCATTTTTAGGTAACTATCCCTTTACATATTCAGATATTTAGACTGTACAGCAATTAAGAGTGGATGTGACACAGTATATGCACCAGTAGAGGGCGTACGTGTCTCACAACTCTGTGTGTGTGTCCGTGAGACAGAGATTCCTCAACTCACTCACCTCTTTATGATCCACCACCAGCACCAGCTCAATGTATTTGGTCTCTGAGAGAATGTCTCTCTTACTCTGTCACACAACAGCAGAAAAGAATCATGAGAACTATCAAACAAAAACACATACCTATAAATACACTACACACACACAGCATGCTCACCCTGTGTGTGTGTGGGATGATCTGAATGGGAGGAATAGAGGTATGTGACACTCCACAGTCTCTAGACTCAGAAGTTTGTGAATGTGTAGGGTAGATCACATGCATCCATCCTTCTTCCATTTCTCCGCTCCCTTCTTCTTTTTCATGCTTTTCTTCCACAGGATGCAGCTCAAAGCTCAGTGTGGCGTTAATGACTATCACTCCCCTGCAAAGAGAAAGAGAAGTGTCATTATTGACACCATTACTACCAAACATCATGTTAACACACTGCAGTCTTTGATAATCTGTTAAGAAATACCGACACCTTTCTCCTATTTCACACTCTCTTTCACATTCATTCTGACTAAACTCCATGACCTCTGAAATCTAAGCTGGTCTCACGGTTTACTAATAAACTAAGCCACAAGATTTTTGAAAGTTTAGCAATGACCATAATTCAGTTAAATCTCTCTCAGGAAGTGGTAAGATTTGAAAAATGTAAAGCAAATATTACCGTAACCCAGAACAGGAGCTGAGTGCCACACGGGACTGAGGAAAACCTTGCACTGAACCATGATAGTAACAATGCGTCTGACACAGAAACAAATTGACATTAAGTTGCATAAATAACTGCAACATTTCAAAAAGCGCTATAAAATAAATATGCACTACTAGTGAAGAACTCAACTCACTGGGTTCTCCTTCATTGACACCCCAGTTCCGTTTGGCAGGTAGTAAAACACGTTAGGCGGCTTTGGCAAAAGATCTCTGCAAGCAGACAAATGTTCAAATGTGATGTTTTTCGTAACTTCATTAGATGCTGATTATATACACAGGAAATGACTTACTGGTTTTTCTCCAGGTTCAAGATATACAAGCTGCTTCCCACTTGTAAACCACACTGCAATCTGTCAGGGTGACCATTCTGGAGAGAATCAAAGAGACAGATTTCATGTTATAAAGAGACAGTTTGAATATTGAATTAGCTATGTACAGAGATATAACTAGCCCTATTTATGAGCCATACTGCTCCACCTCAGCACAAATAAATTTCTTTATTCAGATCAGTACAGATGTGTTCTTCTTGAAACAAAACATATTTTGTGTTAAACCTGCAGAGCATCAGTATATTTCTTACTTTCTAGAAACGATTTGCCCCAGTAAGACCTAAGTATCCCTTTACTGACAAAAATAAATAGTTGTAATAGATATTATATTGATAAATACAGTTGCGATCGAAAGTTTTACGCACACCTTGCGGAATCTGCAAAATGTTAATTATTTTACTGAAATAAGAGGGTCATACAAAATGCATGACCTGATTAGGATATTTCACATAAAAGACGTTTACATGTAGTCCACAAAAGAAAAGAGTTGAATTTATAAAAATTACCCAGTTCAAAAGTTTAAAAACGCTTGATTTTTAATAGTGTTCTTACCTAAATTATCCACAGCTGTGTTTTTTTGTTTAGTGATAGTTGTTCATGAGTCCCTTGTTTGTCCTGAACTGTTAAACTTCCTGCTGTTCTTTAGAAAAATCCTTCAGGTCCCACAAATTCTTTGGTTCTTCAGCATTTTTGTGTATTTGAACCCTTTCCAGTAATCACTGTATGATTTTGAGATTCATCTTTTCACACTGAGGACAACTGAGGGACTCATATGCAACCATTACAGAAGGTTCAAATACTCACTGATGCTTCAGAAGAAAACAGAATGCATTAAGAGCTGGGGGGTGAAAACTTTCGAATTTGAAGATCAGGGTAAATTCTACTTATTTTGCCTTCTGGGAAACATGTAAGTGTCTTCTGTAGCTTCTGAAGGGCAGTACTAAGTAAAAAAAAAAAAAAAAAAAAAAAGATATTTAGGCAAAATAAGAAAAATGTACACGTCCTCATTCCGTCAAAAGTTTACATCCCTGGCTCTTAATGCATAATTTTTCCTTCTGGAGCTTCAGTGAGTGTTTGAACCTTTTGTAATAGTTGCATATGAGTCCCTCAACTGTCCTCTGTATGATTTTGAAATCCATATTTTCATACTGTCATTGTTGGAAAGGGTTCAAATACACAAAAATGCTGAAAAACCAAAGAATTTGTGGCACCTGAAGGATTTTTCTGAACAACAGCAGGCAGTTCAACTCTTCAGGACAAACAGGGGACTCATGAACAACTATCACTAAACAAAAAAACACAGCTGTGGATCATTCAGGTAATCATGCGTATGTAAACTTTTAAACAGTTTCAACCTCAACTGTATTACATTTTAATCAAAACTATTGTTAGTATTACTGAACTAAAAAATAACATTGAGTACTATGAGTGGAAAAAGACACAGTAGCAAATATATTTTGCTAATAAAGTCAACAGAAAGATTCTAAATAATTATGAGTTAATTTAATCTGTTGTACAGGTTTAACAAAGTAGAAAGAAACTCTTTCCAAGCACCCTGAACTTGATCTGATTTGGGATCACTGCATCAGCACATGACCAGAGGAAAAGATGGGTTCTCTGAGAGGATAAAATAACTTCGTTTCAGAGGGTGAACTGGGCTATAAACAGACTTCCCCTCCTCCAGACTCTTTCTGAGCCTTTCTCTCATCTCACTTCCTATTCTAAGCACCTTTTCCTGCCATTCTGTCACATCCCTTTGGCTCAGACACACATTCAGCAGCCTGATGAAAAAGTGAAACCCCACTCAGCTTCCTGTTAAAACCGCTGCTGCTGTTTCCTGCTTTTCTCCAATGTGCTAATGGGAACAGCTTACTTTATTGACCCCTCCTTCTCTCAGCCAATAAAAGCAGGTCTATCTGACTTCTCTCTGTACCACCCATTCAGACCAGGTCTAACTGGCCTCTCTCTTTCCCTGCTATTTAAAGAAAGTTGGACATCTCTCACAGCAAACTGACTTTAAAGGATTAGTTTACTCCAGAATTAAATTTTCCTGATAATTTACTCATAACTATGTCATTGAAGATGTTAATGTCTTTCTTTCTTCAGTTGAAAAGAAATTAAGTTTTTTGAGGAAAACATTTCAGGATTTTTGTCCATGTAGTGGGCTTCAATTGGGGATCAATGGGTTGAAGGTCCAAATTGCAGTTTCAATGCAGCTGCAAAGGGCTCTACACAATCCCAGCCGAGGAATAAGGGTCTTATCAAGTGAAATGATCGGTCATTTTCTAAAAATAAATAAAAATATATATACTTTTTAACCACAAATGCTCGTCTTGCACTAGCTTTGCGATCCCCGTCCACAACTAGTCACATTGGAAAGGTTGCGCAGGCAAACGGGCAAAGAAAGTCAAATCATGTGGACCTTCAAGCTGCTAATACCCAATGAAGTCCACTATATGGAGAAAAATCCTGAAATGTTTTCCTCAAAAACCTTAAAGGGGTCATCGGATGCCCATTTTCCACAAGTTGATATGATTCTTTAGGGTCTTAAGGAAAAGTCTCTAATATACTTTGATTAAAAATTCTCAATGGTTTTGTAAAACAACACCCTTTTTATCTTGCCAAAATCAGCTCTGCAAAAATCATCTCATTTTAAGGAGTTGTTCCTTTAAATGCAAATGAGCTCTGCTCACCCCGCCCCTCTCTTCTCTCTGTGGAAAGACGATCTTGTTTACATTAGCCACATTTAGCCGCGTTTAGCCGCTAAACTTCCTAACTACCACGTTATAAGGAAAGGCGATTGCAAAAATTCATAAAAAAACGCTTATACTCACTTCTGCTGTAAGTGAAGCTGGATCATGAATGATTCGCGCGAACATAGACGTATATATATAGATCGGGAGGCGCATTCCCTTCACAAACAAACATAATCCACTGCATCTTCAGCGGCTCAGATGTCGGGAGTAAATGACGACCACTATGTTCATTATTACATCCAGCAACACAACACCTCCATCGCTCAATCTGAGATATTCTTGTCTAACTTACATTCCTGCTCTGGTATCAAAACATGGAAAGTTACTGGACTGTGACAGCTAGTCTAAGGTAAGAGCTCATGTCAATCAACTATCATGGGAGCGGCCTCTGTCGGTGTGACGCCACAACGACAGGCATCTGAGAACGGCTCGATTTGAAAAAGGGAATATTATTTTTACAGATTAATTAAAAGCCACTGCATGGATTTTTATCATTACAGGGTAGATTTGTACATACACTGCCAACACACATTAATGTTCAAACAACATGAAAAAGTGAACTTAGCATCCGATGACCCCTTTAATTTCTTTTCGACTGAAGAAACAAAGACATCTTGGATGACATGGGGGTGAGCAAATTATCAGGAAATTTTCATTCAGGAGTGAACTAATCCTTTAAGTGCTGCATCACCTACATCAATAAATTGAAACAATGCATAAATAGCTGTTTGTTTACTGGTTTATTAACATTATTTTCCCTGTCTGCATTATAAAGGTGATGTAAGTTAAAAAGGACAGTTGTTTCCAAAAGTTACGATGACAAACATTTCCTTACAAATTAGGAAAGTAAACAGGGTCAATTTTGATTTCGTGTCTCAAGTATACAAGACGGTTGTGCCAAAATCCTGAATGGATGTCAGACCTCTTACAACTCTCTCAGATCTCATACAGTCATTCTTAGATCTGTAGATCCTCTTAAAGACACTGCGAAAAGGTTCATCAAAAGGCCATGAGACTGACGTCACAAGAGCATCACTTTCTAAGTCACATCTGCAGTCATTTACGAACCTGCACAACCCACTCATACAAACACTTTCCTCCGAGATCGAACCTCTGGGCTGTTCGCAAAAACTGAAGCCCACATTCAACCATCAGATACTGTTCCAGCATTGTTCAGGTTTCCTACGAACCACAGGCATCTATTTGTAGGCTATACATTTATTGCTATCAGATGGTTCTGGTAAGTGCCTTTCCTATGAACTCCTGGGAACAGACTGCAGTTCACTGGGAATGGGTGGATCGCTCTTCTCTGAACACACTAGGGTCAAGGCAAACTAGTAACTGAGGCAAAGATGAAAAAGAGGGATTGTACATGTGTACTTTTCATATAGACATCCCAAGCATACAGCTGAAGTCAAAAGTTTACATACACCTTACAGAATCTGCAAAATGTTAATTTATTTTACTAATTTAAGAGGGGTCATACAAAATGCATGTTATTTTTTTTTAGTACTGTCCTGAATAAGATATTTCACATAAAAGACATTTACATATAGTCCACAAGAGAAAATAATAGTTGAATTTATAAAATTACCCAGTTCAAAAGTTTGATTTTTAAGAGTGTTCTTAGCTAAATGATCCACAGCTGTGTTTTTTTGTTTAGTGATATTTGTTCATGAGTCCCTTGTTTGTCCTGAACTGTTAAACTGCCTGCTGTTCTTTAGAAAAATCCTTCAGGTAATAGCTGAATTTATAAAAATTACCCTGTTCAAAAGTTTGCATACACTTGATTCTTAATACTGTGTTGTTACCTGAATGATCCACAACTGTTATTTGTATTTTTATTATTATTATTTTTCATTTAGTGATAATTATTCATCCTGAATAATAATGAAAATCCTTTAGGTCCCACAAATTCTTCGTTTTTTCAGCATTTTTGTGTATTTGAACCCTTTCCAATAATGACTGTATGATTTTGAGATCCATCTTTTCTCACTGAGAACAACTGAGGGACTCATATGCAACTATTACAGAAGGTTCAAACAATCACTGATGCTCCAGAAGGAAACACAATGCATTAAGAGCCGGGGGTGAAAACTTTTAGAATTAAAAAAAATACAATATTTAGGCAAAATAAAAAAAATTAATAAAAAAGTACACATCTTCATTCTGTTCAAAGGTTTACACCCCTGGCTCTTAATGCATTGTGTTTCCTTCAGAAGCATCAGTGAGTGTTTGAACCTTCTGTAATAGTTGCATATGAGTCCCTCAGTTGTCCTCAGTGTGAAAAGATGGATCTCAAAATCATATGATCATTGTTGGAAAGGGTTCAAATACACAAAAATGCTAAAAAACCCAAGAATTTGTGGGACCTGAAGGACTTTTCTGAAGAACAGCAGGCAGTTTAACTGTTCAGGACAAACAAGGGACTCATGAACAACTATCACTAAAAACAACGACAAAAAAAAAACACAGTATTAGGAATCAAGTGTATGTAAACTTTCGAATGGGGTCATTTTTATAAATTCAACTACTATTTTCTCTTGTGGACTATATGTAAACATCTTTTATGTGAAATATCTTATTCAGGTCAGTACTAAAAAAAAATAACATGCATTTTGTACATTCCATCATTTTGGTAAAGCAATTAACATTTTGCAGATTCTGCAAGGTGTATGTAAACTTTTGGCCTCAACCAGTGTCCCAGCAACAAAACCGGAGGGTTTTCATTCACCTTTGGTCTTTGTTTTATCTTTAATATTATGAAGCAAGTGTTTGAGAGAAAGAGACTCAGTAAGAGGAGGTTGGAGGTGAAGCCAAAGCAGGGGTCTTTATCAGGCATCTATGTCCAAAACACCAAACTTCTACAAAATGCCTGCCACTTCCATCCTCAGTGTCTTAAAGTCCATTCCTTCACACCTGACTCATTTTTCTCTCTCATTTCTCATCTGGATATCCTAATGACTTGAAAAATACCATTTTCGGACTTCTTTTTTGATACTGTCATGGTATTGCTGCAGTACCAAATGGGCACTAACTGTATAAAAACTACCGTTTTTGTATTCTCTTGAAGAAACAAATTTATACAGGTTTGGAACGACATGAAGGTATATTTTTTTGCTGGTAAACTATCCTTATAACCACTCCATTCCTGCATACTCATTATGGCTTCTCTCTTTCCCCCCTCCTCTATTTCTCTCTGCCTTGGCCAATCTGTTTTCCTCTTTCTCCCTCTATTCTGTTATTGCCTTCTGCTCCGCCTTCTCTCTATTTCTCCCCCTCTTTATAAGCCTCTCTTTTTCAGTCTGAGGTAATGTCCCTGAGCACATGTTGTATGCAGCATGATGACCTCAGCAGCTGATGAATGCTGGGTGGGGTACTTTTACTGAGGCTTGCTGAGGGTGAAGAAGAAAAAGAGAGTAAGAGAAGGGGAGAATGGGTGGAGGATGAGAACTCGTGGTTTGGCTGACCCTCACATATGGGTTTGGTTTTGATTCTTTTATTATTATTATTAATTGCATGGAAATATTTCAATAATAAATGTGATAACATTTTGTGATTTAACTGATTAATTCTTCCTTTTTGTAAAATACCACCGACAATTATTATAACTATATCTTTAACTACAAAATGTCATATGAACAACCACAGTATCAGCTCTTGGTTCATGCAGTCGAATGTGGACAAATTAAAGACATGTGGTTGAGTAAATGAGTGATTCATAAGTGTTGGTGATTCACTAAAAAGAACCAGCTCATAAGAGCTACAGGGACTTCAGTGGTCACGCTATATTATTTAATTATTCTCTAAAAAAGAACCATCTCATAAGAGTTATTTGCTCAGAAATCACACTTCATCACACCATTTTGTTTTTGATTTGCTTATAGAAAGCAAGGGCTCAAAAAAGTAATTCACTACAAAGTGCATAGGAACTAGGGGTGGCCGATACACCAGTAGACACAATTAACCGGTAGAGATCCGTCAACTGGTTACCATTGACGTTCATTGTATGGGACAAAAAGACATGTCTCAAAATAAAGTTTTAGAACGACAAGAGGATGAGTAAATGATATTCATTTTTGGGTGAAGCATACCTTTAAGCAGTACAAGCAATTTTCAGTTTTTAAATAAGATGAACACTCTCTCTAATTGCCATATTAATATAATTTGAGTTCCAGTTAGTGGGTGGTGGATGGCTGGAGGACAACTGTTTATAATCAACTGACTGTATTCATTGGTACACACACACACATAAAAACGCACACACACCCAAGCCATCGCCCGCCTTTCCTTTCCATGGCAAAACAGGCTAAAAACAGACCAGACTGTTGCTTCAACGGTTTTGTGATTCAACCAGGCACAGAGGGGCTACTTTACTGTGTATGACAAAATAAATGAATCAGCTTGTAACCCAGGGAACATTTTATATATCACACTGTTGAGAGAAGTGACAAAGAGAATCAAATAAATTATGAGACAGTAAATGAGTAATTAAAGGTCAAGTGAGGGAGATGGGTTTAGTGTCCTTATCTGTCCTGTCCTGGAGGGATAATGTAGGTGTGTTGACACATTCAGCTGGAAACTTCCTGACATAAAGTGTGATCTGAGAGAAGAGGAACTAGAGGCAACATTAAGGGGACGGACACTTCCTGTGCAGCTGAGAGCAAATCTGAAGTCATGTCCTGACAAATTCCCCCATGCCACATACACGCACACACACACACTTTTATGACTAGTTCCAGTAACAAGGAATGTTATCCACACAGGCCTGCTTTACATACACCTTGCAGAATCTGGAAAATGTTCATTGTTTTAGCAAAATAGGATGGATCTTACAAAATGCACGTTACTTTTTTATTTAGTACGGACCTGAATAAGATATTTCACATAAAAGACATTTACATATAGTCCACAAGAGAAAATAATAGTTGAATTTATAAAAATGACCCTGTTTAAAAGTTTACATACACTTGATTCTTGTTACCTGAATGATCCACAGCTGTTTTTTTTTGTTTAGTGATAGTTGTTCATGAGTCCCTTGTTTGTCCTGAACTGTTAAACTGCCCGCTGCTCTTCAGAAAAATCCTTCAGGTCCCACAAATTATTTGGTTTTTCAGTATTTTTGTGTATTTGAACCCATTCCAACAATGTATGATTTTGAGATCCATTTCACACTGAGGACAACTGAGGGACTCATGCAGCTATTACAGAAGGTTCAAACACTCACTGATGCTTCAGAAGAAAACACGATGCATTAAGCGTGTAAAAACTTTTGAACAGAACGAAGATGTGTACATTTTTCCTATTTTGCTTAAATAACATTTTTTTTTTTTTTTCATTTAGTACTGCTCTTAAAAAACTACAGAATATACTTACATGTTTCCCAGAAGACAAAACAAGTTAAATTTACCCTGACCTTCAAATTCAAAATAGGTTTCAATCCTGGCTCTTACTGCATCGTGTTTCCTTCTGAAGCATCAGTGAGTGTTGAACCTTCCGTAATAGTTGCATACGAGTCCCTCAGTTGTCCTCAGTGTGAAAAGATGGATCTCAAAATTCACAAAATACAAAAATATGGGTTCAAATACACAAAAATGCTGAAAAACCAAAGACTTTGTGGGACCTGAAGGATTTTTCTGAAGAACAGCAGGCAGTTTAACTGTTCAGGACAAACAAGGGACTCATGATCAAATATCACTAAACAGACAAACAAAAAAAAAAACACAGCTGTGGATCATTCAGGTATAGACTATATCTAAACATCTTTTATGTGAAGTATCTTATTCATATCAGTACTAAATAAAAAAAAATAACATGGCATACAATAACATGTATGATCCCTCTTATTTTGGTAAAATAATTAACATTTTGCAGATTCTCCAAGGTGTATGTAAACTTTGACTTCAGCTGTATTTCTGTTATTTATACAGTGCAAAAACTCACCTGTAAAACATCACTTAGGCTTTTCCTAAGTCCATCAACAACAGCAAATGGCCTTGTCTTCGCTAGAGGCTTCAGTTCTCTTCTATAACTTGTGACTGTAGGAGATACAGAAAACTTCAGTTACTTAAACTTCATATTGTCTTATGAACTGTCATACACAAAATGCACCCATTTCCCCGGTTGATTTCAAACGCCTTTGTCATCTTAAGTATTTTATAACGAGAGATAAATCTCTACTGAATCTGTCTAGAGTAGTCAACATACAACAAAACCATTCATCGCTACCTTTGCAAAACAACTCATGCTTAGAAAAACTTGTTGTAACAGTTTTATAGTAAATATATATGCCAAGTCTGTCATGAAACTCTAGATGGCACAGGCTGATGGGTTGCTAATGCAAACTGATGATATTCACAGCATTAAGCTACTTCACACAAGCTGATTGGTTCATGTTGCATACTCAGCCAAAGAGCCTGATGCCGTATATTTAAATGGCTGGTTAGCATTTACTAGAGCATTTTGAAGTGTGCTTTCAGAGCTCCTCTGAAACCCTTCACCTCCCCAGCTCCACCTGTATAGATCTACTATTCTGCCAAAAACCAAATACATTAACATCATCATATCTATTACCATGCTAAAATCGTTGTCATTTGTTAAGTTGTCATGACAGAAATAAAACGCAACATAACTTCTTGCAGGGCCAAAAATGAAAGGTCATAACATGTAACTACGTGTCATACTTTCATTATTAGCTTATGTTACGATTTTAAAAGCCTGATTCCCCTACAAAACCTTTGTGGTATTTATTTCATACCATTTACTGAAAGTGGGTCAGAATGAATAGAAGATCTGTTCAACTGAGAAAAGTCTGGGTTTTTTTGTAAATCCAACCCAAATATTTACTAATTACGGATTATTTATTTGGCTAATATTACCAAAAATCGCTCCCTGCATGGCAAACAGGTGAATTTTGTTTGCAAGGTTCCATCTTCCACCATTATTTAATGGGATTTATTATGAACCTATCAATTACAATGAATTAAAGTTGTGTTGATGGAATTTTGTGTTTTTAATGCATGTTCATCTTAGAGTATCACAACGGTTTTGCTCAAAATGCACACTCATACACCAAACAGGAACACAGTGTGAGTAATAACCATTATAAAGGCTAGCTGCGTTGTGAGGGCAGCTGTTGTTTTGTCTGTAACTGACAGCTGTGCTGGAGCATGCATGTATAGCACTGGTTTGCAGAGCCTGAATCAGTAGCACCAAATACAATCTGGTCAGTCTGGCTCAGACAAATAGCTAGAACTCCCAGCCAAAAATGACAAAACTTGCAGAGATGACAGGATTCTCAACAAACTGTTTAATTTATTTGGAAACAAATCAGAACTGGAAATCCTGAAGGGAGTGAGCACATATTTTGGACGTGATGGCTTTTATAGAATAAGCTTCCTTTCCATCAACCCAGATCGAAAAGCAATCACACTCTAGAATGAACAGTCCTATATTATACTCTTTGAGCAGTTTACAAACATCGAGCCTGTGATTAAGCAGACTATTAAAGGGAACCCCGGGTATTAGGACTTGTATGGCTTAATATCATGTAAATCATCTCTTACTGAAATATAGTAGAAAACCCATTAAAGATTTATGTTATTTTTAAAAATCCACATTGTTTCATACAAACGTTGGACTATGGGGGATTCGATGCATTCGATGAGCTACTGGTGCTACCTGTTGCTATTTTTACCGCAATACAACTTAAAAAAATAAAATAATGATACAATGACCACTGAAGCTATGGAAAGAGCTTACAGGTGGCAATGGATATAAGCGTAGACTTAAACCAAAATGCCGTATTTGCCCACAAGGAGTCTAAACGAGTGAAATCCACGCTGAGAAACTCCTTCAGTGGCTGAGGAAGTTTTATTCGTCCAGGCATCTTCCCATTCTTTTCTCCTCTTCTTATCGCTACATCGCTTCTCTTGTTGCCATTAGACTGAAAATTACAACCAGGTAGCAACAGGTAGCGCCAGTAGCTCACCAAGTGCAACCATTTTACGTCATTGAAATAACGCCCCCCATAGGCCAAAATATGTATAAAACGATGAGGATTTTTTTTTAGAACAATGTAAATCTTTCATGGGTTTTCTACTACCTATTTCAGTAAGAGACATTATTTATGTTATATTAAGCCATACAAGTCTTAATACCCAGGGTTTCCTTCAAAGAACAGAGCCAGTGACTTACTATGCTAATTAAAATGCTAACTAAAAAAGCTGATCTGTCCACTGTGTAGACTATAATGGGTTAAACAGCCCCAACACAAGAGCAATGGCACAAATAACATCAACTATTAGACTATTCTTAAGAAAATGTTTACAGGCACAAAATCCCTACAGAAGAACTATTTTGGCTTCCCCAAGTGAACAGTGAATGGTTCTTAAAAGGACGAAGTGTAAAAAACCTGCAATGAAAAGGTTCCATAGATGTTTAAGGTTCTTCAAGGAACCATAGAAGCTAGTAAATATTTCTTTCTTCTTGACTGACTGTTGTACAAAGAAAACAGAGCACTTTTGCTGCACAAAATGCTTTAGAACTAAATGTATAATAATAACTGCCTTGATTCAATAATTACTCAAATGCAACATTCAAAACAGATCATCCCATACCATTGTGAAAGGAGTGAGTTATCCGCGTGAAGCTGCTGTCATCCCTGTTTAGGGTCAGAGTGAGGGACCCCCTGAACATCATGAGCGGGGTGCCTTCAAACAGAAGAACAGTGACGAGAGTTCGCCAAAAACACCTGAACAACTGATGATGGTGCTTCATGGTCCAGTGACGCACTGATTTGTCTCTTCTTCTTTAAATTCAAGTGGAGTAGCGGATCAGTAAAAACAGTCGCTAATCACGTTAACACGGCTCGCGGTCAGACGATCTGTCACACGTGAAGGCGCACCTGGCCATTCACCTGCTGCTGGACGCCGAACTGCAGTCCGTTCACAAAGCGTGTTCTCGGCCCAGTGTGGGTTCTGTCAGGGGCAGCCGACATCCTGCTGAAAACCTCAGTTCTGTCCCAGCAATAATAATGGCTACTCTAGTTCGCTTGCTTTGTTTTGAGACACTGAGGAATCGCCTGTAATGATAACCTTGTAGAATAAGCTTTCTCTATGAGGCGGATCGCATAGTGCGCAATCCGTCCGCTCGCCAGTGTTAAACTGAAGCAGTGTAATCGCATTTCTCAGTGTGTCCAACCAGATAGGATTTCCTCTTTTGCGTTAACTCTTTGCTGTCCGGTCAGGTTGAAATCCATGCCAGAGTGATTATACGCATTGGTTCTACAACAGCTGGAATATAGAAAAAAAAAAAAAAAGATCCTGGGCGTAGCCTAACTAGGCTATACGATTAAAACTGGGGTAGGGAGGTACCAAATGACATCAAAACAGGACTGGGAACGTCTATAAATATGTAAGAATATGTTTTCATTGTACACATTTTACTTTTTCAAACAATTAGCCGTGCAAGTTGAATTGCAAGTTAAAAAGAAATCGTGAAGCAGCCATAGAAAGAGCATGCACTTTCCGATTATCAATACGAACGAAACGTAAAAAATGTAATTAAAGACTTAATTACAAGTTTATGTATCAGAAAGGTATATCATAAAAAGGTGTTTTGTTTAAAAGGTTTGAAGACGGCTTTAAAGGTTGTGCGAAACGTGACAAATAATTTCTGAGGCTTGATTTTTACCCATTTCGGTTGCATACATTTAGCAAAGACACTACGCAATAATCTTTAAAGTCCCCATGAAATCAAAATGGAAGTTTTTTGGCTTTCAGTAAGAATATAGCCTTAATGTTATCTGTAAGTTAGTGTGCTCCAAAACAATGACAAAATTCACATTTAGGAGATATAAGCATTCAAGACTAAAGGTCACTGCACACTGAGTTCGAAATTTTCATACGTGTTTTTTCGTATTCGTCATCCATCAAAATGCTCGCTACGGATGTGAAAACGCAGAAGATTGAACCTAATCCTAACTTTTTTATGACGAACGAAAGTTTCAGAGGCAGTGTGTAAACTCGATTGACACAACGTGAGGTCGTATTTATTTTTTAAAGTGCGAAAATTTTGGACGGAAATTTCGGACGCGGTTTACAAAGGTCCTTGCACACTGAGGCCGAAATTTTTGTGTGCGTTTTTTTTTTTTTTTTTCATATTCGTCATCTTTTCCTATCAAAATGGTCGCAACGGCTGCGAAAACGCAGAAAATCTAAACCTGATCCAAACTTTTTTATGATGGACGAAAGTTTCGGAGGCAGTGTGTAAACTCGATTGACACAACGTGAGGTCGTACTTATTTTTAAAGTGCAAAAATTTTGGATGGGAATTTCGGACACGGTGTACAATGACCTTTAAGGTCCTTGCACACTGAGTCCGAAATTTTTGTGTGCGTTTTATTTATTTAATTTTTTCATATTCGTCATCTTTTTCTGTCAAAATGCTCCCTACAGATGCGAAAACGCAGAAAATTGAACCTGATCCAAAGTTTTTTTTATGACGAACAAAAGTGTGTGCGTTTTATTTATTTATTTTTTTTTCATATTCGTCATCTTTTGCTGTCAAAATGCTCGCTACAGATGCGAAAATGCAGAAAATTGAACCTGATCCAAAGTTTTTTATGACGAACTAAAGTTTCAGAGGCAGTGTGTAAACTCGATTGACACAGCCTGAGGTCGTATTTATCTTTAAAGTGCGAAAATTTTGGATGGGAATTTCGGACAAAGTGTACAATGACCTTTAAGGTCCTTGCACACGGAGTCCGACATTTTTGTGTGCGGTTTTTTTTTTTTTTTTTTTTTTCATATTCGTCATCTTTTCCTATCAAAATGCTCACTACGGATGCGAAAACGCAGAAAATCGAAACCTGATCCAAACTTTTTTATGACGGACGAAAGTTTCGGAGGCAGCGTGTAAACTCGATTGACGCAACGTGAGGTTGTATTTATTTTTTAAAGTGTGAAAATTATGGATGGGAATTTCGGACACGGTGTACAATGACCTTTAAGGTCCTTGCACACTGAGTCCGAAATTTTTGTGTGCATTTTTTTTTCCATATTCGTCTTCTTTTCCTATCAAAATGTTCAGCTTTTCATTAAACTTTCTGTCCAATCAAATGCCAGCAGGGGCTGGCTCAAATTGCGGCATCGGCATCTCGCAGCGGCACTTCCTGAGGCATCTCCAGATGCCACGGGCTGTCTCCGGCAGCTGACTGTACAGCGGCATCTCCAGCAGCCAGGGATTTTCTTTGCTGGCCAGTTACATAGTTCGATGTAATACTTTTTAATAGTAAAAACTGCATTTTAACAAAATACTGTTCATGCCATTTGTAACCATTTATCAGTTTGTTAATAAGGTTTTAATGCTTCATTACAGAGAAAGCTGAAATTGCTGCGTGTGTGTGTGTGTGTGTATATATAGGTATGTATGTATATATATATATATATATATATATATATATATATATATATATATATATATATATATATATATATATATATATCTAGTTAGTAGATGCTCTCTGCAATCCGAAGCGTCCCGCCCACTACGCTGAAGTTGCAGCTGAAATCGGTCACTTGTTCACAGAATTAGCATTTTCTGTATAGTGAATGGTATGTGGTGCACTATAAAGGGGATAGGGAACGCTTCAGACAGTGTAAATATGATTTCCACTGGGGCGAATGAAGTCTGGTTTCACTTTGTGTCACACAAACTATTGCAGCGCACACACAGTCTGCTCCGGTCCAGAGACACAATAGCATGGACTGATCAGATGTGAGACTTGGCGCAGACCACAAAATGTATCGGACACATTTGAATTCTACACAGAATGCTATTTTATATATAGATAAAGTGATATGGATGAGATTGTGACTGTCATATGCTGTCAAATGTGGCTTTACCGAGCTCATTGTGATATGAATGTGATATAAATTAAACGCTATTGGCTATTTAAAAAAGGGAGTGGGACTGCTTGATATGTCCTGCCCTGTCTTCCTGTTTCAGCTGAAATTACATCAACACATAGAACTGCGTGTTTCAAAGCACTTTAGTATTTTCTATCAAAAACAGTTTTTTTTTTCACTTAAAATATCAGAAATTCATGCAGTTCGAGGCTGTGGCAATGTTGCATGTTCATCAGCAGCCATAGTACACATCAGATTCAGATCCGCTGTCTTGCTGTCCAGATTGCTGAGGGAAGCAGGCATAGCAGATGTTGTCCAGGTCTGTCCAGCATTGCTGACAATAGGTCATTGTGCAGCCTGGAGAACTGCACTCCACAGCCTGGTTCTGCCTTACAAACCCATCACACACCCAGCACCAGCGGAGCCTACAGCCCACGCGCTTCAGTGGGGCCAACACAGCTGACAGCACCTGGTGGAGAAGAGGATGAAGATCAGATAAATATATATTTTGGGATTTATTAAAAAGTCAAAAGTGTAATTGTGTTTTATTTGGCATATAATCCTAAGAAAGGCCGCTGTTGTGCATTTACTGCTACAGCTGGAGAGGTGCGGCTACTGAAGAATGGTTTGATTGTTTTTGTTTGCAGATCAGATAGGAGACATACTTCAAAATGAATCTAACCAAGTTCTCAAATTCTCCTTGAGAAGGCACTTCTTTTGAATAATTACTCCACAACCATTCAAAAAGTGTGTTTCATATAGTATGAATGTAATCCAGATGTACTACTTCTGTTATGATGTCACTCTTATGTGACCTACCAGCTTCAGAAGCACCGCCATTCACAAATTGTTTCCTGTGGCCTCATGGAATAGTAAAGTGTCCATTGGATGTGCACTTTAGAATCTTGTCAGAAATCACATGTTATCACAGTACATTTTGCCTACTGTTTTATAAATACTGTGAAATCGGACATATTACTCTGTTCGCACACTATATAGTGGAAAGTATGCGATTTTGGATCCAGCCTTGGTCTCAAAGCTTTTTCTTAAGCTTCACTGAATGTATTAACCTAAATGGAGCACTGAATTCTGTTCTACATTTGCACAACTTCTGAACAAAATTAAAAGAACTGAAAATCCTAAATATGTAAACCGAAAAAAAAAAAAAAATCTATATATAACACAGATGTATCGCACACACCTTTATTATTGTCTGTTTTTGATTTCTCAGACGACGGCATTGTCTTTTGATGAAGGAGATACGTTTCTGGATCTGTAGGTTGTAGAGGAAGAGGATCCGTCTCTTTTCTCTCTGAAAAAGCAAAATCAGAATGGGTTTCGTCCATCAAAATGCTGAAGATAGCATTGTCCTGGTACTTTGACAGGTTTAGGACTGCCATGGACAGCTCACCCCCAAAACTTTTGATATTCTTTATATTTGTGCGGTGATGAGTTTGAAGGAGTAACAGAAATGCACTTTTCCAATAAGATTAAATATATTTTTATGAAATTTTCTAACCTAATTAAATGTATGCATCATCTTTAGTGTCAAATTCCTAGATTTAATGAATAAATCCAAATAGTAAGACACTTTAGGGCTGTTACCAATCAAATGAAATCGGTATTCAACAAAATTTGTGTTTGCAATACAGAGGTGCAGCACAGAATCAACATCTGAAGTGCCGTTTAGATGCATTTACACAGACTGTTTAATGCAGGACATAATGTATTAAACCTGCGGTTACAAATCCATATGTAATGTTTTGATGTAAAAAAATAAAAATAAAATAAAGGCAGTGGATACAGTCCATTTACACTAAGTGCAAATAGCAATGGATTCTTGGACAGCTTGCGCCAGAAATTACTAAAGATGTGCAGTGACGAGTTAGCACTGAAAAGGCATGGACACAGTTATTTTTATGCCTGACCTCACTGAATATGCATTTGTAGGAGTTTCTCTTTCAGATGCAAAATTTATGAGAGGAGAGTATTAAAATGAATCACGCAACGAGATTAACTAACGTTTGCCCTCGTCAAATTACCGGTATTTGCGCCATTATTTAACCCCCCAAAAAAGCATGTCTTAAAGCAGGCAGTAATATGCGCTGCTCTTGGTAGATTGTGCTGGTCATTATGGAAATGATCTGGCTGCTCCTGTGTTCTTTAATGTGCACATTGTTAGTAAAACACACGCAGAATATTCCCCTCCCATCGGCTTTTATAGAATTGCGCTCTAATGTTAATTTTTAAACTGGCCCTAAGTGCAAATAGCTATAGATTGCTATAAATAGATAATAGATGGCAATTGTCTGCACATCAGTATTGTAGTACATTATAAAACTGTATGCAATAATAATGTATTGAGTGTAAATTATAAGTTTAATTCAAATTATTAAAGCTGCAGTCGGTAAGTTTTGCCTCTTTGTCGCCATCTCTGTTTGAAAACCCGCAATTCCAGTTATTTGCAGAATTCTCTTTCTTGTGTGGGTCATGTGGGGCACAGCTCCAGCACGGTTGAGTCTTTTAATGTGAGCCTGTCAGTCACCGCACTGGTGTGGATCCTGTACTTAGGAATCACAGATTCCATCCTAGTACGTCTTGGAATATATCACTCAAATAAGATTCTTTTACCGGACATTGTCATCTGAACATGTAAGTAACTATTCTGACACTACTGTTCTGACCAACTGAGGAAGTTGAATACTGAAATTTGAAATATAAAAATACTTTAAATATAAACCTGAAATCGCCAGTAGGTGGGCAAATCACTGCATAAGTGAGTCATTCATTCAACTGATTCGTTCAAACAGTTGATTGATTCAGTAATAAAACATTGTAGTCTGTGGTTCAGAGACACAAAACAATTCTGCTGTGGCTTTGTTTGAAACTATGTTTGTTGACAAAATAGAGCAAAAACAAGAACTGTTGTGTCTAAAATGTAAGTCACTTAATATTAGCTTATTGTTTATTGAGCTATTAATCAAATCAATATCATGTGTGACCCTAGACAACAAAACCAGTCATAAGGGTAAATTTTCCAAAATTGAGATTTATACATCAGCTGAAAGCTGAATAAATAAGCTTTCCATTGATGTATCATTTATTATGATATTTGGCCAAGATACAACTATTTGAATATCTGGAATCTGAGGGTGCAAATAATAAAAATATTGAGAAAATCGCCAAATTTTAAAGTTGGCCAAATTAAGTTCCTAATAATGCATATTACTAATCAAAAATTAAGTTTTGATATATTCACAGTAGGAATTTTGCAAAATATCTTCATGGAACATGATCTTTACTTAATATCCTACAGATTTTTGGCATAAAAGAAAAATCTATATTTTTGACCCATACAATGTATTTTTGGCTATTGCTACAAATGTACACCAGTGACTGAAGACTGGTTTTGTGGTCCAGGGTCACATATTTGCAATCGTGCTGAAATTTGGAGAAAAATGTCACTCTTCATGTGATATTAACTATATCAGATGATATAAATGTAAAAGGCACATAGAAGTCATCTAGTCTTATTTGAATTTTGGGGGAATTCGACTAAGACTAAGGCTGCGTCCGAAAGCTCTAAAATGCTGCCTTCAGAGGCAGCATTCCAAGGCAGGAAGGCATCAAGGCACGTCCGAATTCTAATTCTGCTTCACTTCCTGTCTCCGGAGGTACCTTCTTCTGATGGAATTTTGAAGGCAGCATGGATGTATCCTTCGCTACCTTCGATTTCCCACAATCCTGTGCGTGTGCGTCATATAGGCTATATAAATAAAGATATTCTGGTGAAATTAGACTTGTTACTTTATATAATAGATGAGATCTTGACCATGATACACTTCATGAATCGTAATAGTGTAAAAAGCATAATAAATAATATTGTTTGTAATAATAGTATTTAATAAAATGTTATAAGGGTTCAAATGAGTAGTGAATAAGAATAATATTTACAATATACTACCAATAATAACGAAACAGCCACTAATAACAATGACCTGTTCTGCATTATTACTTGCATCAGTGCTTCTATTTTTTTAAGCAAAAAGTATCTGCCATTCTCAGTCATCTTCTCCGACGCACAGACTTTCCGTGGGTAATGACATTGAGGTCTTTATGTATTATTAAAGCATTTATATATAACTGTATAAGATCGTTTTTCTACAAAATCTACAACTTAACCATTAGGTAACCTAGCAACGGCGTCACGTTCTGCTGCCTCTGAAGTCTGTCCGAAACTGTTTCTAGAGTTGCCTTCGCAGCCTTCGAAGTCACTGCCTGATAAGGCAGCGAGGGAGCAAGTCAGCTGACTAGGCTTCCGGACGCAGCCTACATCACACAGCGAAAGCATGAGCTCTAAATGTAGTAGTCTAACTTTTTGTTGCGGGTATTTCAAGGCAAGGAAAACAAAGGGAATCAGAACAGTAACTTTAATGTAATCAACAGAAAATACAACAGGTAAACAAACAGAATTGATACTAACATCAACACAAGACAAAGGAACAGAGGAAAATCCAGGGCTTATAAAGGTTGGAATAAGTGGAATCAGAAACAGGTGAGGGGCTAATTAACAATCAAGCTAAACAAGAACAGGAAAATGACCAAATAAGGAAAACAGGAACTAAGGCTGGAGGGAAAACGTGGAAACAAAAGTCCAAACCCTGACACTTTTATCATGTATTATATGCATGCACTCTCTTAGTGTGTTTTTGTTTGGTTTTTGCAATATACTCAGTAATGTCAAATCAGACATTGTTTACACAACAATAACAATATTATCATAGACAATATATATCGCACACCCCTATTTTGGATTATAGGAACATAGCACTACAGTTTTCGGATTATAAAAAATAAAAACACTACCAGTGTTCACCTCTTCATGAATGAGGTAATACTTGTGCCACTAGCTGAATCAGGCTTTACAGGGTGCCCGTAATCCTCACCATGCCGGCACGGGCCCATGGAGTGCTGCAAATCTAATGCTATTATTTTAAAACCCTCTTATCTTATTAGTACCTTACCTGCGCATACACTAGAGAACACATATTTCACTCATTATGTGTGAGAAAGTACCCTCCTTTTACACTGCACGCTGTGTGTCAGACACTTTGACCTGAATCTGAATATCAGTCACAATCGTGATCAAATGGATTATATTGCATAAAAGATTTATTCTACCCATGGACTAGTTGCACGTTCTGCAGAACTGAGCCAAGAACCCAATGACACAGTGTTCAAGTTGTTAACGTTTCTATTATGTTGTTAAAAATGGTATTATCTTGCTTCAATTTCTTTAAAACACAAGTGAGCAATCTGGTCCATATCTGGCATAAAATAAACAAAATGAAAACAGTTTATTTTAATAGGAGAACTGGATATAAACAAAAAAATGACATCAGAGGAAGTAATTTTGCCTGTTATTGTGCTTTTTGTTTGTTTCGGTTATGCTAGAAGAGACCTTTAGCATTTGTTCAAGCCTTCCTTTGCCAAGAGTACAACGGCAAAACAACAGCCTGAGCAATAATAAATATTCTCCTGCTGGGAGAATTCTTTTGTGAAATGTCTTTGTGACTATGAAAGCTGCCAATTTTTTTTTTTTTTTTTTTATGCCAAACTGCATTATGAAAAGAACCCTTAAGGAAAAGAAACAGCTCAGGAACCTCATAGCAGAACTGATACTATAATGAAATTTCCTTTAAAAATATAACTACTCATCGACACAGCATTGGCTTGATAGCTGCCATACACACATTACATTACTGCAAGTCCAACAGCTATTATTCCTACATCTGTCTGGTTATATAATACAAAACGTGATTAGCATTAGAAAGCAGCAGCACATGCAGAACTGTGACTCATTTAAGCTCCTTAGCCAAAGAAAGCATAAGGAGCTTCTGATATTTATGACAGACCAATATTGTTAATGATAAACACTGCCAGGAGTACTAGCTTCTGTCTCTCCATCAAAACAAACCATCTATCCGCACAATCAGTCATTCATAAGATGCTGGACCCTTTGGATTGATGTCACTGTAGGGTTGCTGAACAAGACAGGACTGTTTGATCAAAAGATAGGAGTGTATCAGTGGAAATTGTACCTTTGGGAAGTAGAAGGTGGTGATGACCCTGCGCAGACGATTGGTGTATACCTGCAGGCAGCACATGAGGCACATCAGTAAAAGGGGGATGAAGATCCACAAGTAGTTTGATTGGCTCAGAGCATGTGGCTGGGGCAAACATTCTATACACACATAAACACACACAGGAATAAGGAAAACAATGCAAATGCAAGACAGACTGGAATTCAGTATGTAAACATCACAATAACAGTCATTTTTGGATAGATTTTAGATGGTTACCATTCAATCAATTTAACATTGCATTCTTAAAATTATACAGTATACAAAAACAAAATAGTCTGAATCGAGTCTGTATGTTAAGACTTTCAAGATTGGACACTACAGTCCAATGACTTTCGGACTTTCGACTTTCGGACTTACTGGTCGGTAAGATTTTAGTCTCTTATACATACACTAAGTCAAAAGTTTTTTAATGTTTTTTAAAGAAATCTCTTTTGCTCACCAAGCCTGAATTTATTTGATCCCATATACAGCAAAAACAGTAATATTGTGAAATATTTTTACTATTTAAAATAACTGCTTTCTATTTGAATATATTTTAAAATGTAATTTATTCCTGCGATCAAAGCTGAAATTTCTGCATCATTACTCCAGTCTTCAGTGTCACATGATCCTTCAAAAATCATTCTAATATGCTGATTTGCTGTTATTATTATCATTATCAATATTTAAAACAGTTGAGTTCATTTTTTTTCAGGTTTGTTTGATGGATAGAAAGATCCAAAGATCAGCATTTATCTGAAATAAAAAAATTGTAATATTATACACTATATCATTCAGTTTTTTTTTGTTTTTTTTTTTAGAAATTATAGAAATTACAGATGTTAATACTTTTATTTAACAAGAATGCTTCAAATTGATCAAAAGTGATGATAAACACATTTATGAAGTTACAAAAATGTATCTATTTCAGATAAATGTTCTACTGAACTTTCTATTCATCAAAGAAACCTGGAAAAATTCTACTCTGCTGTCTTTAACATAATAATAATAAAATAAAATGCTTTCTGAAACACTTTTTTTTTTTAAATTCCAAAGCATTTTTAAAATTTTCTGACAAGCAAATCAGAATATTAGAATGATTTCTAAAGGATCGTGTGACTGGAGTAATGATGCTACAAATTCAGCTTTGAAATCACAGGAATAAATTACATTTTAAAATATATTAATATAGAAAATAGTTAATTTAAATAGTAAAAATATTTCAGAATTGTACTTTTTATTGCTGTACTTTGGATCAAATAAATGCAAGCTTGGTGCGCTGAAGAGACTTCTTTAAAAAACATTAAATATCATAGTGTACAAAGGCTACATTTATTTGAAGAAAAATATAGTAACAACAGTAACATTGTGAAATATTATTACAATTTAAAATAACTGTTTTCTATTTTAATATATTTTAAAATGTAATTTATTCCTTTATTTTATTCCTGAATTTTCAGCAACCATTACTCCAGTCTTTAGTGTCACACAATCCTACACAAATTATTTTAATATACAGATTCAAGAAACATTTATTATTGTGCTGCTTGATATTTTTTTTGTATAGACCATGTTTTCCATTTCTTTCAGGATCCTTGGATGTGGACAACAGTGATCAATGTAATGCATCCTTGCTTAATTAAAAAAAAAAAAAACCTTGCTGACCTCAAACTTATGAACTCTAGAGTATATAGACACAAATAACCCACTGGATCAGGTTACATAGCAAGTAAACATGCAATACAATGGTATGCGTGCTGTCAGGCTAGTGTTATAAATAGTCCTGTCATCAGCCATCGACATGTGCATGACCCTGTGCTGACCGGTCTAGATCAATTTAGACCTCTCTGGATGAGACACACAGACACAATCAGAGCTTTGAGTTTAACTCTGATCAGATTAAATAGACGGCTAGACCAAAGACGTCACTTGGCCTCAGAAGAGACTGAACCATTGAGCCACTGCCAACAGTCACTTGTAGAGACCAGTAATGGGGAATTCAGTTTCTCAGAGTATATTCACAATTTCTCTAATACTGAAGTTGGAGAACTCTCTGCCGCTTATGTTTCCAGGATGCTAGGAAGAAACCTGATATTTTTGAAATAGCATTTTGAAATAAAATGACACCAGTTTGAGAGTGCTGTGTTACATGGGCTTGTGAGATGATAATGATGAGTGATGTTGAGAGATCAGGGACCTAGCGATACAATATTAGATCAATATCTGGGTCATGATGCAATAGTATATTTGATTTATATTTATTCCAGCTGTGGTGCATTGAGATTATTTTCTTCTAGATCTGTTTCTCTTTCATCCGCACAGGGCTTCTGTGCCTGCGCAGTTATTCTTAGCTTGCTCTGAGCTTGGATTTGCCCCGAATGATGTTCAATCTCCTTTCCCCAGAAGTATGTAAAATTGAACTGAAAATATAGATTCTTGCAGTGAGAATAGTGAAACTCAAAAAGTAAATAACCTACCTAAGTTACTGGATTGCACATCAAGATTGGAAGAGGTGTTAAAGGCACCAATGGTTTTCCGCAGAAGTCTGGCTAACATGGAATCTCCACCGATTACAATGTCTATGTGATGAACACCTACAGATGCAGTGATAACGAGAGAAAATATTCTGTTTTACATCAAATTAATGTACAAGCAGTCTAATGTACATTGGTATGTCAATGCTTTTTATCTTGAAGGAAAACACTGCTCATGCATATATGCAAGTGTGCATTTGTGCTCACCAGTGACTGAGTATGTGGTGAAAGTGTGCCTTCGGATGAGGTCAAAAATGTTGTACAGGATTCCGTCAACAGCAAGGAGTACACATACAAACAGAGCCAGAGATGCAACCTGCAGGAAACCCACAATCTGCACAAAAACACAACCTTTTAAAACTAAAAATCAACAAGACAACTATAAGTTAGTAGTTCATAAGCTGATTTCCTTAAAAGCACCAAAGTTTGGTTTTGTGGCACCACCAAAATATTGGTATGCATTAAGACTTGTATGGCTTAAAGGAGACGTGTACTTCCAGAACAAAAATTTACAGATAATTTACTCACCCCTTTGTCATCCAAGATGTTCATGTCTTTCTTTCTTTAGTCGACAAGAAATTATGTTTCTTGAGGAAAACATTCCAGAATTTCTCTCCATATAGTGGACTTCAATGGTGCCTATGATTTTGAACTTCCAAAATGTAGTTTAAATGCAGCTTCAAATGGCTCTAAACGATCCCAGCCGAGAAAGAAGGGTCTTATCTAGCAAAATGATCTGTCATTTTTGAAACAAATTGACAATTTATATATGTTTTAACCTCAAACATTCGTCTTGTCTAGCTCTGTGTGAACTCTTGTTTTTTCCATTTCAAGAGAGTTAGGGTATGTCGAAAAGAAGAAAAATTTTCTTCTTCAACTTCAAAATCGTCCTACATTGCTGTTTTACCTTTTGTTTGTAAAGGGCATTTGATCTTCTTTGCATGTTCACTTTGTAAACACTGGGTCGGTACTTCTGCAGTGATGTAGGACAATTTTGAAGTTGGGGAAGAAAATGAGATGGGAGTTTTTCGACATACCCTAACAGTCTTGAACCGGAAAAAAACAAGAGTTCACGCAGACCTAGACAAGACAAGCATTTGAGGTTAAAACATATAGAAATGGTCAATTTGTTTAGAAAATGACAGATCATTTTGCTAGATAAGACCTTTCTTCCACAGCTGGGATCATTTAGAGCCATTTGAAACTGATTTTAAACTGCATTTTGGAAGGTCAAACTTGTGGGAACCATTAAAGTCCACTATATGGAGATAATTCCTGAAATATTTTCCTCAAGAAACATAATTTCTTATCGACTGAAGAAAGAAAGACATGAACATCTTAGATGACAAGGGGGTGAGTAAATTATCTGTAAATTTTTGTTCTGGAAGCGAACTTCTCCTTTAATATAACATAAATGATGTCTCTTAATAAAATTTGTAGTAGGAAATCCAAGAAAGATTTACATTATTTAAAAAATCCACATCGTTTTATACATACTTTGAACTATAGGGGGCACAATTATTTCAATGACATCAAATCGTTGCACTCCATGAGCTAATGGTGCTACCTGATGCTATTTTACAAGAACAGAAACAGCACACTTTACCATTAAACAGCCTGAACATCAGAACATGAATTAAATACTGAACTCAAGGACCATAATAACATACAGTACCACAGGCATGAGCTCACTGGGGTGGATAGATAAGCTCCATGGGTTGATCAAACTCTCTCGCTCGGCTTTCTTCAGTGGCAGCAAATGCCTCTTTCCCTAAAACATAGGCTCAAATTAGCACAAACGCAGATTTGGATCTGTGTAAGTGTAAAGCTTTAACTTACAGCTCCCATTCTGCGAGCATCAATCTGTCTGAAGTAGGTTGTTATGTAGACATTGTCAAAATGAATGTCTCTGCAATACTGACGAACATATCCAAATGCTCTGCAAACAGAATTAAATAAAATTTAATAGGTTTTTTTTTTTTTTTTTTTAATTTACATACACTGCCATTCAAAAGTTTGGGATCAGTAAGATTTTTAATGGGTTTTTTTTCTTATGCTCATCAAGGCTGCATTTATTTGATAAAAAAAATCCAGGAAAAACAGTAATATTGTGAAATATTATTTCAATGTAAAGTAACTGTTTTCTATGTGAATGTATTTTAAAATGTAATTTATTCCTGTGATGCAAAGCTTCAGTCTCAGTGTCACATGATCCTTCAGAAATCATACTAATATGCTGATTTATTGTCAGTGTTAAAAACAGTTGTACTGCCTAATATTTTGTTGGAACCTGTGATACTTTTTTCAGGATTCATTAATAAATAAAAAGTTAAAAAGAACAGCATTTATTTAAAATAGAAATGTTTGTAACAATATAAACTACTAGTTAAAAGTTTGTGGTCAGTAAATATTCTTTCTTTTTTTGAAAAAAAAAAAAAACTAAAAAAAAAAAAATATATATGTATATATATATATATATATATATATATATATATATATATATATATATATATATATATTCACCAAGAGTGTATTAAATTGATAATTGTTAGAAAATATTTCTGTTTTGAATAAATGCTGTTCTTTTTAACTTTTCATTCATCAAAAAATCCTGAAAAAAGAATCACAGGTTCCAACAAATATTAAACAGCACAACTGTTGATAATAAAAGTAATTGATAATAAAAGTAATAAATCAGCATGTTAGAATGATTTCTGAAGGAACTGGAGACTGGAGTAATGGCTGATAAAAAGTCAGCTTTGCATCACAGGAATAAATTATATTTTAAAATATATTAAAATAGAAAATCATTATTTTAAACTGTAATAATATTTCACAATATTACTGTTTTTTTTCTGTATTTTTGAAAAAAAAAAAAGTGCCCTTGATTAGCATAAAAGAAATCTTTAAAAAACATTAAAAATCTTACTTATCCCAAATTTTTGAACGTTAGTGCACATATACACACTATCATTCAAATGTTTGGAGTCAGTATGATTTTATGTTTTTTAATGTTTTGTTTTTTTTTTAATTATGTTTTTTAAAATGTATATAACTAACGTATGAATTACATTGCTTAGTAATAACTTATTGTAGTATATAGAAATATTATTTTTCACTATATTTTATTGACATGCATTTTCTAGACCAAATTACATCCAAAAATCGTATTTATATTATTGCTTGCAATATATTGTATTATTCAAATAATGCAGCAAATACACTATCAGAAAAAAAGTGAATTGTACCTTTGTGCAAAATCACACCTCTATGGGTACAACATGCCCTAAGGGCACATAGAAGGAGTGAGAACTTACGAGGTGAACACAGTGATGAAGGTGAATGAGAGAAGGAAGTTAATAACCCCAGCTATCTTCTCAGCAATGATTGTTTTCTCCTGAAACACACGGCTCAGCTCCTTAGAGAAATCCTGGAGGATGTCCACTCCAAACACTGACTGCTGCTCCAATTTCTTCAATAAGAAATGTTTTTAAAAACAAACAAACTTCAGATTTGTACTCTTCTGTATTAATAATGAGAGGGTTTCCTGTACCTCAAGCACTACGTTGGTGGTGAAGTGTTCTGCGAGCCTACTGATGGAGTCATTTAGTTTGTCGAAGGTCTGACCAAAGTTTCCCTCAACTGGGATCTTCTCGCCGCACCATGATGTCATCACTGAGAGAAAAGTAACTCAGTACACCTGGGATCCTCATTGCTTAATGTTAAGCTCAAATGCAACATGTAAATCTTACCTCTCATGATATCACACAGAAAGTGGAAATGCAAAGGTACGCAGAGGAAGTGGTTTATAAGAGGGGCCTGAATGGTATTCATGCACTCTTCCCACTTAACATTGAACCATTCCTGACACCGACCAATTCCTTCCTGCACCACATCTGTTACACACAACATCATTTAGATCAAGCTAATCTTAAAAGCTCAATCAAACACAGTCAATAATAGCCTGTTTTCTTGTCATTTACTGTACACTCACAGTCACAGCGAGCTCTAGTCTTCACTACATATTCCTCCTGGGTGCTGTTGGATGTATGGGCAGACTCCTTACCAAGACTGTCATATCCGTACCGACCTATTACCTCATCCCGAATGTTCTGGAACTGTTTGCTCACATTTTGAGCCTCTTTTTGAAATTCTCCACTGTCATTCTGAGAAGAAAGGTGTTCATGGGACAATAATTGTTATTATCAGTTTAACCATTATACAGCATTACTAAGTCAACTAAAACTTGACTAGACAAAAAAACAGGATAAAAACTAAAAAGGTTTGACTAAGAACTAAGATTATATTAAAAAAAAGCTGGCAAAATGAACATTAGTGTCAGGACTCACCACTATCTCCTCCACTACTTGCACATAAGGCTCTGTCAGCATTCTCCACATCACCTTGCTGTGTGTGATCTGCAGGTCTATGTTACAGCCCATAGAGGAGGCCACGTCCTGCACATTACGCTGGATGTTTGCAATTGGGCCTGATGGAAAGAGCACAGGTGATGGGTCAAAAACTAGTGAAGGCTTATAACTGTTCAAATTCTGTGCTTTAATGAAGAAACAGGTCAGTGTTGCCAAGTCTGCGGTTTTCCCACGGAATTGGGCTACTTTAACACTGCTGCCGCGGGTTGTTTTTCATGTCCGTGGGTTGAAGCGATCCCAGAAACTTGATTTTTATTTCTTGGAATGCAAATTTTACCCATGAAAAAACATGTATTTTACCCCATCAAATGCGATTTTTAATGGGGGACCCCCCTCGAAACGCAATTCGGCTAGTTTTGAGTAGCAATTGGGTAGGTTTTGTTGTGAAAACCTGGCAACCCTGAAACAGGTGGATATGTTCCTAGGATTTTTACCTTGGTAAAGTCCATGCAACACATAAATCATCAGGAATGTCCGACCTTGAGATCCAATCATACTAGGAAACATCAGGAGGACGGAGCAGCGGAACAGTGAGGAAAACATGCCTCCAAGACTACATAAAGCTGTACAAACACACAATACAGCACATGCAAAGATTTCTACATTAAAAAAATATGTTATTTTCAATGACTGTTAAAACTGATTATAATTTCACCATTTTAAATGTCAAATGTTTACTTTCTGCAATGTACTTACCCACGAACACACACCCAACAACAACGCGTTGTACTGTTGTCATGGCAATATTTTGCAGGAGACCGAAAAACAATCCTTAAAAACATGGTAAGATGAAATCAGCATCCCATTATTTTTTTAGCATTTCAGTATTTTTAGAATCAAGTAAATGTAGTCTCGCTGAGCATAAAAAACTACTTCTAAAACCTTTCTTAAAAATCTTACAGGCCCTTAAATTTTTAAATGGAGTTACTTACCCACTCCACTCAGAGCTCCAAATAAAATGCCTGTGAGACGTCGAACCACAGGAAACTCTGACAGTGGGCCGAACAGGAATTTATAAACTCCAGGTGGCAGAATACGCTTACACACCTGCTCCAAAGCTGCAAATTCAGAAAAAGTCATAATCTATATGCACAACAGCTAGTGTAATAGACTGATATTGTCCTCTAAAAAAGTAAAATAAACACACTTGAGTGGGGTAATTTAGTTTGGGTTTCCCTGAGGCACTCCATTGCTGGTTTCTTCTGCACTGTTACAGATAAACACAGCAAAAGAAAACAGTTTTAAAAGATGCAACCATGAGTCAGTTTAGAATGAGCTCTCATGGATTTGATGTAATCAGCCATTTTAACATTTCTGAAAGCAAAGTGTACTAGTATGAGTTTTGGAAGTGGATCTTAAACCTCCTTATACCCGCCCACATGCATCAAATGTTTATATAAAATGTATTACATTTTTCACTGACTTGCAGTTATCACATCAACAAGCTCTATAGTGGATACGTAAGTCTAAAAACTTAATCTTAACTATCTTTCTCTCTTTTTTATTTATCGTTAACAACAATTAAATTACTCTCTTTTTAACTTCTCTTCAGGATGACCCCAAAAGAACCTGTTTTAAAGCCTCCCGGTAGGAGACTTTCGCGGTTGCGCCGCAGCTCGGCTGTGCGTCAGCTGAAGCGCAGTCTTGCTGGGTTTACTCTGGGTCTGTTCCTCGCCTCAGTTTACGGAATGACATCGCTGTACATCCAGAACCACAATCTCTGGTTCTGCGTCATCACTACCGGCATCCTCGCCGCTTGCGCGGGGTTTGGTACGGGCCTCTCTGACCGCGTGCGCACCAACGTCATGCTGATGTTCCCGATGCTGTGCTCAAGTAAATAAACACTTGTCAATCTTTTTCTTAAATGTATACGGTGTTATACGTGAACGTGTAAATTAAAAATTTTGCTAATAAATTAATATTAACCCGCGTAAAAGTGAAGATATCCACCTTTTTCTAACCGTGAGCGTGAGCACAGCCATTTGTAAAATTTATGGGTCTTGCTTCCGGTCACATCCGCGTCCAGCTATGTTTTAGCTGTACAAAACAGCTTGTTTTGCTGCTTGATACTGCAAATTGGTCTGTCTTACCATATTATTTTAATGTATTATCTTAATTACGAGCACACTGGTTTGTAGTGCAGTTTTACCGTTTAATGAACAGGAATTCACCCATAGGCTTACTTCTGCGTTGAAGAAAAAGGTGGATATGGGACACTGCGGCTTGTCATCACGTGTTTTCTCTAGGTTTTTTTTTTTAATTTCAGTGTAAACACATAAGCCTACTTTAAACTCTTTCTTTTAAATAAAGAAAGAATATTTCCACTTCTTTGAACAGCCGCTTGACCTTTTGAACTGAGTGAGGTTCATGTCAGATTGGAATGGACTTTTCAGCAAAATGTAAACATTAAAACAATTATTAAACAGCAATTCATGAAAGGTAACATAGCAAAATACTGATGAATGTCAAGTTAACATGTAAAATACTGTACAGTAAAGTCACTTCCCATCTGAATGTATGTAGTTTTATTGTTCAGTTCAGTTTGGAATGGTTTTGGTATTTAAAACTGGGAGTTTAGAACTAACTTACAAAACTGCTAGAAAACACAAGGATTGATTAGAATTTTCAAAACCTTACAGATACTGAGATACAGCCTTTCCTCATGTGACAGCCTAGCCCCAGTCTCCTGTTAATATCCTCTGAATTAACTTTAAACTCCTGTTAAACCATCTGTATTTTCAATTGTCTGTTACTTCTTAGTTTTCTCTATGCATTGCTCACCATAACAGTGCATCTTTTTCTCTGTCTTTAAGTCAGAGGTAAAAATTTCCTCCTTTTCCTCATCTGTACCTTGGTTATCCAAGGCCCCGTGAGCAACACAATGGAAAACGTTGAACGGGCCGCAGACAGTGTGATCTGCGGTTTAGAAATTGCCATGAATCAGACGCAACAGCTCCTGCAGCGTGCCGCCAACCCACTTCTGCGTGAGTCTGTATGCAATGCACAATGCACCTCTTTCAAAAACACCAAGATCTGCTCAAAGTAGAGAAATGATTTTGAAATTCACATCATAATAACTAAGGGATAGTCCACAAAAACATTATTCAATATATTAAATTAATATAAAATATATACACACACAAGCATAGATCTACTTTCCAATATAATTCTAACTCTACTGAAACCCATGTAAATCAGGTAATCAAGGTCTTCTGGCTGACTTAAAAAAATTACAGTAGTGCGTTATACATATTTCTGTTTTGATATGTTGAAAACGTCTTTGTTTAGCGGCCCTGAGTAAGATAAAGCAGATGGCAAGGAATGCTTACTCAATGGCAGACCGAGCACAAAACTTCATCAGAGCTCTGACGGAATCTGTGCGGCATGTCGGTGAGTGAATCAATTGGCCAAATGACATTGTTCTTTGGTCTTTCATTTTATGTACTGAGGTTTGAGGTTTAAGCTTGTCTGAAGTCCCTCTGTCTCTCTGTTTCCTTTTCAGCCCGTACTTTAAGAAATGTACTCCACTTCTTGGCGAATATTGGTGATGTGTGTAATGACAATCTGGGTCTGCCATATCAGAAGTGCACTAGGCTGTTTGATGAGGCCCGTGAGAACTGCATGGAGCTGCTCTCTGTGTTTTCGTTCCTCTGCCAACTCCTGGATGGGTTCCAGTCTCTTTGTGGGCTTGCGCGCGGTGCGTTTCTGGTGTATGATTAGTCCCATGAAAGTCCTATCATTACACTCTAACAGGAAACCTTATGGCCACAGCGCAATGATTCCTTACTGTAATTTACAGTATCCTGTTTATTTTCTGCGTCACAGTGGTTTGGTTTAATTATATTTAGTATATTATATCTATTCTGCTGTTGCAGAGAATGGACAAATGGTTCCTGCGACACAGAGGCTCAAAAGTACTGTTCATCGCACATGCTTGATCTATACAATGTTTATTTACAATATGTGTTCCTGTGGGAACAGTTTGTCACGTTTAAGTACCCTAAGTTTTACAGTGTGAAGAGATACATGTGTATGTATCTTGCACATTCCTCAACAGGATGATCGTGATCTGACAGCAAATCTAAACATGAACTCTAAAATGCACTAAAATTAATCCTATATAGACTTATGGAGCAGAAATCTGCTGTTTAGTGTAGTGCACTTCTTTATAATGAACTGAAAACTGCATGTCATTACTAAAATAATTTTTAAATGAGTCAGGTTTTTTTTAAACGAATAGCTATTGTTTATCTTAATGGCTTTTTCTGGCAGTGGGACAGCTGTTCTGCATCTTACCATCATATATTGCTGACCACATGAAGACTGCTTTGGCTTTTCGTAAGTACAGCTCCTCTTGAGAGTCCTACTTTGAACAGCACTCAGTGATTTCCAGTCATGGAATGATTCTTAACTCTGTTAAAACTTATTCAGTTACTCTGAAAGAAGCTTATTGTTTAGTCATTGCCCTTCTTGTTGTTGTTACGCCTAGCAACCATTGCAGCCTTTGATCGAATTAAAAAGGAGTTTGAATTCAACATTTCTACCTCCATCAACTTTGACTTGCTTCTGAACAACAGTCAGTCCATACAGGATGCTGCTCAGGAGATCATGGAGGAGGTGTCAGAGGAGCTGGGCCTCCTCCAGGAGCTCAAGCTCCTACTGGCATACTTGGGTTTCTTCCTGCTTCTCTTCATGTATCTCCAGTATGTACTTCCTGTTAAAAATAGTAAATACTCATTAAGACTCACACATTAAGACAAACTCACCGTGTCAGTACTGTCACAGAATTATTACAAAATTATTTACAAAATTGATCTTTATTTAAATTTTGTTTAGTCAGAACTAAGTAGAGATGTTCAATTTTTAGCCACAAAAAGTGAAAGTGAATAAGGATTTTTGAGATATGGGTTCCTTATGCTTAGAAAAAACAAGTAAATATAATAATAATAATAATAATAATAGATATTATTGTACAGTTGAGGTCAAAAGTTTGCATCCCCCTTTCGGAATCATTAAAGATCCTAATTATTTTACCAAAATAAGAGGGATCATACAAAATGCATGTTATTGTTTATGTAGTACTGATCTAAACACGATATTTCACATGAAAATGTTTACATACAGTCCACAAGAGAGGATAATAGTTGAATTTATAAAAATGACCCGGTTCAAAAGTTTACATCCCCTTGATTCTTAATACTGAATGATCCACATAAGGTTTTTTTCCCCCTTATTTATCCTGAACAGTTTAACTGCCTACTGTCCATCCGAAATATCTTTCAGGCCCCACAAATTCTTTGGTTTTCCAGCTTTTTTTGTCTATTTGAACCCTTTCCAACAATGACTGTATAATTTTGAGATCCATCTTTTCACACTAAGGGCAACTGAGGGACTCATATGCAACTATTACAGAAGGTTCAAACGCTCACTGATGCTTCAGAAGGAAACCCAATGCATATAAGAGCCGGGGGGTGAAAACTTTTTGAATTTGAAGATCAGGGTAAATGCAACTTATTTTGTCTTCTAGAAAACAAGTAATCTATCATCTGTAGCCTCTGAAGGGCAGTACTAAATGAAAAAATATGATATTTAGGCAAAATATGAAAAATGTACACATCTCCATTCTGTTCAAAAGTTTTCACCCCCGGCTCTTAATACATGGTTTTTCCTTCTGAAGCATCAGTGGATGTTTGAACCTTCTGTAATAGTTGCATGAGTCCCTCTGTTGTCCTCAGTGTGAAAAGATGGATCTCAAAATCATAGTCATTGTTGGAAAGGGTTCAAATACACAAAAATGCTGGAAAACCAAAGAATTTGTGGGACCTGAGATATTTTTCTGAAGAACAGGCAGTTTAACTGTTCAGGACAAACAAGGGGGGGAAAAACTCATGTAGATCATTTAGGTAACAACACAGTATTAAGATTCAAGGGGATGTAAACTTTTGAACCGGCTCATGTTTATAAATTGAACTATTATTTTCTCTTGTGGACTATATGAAAACATCTTTAATGTGAAATACCTAATTCAGGTCAGTACTAAATAAACAATAACATCCATTTTGTATGATCCCTCTTATTTTGGTAAAATAATTAACATTTTTAATGATTCCGAAAGGGGGATGCAAACTTTTGACCTCAACTGTATTGTTGCCAATATACTTTATTAATAATATTAATAATATATTACTCCTCTGGGTTAGCCTACAGATTGACATCATGACTGAACAGCTCTGTGGAAAAGTATATCTGTCAGTATTTTTGTAACGTTTGGTTGTTGTTGTATTTCATGTGTTTGTGAACAGGGCTGTTTTGTACAAAAATAAGTACCTTCATAATGACAACTTTGAAAACATCTACATAACTGACCAGTTTATTGAGCTGGACAGGAAGCGCTCCAGACAGGGAAAAGCAGCTGTACTTCCTCTCAGCCAGAGAGAAACTCTCACCTACATCAGGCCCTGTAAGTGTATACAGTACATAAAAGATGTGTACATGTGTCCGTTAGCAGATAGATGGTGTGGGCTGAAAGGTCAAGAGAAAGGAAGAAAGGAAGGAATGTTCATAGACATTCAGATAAGTAAAATAAAGCTGAGGGGTTTAAAAATGTGGAGGAGGACCCTGAACTAAAAGAGAAGAGATTAACAAGGAAAGATGAGGAAAAAGTACAAAAGAGATAGGTCAACAACTACCAGAGAACAGGGAATGTGTTTCACACTCAGAGAGACAGAACATGTCAAAAGGTCAACCACACTAAAACACTTCTGGTGACCCAAAAATGGCATGTCTGTTTTAGGAAAAAACAACAACTAATTTATGTCAAAGTTCATACATCTAATCAAACTCAGTACACTGCTATATCAACATGCAAAACTTCACCAGGTTTACAGAGATAAAGATGGCTACCTAGTGTGACTGTTATAATGAATCTGCCTCTTGTGTCTTCTTCAGGCTCTCTGTATCTGACTGTGAGAGAGAGACGGGCTATAGCAGGTCAGATGTTGTCTTTGCTAAGGTATATGGTCATGACTGTCATACTGATAGCTGTTGACCTCATGGTGTTCTGGGTGTTTGAGCTGGTACACCACCAGGCCCAGGGTGAAATCGTGACCCAAGGTACACAAGATTTGTTGCATTCCACAGTTTTACTAATATGCCACTGCAAATTAAACTTATTATACTGGAACTTTTGTACACAATAATATTATTATCTTAGTCATATAGTCATTTTGGCATTTTCATTCTTATTTTCACATTGCAATACATATTTAAACACTTTTACATTAAAATTAAATAGTAAAATGCCAACCAGTTCTGTCATATATCTTTGATAGCTTACCATTTTAATTTCATTGTTTTTTTTTTCACCTCCAGCTCCTGTGGTGGTTGCAGTACAAGTGAATGGATCTGGTTATGCTTCAGATATCTTTAGGGACATCGCAGCTTCATTTGACATCTTACAGAAAGGAAACATCACTGTGCTGAGCAAGAAATGTCTCATGACACCTTTGGAGCCAGACTACATGAGATACCTCCTCATTGGTACAAGTACAATTATACATTTGTATAAAAAAAAAAAATGTTCTATTGATTTGCAATGACTCCTAGTGGTCAAGACTGGAACAACAGATTGAACAAACCACAGCCATAACCACAAATATTAGTACAAATTCGCTAATGTGCTACTGATATCTGTCAATTCAAAGTGTATTTAAGATAATAATACTGAAACTATTACTACTGTAGTTTTTTTAGTTCACTTTTTTTTTTTAACTAGACCCGTTTTATTTTACTATTTTATACTGTACAATTGCACTAGTCGTCACAACTCAATGGTAGCAAAAACAACAGATGTATGCAAACATTTTAACTTTTATTTGGTTATATGTCTGACCTTTGTCTTCCCTCCAAACAAAGGTCTTCTTTATGGCTTCGCTCTGTTTATTATGATTGCTGGCGGCTATGTCAAACGTTTACAGAGGTTTGTGTGTGCCAGGTATCATCCTGAAAGAGAGAAAGTAAGAAAACAAAAGATTCATTCTTTTTTTTCTAAATATAAAGTATTTGTCAATTATTTACTATGCTGGTCACCTTGAGACCTTCTTAGTGCTTGCAAAACTGTATCTATAAAGAAAATTGTCTCTTGGAGAAGAAACACTAGCTTATTTTCAGTTTGCGTTAATTTATTATCAACATTAATTCAGTTCTTAAAGTAAGTGTATACTAAATATGTGCACGTTGCAGAAGAGAATCCAGTACCTCCACAGGCAAATTCTCACTCAGCGTGGGTCTTTAGGAAAAGCCCTACTGAGAGCTGTACAACGAAACAGGGTAGACCATCAACATGATGGCATTATACAAACACTGGCCAAACAGTGAGTATAAACCCCTATGAAAAATCACTATGACACACTCACTGAATAAAGAATTCTCTGCTTGAAAATATGATTTTGGCAGTATGGGGTCAGAATGGTGAAAAAGTAAATAAATACAAACACTCCTCATCTTTTTACAGCCTACCAGGGGGTGCCATTATAGCCAGGCTCCTGGATATTGGTAAAGAATCGTGCATGGCCTGTGGGAAAGTGTTGGAGATGAGAGGTTGTGATAATGAAGTGCATATCTGCCCTACTCCTCGCTGCACAGGTTGGTTTTCTCACTTGAGAAGAAGGACTGATTTCAGATCATTTTTAACTGGCAAAAAGAAACAGACTGTTAGACCAACCTGCTGGACAGACTGATTTCCTTTCACAGGCCATTACTGCTCGCTGTGCTTCAGACTGATGGGGAGGCTCTGTGCTATCTGTATGACATCCCTCACATTCCACAAGGACCAAGAGCTGTATGTCACACAACAGAACAATGACAGACACTTTAAGAAACATTTTTGGAATGTATATATGCTATGCTTTATCAACAACATCTTCTGTGGCTGTGGTACCAACAAAGACACTCTTACTGTAAGCTGTTAATTCTCACTGTTTTTTTTTTTTTTTTTATATGGATGAAATGGTCTAGTTTCTGGAATTGGCAGTTTAAAGGGACAGTTCACCCAAAAATGAAAATTCTATCATTAATTACTCACCCTCATTTTGTTCCAAACCCATAAGACCTTCATTCATCTTCAGAACACAAATTGAGATATTTTTGATGACATCCGAAAGCTTTATGACCCTGCATAGACCATGATCAAGGCACAGAAACATAGCACCGACATCGCTAAAATGGTCCATAATACATCAGTGCTTCAACCGTAATTTTACAAAGCTATAAGAATTCCTTTTGTGCGCAAAGAAAACAAAAATTATGATTTTATTCAACAATTGTTCTCCTCCGTGTCACTATAGACGTTATTAATGAGGGTACCATGACCATGAGAGTATCATCAAATGCTTGCGTCATGGTACTCTTGTTAATGGCGGCAGACTGTCCCAGAAGAGAAGATATAATTCATTATTTTTGTTTTCTTTGCACACAAAAAGTATTCTCGTAGCTTCATAAAATTAAGGTTGAACCACTGATGTCACATGGGCTATTTTAACAATACCCTTACTACGTTTTTGTCCCTTGACTGTGGTAGGACCCTTGCTGTCTATGAAGGGTCAGAAAGTTCTTAGATTTCATCAAAAATATCTCAATTTGTGCTCCAAAAATAAACAAAGGTCTTACAGGTTTGGAACGACATGAGAGTGAGTACTTAATGACAGAATTTTCATTTTTGGGTGAACTTTCCCTTTAACTTGTATTCAACCTGGAATATTCCTTTCAAGGTGTTGAGGGCATATTATATTTTATATAATTATCACTAAAGAACAGAATCAGTTAGATCGTTTAGATTAGCTTTTATTTGCCATTTTGAAAACGAACAGTAAAGTTCTACGCATAAATGCTTACATTTGTGAGTTTTAGAGACTCCAGTGATGAGGAGCAAGCCGGTTTATGGGAGACCGCTGTAATATCATCTCAGCCTGACCAGAGCACAGAAAAAAAGAGAGTAATGATCAGGTTTGTGTTAAGAGTAACTGAGTTAAACAGATGCATAGGACATTTCTCAAATTTGCTGTATTAAACTTTTGTCTTTTCTTGTATGTCTGTTTCAGTATTTCCAATCAGGATAATTCTAAATGGATCAACGGCCATCAGAATGTTGAGGTTAATAACAGAGTTTAAAGTCAAAGCTGCTTTGTGCTTGCAGATTCTGTGGTGGTGTTGAATATAAATGATCTGTTATGTTATACCAGAGGGAGTTTGTGTTTTTATTTATTTTATCTCACCTTACACAAACCGCAACGTAGGTACACATGATGAAACTACAAATACTTTACAAATGTTATCTCATGTAATCTCATCATCTGTCAGAATGCGGTTGGTCTGGTTACATTGCCTTTCCGTTGTTGTTGTTGGAGGAATGTCGAGTATGAGCTGCAGTTTCTTAACTGTAAAACATATACTGAAACTATTTCCATCTATTCTACATTAAACTAACAAACACCAGTTAATCTCTGTGACTGTTTGTATCGCAAATGAACACATATTCCAAACGATATATTCTCACGTAAACTCTCACTACTAATAAAAGCGTGAACATTACCAGTATGCGCGGGAAGAGTGGGCGGGTCAGAGGCGCGAGGTAGCGCCGGTCAGGTGATAAAATACAGTCACTTCACTTCACCTGCTCTAGTTTTCGCACGGACATAAAACAAGCCCAATGGCTGAACAGGTAAGCTTTTATTTTTGTTGTATTTAAAATAGTATATGTTTGAAATTCGTTTACTTACATGATCCACCTGTAGCTATTTCACCTACTTTTTCTTTTTCGTCATAATGCCCCTTCTATAGGCTTTGCAACAGCAGAAAATGAATCAAAACGTGCTTATTATCCCTCTAAATGTATTTATTTTGACAAAATATAACTTATTTGTATACTTAATTGAAGGCATAATTTGGTCCCTGTTGAGTAATTATCGCAGGCGTGCAAATACAATTACAAGTTACGTTATTCTAAACATTATACGTAAACAGTATAAATATTTTTATGGTCATTTAAAAACGCTAAGACTAAAAAACGATTTTACTTTTCATTTGCTTTTATAGTTTTCATGTCTTTTTTTTTTTTAACCAACGCCCAAAGTAGATGTCAGTCATGCTGAACAGTAGAGCACAGGAATGTACTGTTAGAGTAGATAAAGGTAGTAACAGGTCTCTACAGCTCCTGTTCAACAGCAAACAAACGGATTACAACTGATAAACGGAGGATTTTATGAGGAATCTAACAAAGCCTTGCCGTTATGCGTTAATATATTACATCAAACCTATTACAGTAAGAAAAAAATAAACGCACTGTAAGTTTAACTGCTGCCTGGAGGTGGTTTCAGAGTTACAAACTGTTATCTGAAAAAGCACATCTGATGGAAACTGTGAAACCTCAAATTGAGTGGAAGAGACAAGTTGAATGGAAACAAAGATGGTATGACAATGGTAAAAACAATTTTTGCAGTCCTGCAGTTTTAAGTCTGTAGAATATGGGATTACAGTGGGTTTACTGACCTTTTATATGTTAATACTAAACCACGATTTGGATAGACCTGAAGGGTGGTTTCTGTCTTTGGTAGATGTTTCTTTTTAACTGTGCTTGAGTCTGAAACAATTCCCATTCTGTAGTTCACAGAGCTAGAATCGGCCATAAACACCTTGGTCGAAAACTTCCATTCAGCATCGCCTGTTAATGGTGACACGCTCACAGCCCAGGAGTTTCAGACTATGATCACCAAAGAGCTGCCCACCATGGTGAAGGTAGGTCAGGACCTACAATCCAATCTTAAAGTCACTTAAGTACATTTAAGTGTCTCTTAAAAGCTATAATGTCAATCTATTGTCATGATCAACAATGGTTTAGGTACTTCCCAGCTAACATTCTCAGAACTTAGGCTTTTTTTTTATACTTTTTTGTTAGCTGGTTTGATGCCATTTTGTCTATGACAGAGCAAAATGACACTGAAAATAAATATGAGACAAGAAGCACAAACAGATCTTTTGGAATAAACACACAATTATCATAATTTTTGATAAGTTTTCCACACCCTGTATTCTCTTCCAGACTGCAGGAGACCAGGAAGGACTTAACAAACTCCTGTTGGACATAAACGTGGAAGAGGGGAAGGGCGTCACATTCAAGGATTTTTGGCGATTGGTTGATTCTCTGGCCAATTCTCAGTTTGGATTGCTGAGCAAAGAGAAACAAGTGAAATGTGTGAAATGTAGTCTGATGTAACACCGGCCCTAAGCAAACAAGACCACAGCCCTGAGAAAACACGTCCAATCATTATATTGCTCATCACCCTCTGCAATACTGTACATGTCACTCTATTGGTCTTTTTGGTATATTCACTGAGGTCTTATCATAATTTAGTGTTGTTACAGAGCTTCCTGAATAAATACCCAACAAGGCCTTCTGACACAGAGTGTGAGTAATCTCTACCATCAGTGTAACCTGAGCCACACCTGCCTGGCCAGATAACGTAAAATCTAGTGGCTAATTTACTTCCTCTTTTGTTCTGGTGCTGCAGGTTTTTCATATTATTGTGTCACCTGTAACCTGCCCAAGCGTTGTTGTGAAAATGGGAAATTATTTGTTATGTGCTAGATGTGACAACTGTGATCATATTTGATAAAACTGTGGGCCACATGTCTGTTTGTGCTGAAAACATGAATTGCAAAAGAGATGATGTAAGTAAAATATCTTGTAGAGGGAAATAGAGATGTGACACCACATATTTTCTGTACTGTATTTGACTTTATGTTAACACAATGTGATTATCTGTGTTGATACTATTAAATATGTGCCAAAGATTTCTGAATGATCTCTAAAGTTTATAGGTGTAATGAAAACACTCCTAAATCTAATGGAGATTGTCTTTATTGATCTACTTACTATTTAACCCTTATGTTAAAGGGCACCTATTATGCAAAATGAACTTTTACATGTTGTTTTAATATAAATGTGTGTTGGCAGCCTGTGTACACAACCACCCTATAATGATAAAATAAGTACATTCAAGTAAGAAAGCTACAGAAATTATTTATTTAAGAGCAGTGAGTGATTTTCTGTTTTCATTTTATTTTATTTTGTTTGGGTCATAATATCCAAAAAGATAGCAGTAGGTACTGTATATTATGCTGATGTCACTTAATAGAGTGTTTTCATGACGGGTCATCAATTGGCCATATTGGCGGCACTGAACAAAAGTCGTATATTTTGCTGATTATTGCTGCTGAAAATGGTCAATTATTGTCATGTTTTGGGCTGTACTAATCGGTTGGACCGGAAAAAAGATTACTATAGTACTATAGAGTACTATAGACTGCCAGAAGTTAAAACAAATCAATAAGAAGAGTTTAAAAAACAGTTTGAGGAACAAAAGGCGTTCATGGTTTGCCAAACTGAACCAGATTCCAGGGCAAGAATCTTGACAACATTCGTGTTTGTTCTCATCATTTCCAGTCAGGTAGGCGAAATATTAGGCTAATATCTTAATTAATACTGCTTGTATGCATCTTTACCACCTATTAACTTTAGCTTGTCAACTGTTGCGCCATTTCCTGTTTACTGAGTTCTTCTCTGTATGATTAAACAGCTTCCACATGTTTTTTTTCTGTGGTTTAGACAGCCTAAATCTGCAGAACAACGTATTCAGTTTACATACAAGTGTTATGGCCACGCATCCGGGTAACTAACCAAACCGTGACATAAGTGCAAACCCTCCATCGAAAAGATGTGGTAAAAAAGGTTTATTGTATTATTATTTTTTTATAATTTGGTATTATGGCCTAATATGTCAGCAGTGGCGGTGAGTCCTTTAAGAGACATTAAGTATGTATTTAAAAAAAAAAATAAAATGAAAAGCTTACGTCATAAAGAGTCTTTAAAGTGATCTGGAAAGAAGCGTTCTAAATGACACTTGACAGTTAAGGTTCAGCAGATGATGTACCTGTTCTCCTCGCGGTATCCTTATTTTTCAACACAGAAGTAAGCTGTTTTCTGGTAATGTGTTAGACTTCCTGTTCATAATCTGCCATAGAGAAATAGCGAGAAGAATATTTAAGTGCTGTAGCACTACAAACTATTGTGTTGATTATTAAGATAATACATTAAAATAATATGGTAAGACATACCAATTTGCAATATCAAGCAGCAAAACAAGCTATTTTGTACAGATAAACATAGCTGGACGCGGATGAGACCGGAAGCCAGACACATTCAATTTACAAACGGCCGCCCCCACTCTTACGGCAAAAATAAGGTGGATAACTCTCCATGGTACTTTACCTGCTGACCGGCACCCATCTTCACGTGCAGCCCCCTTGTGGTAGACTATGTAAAAGCATGTGAAGTCGGTATAGTTGCCCCTCTGGCGGGCTTTGGTGGGCTGTAGGTGTGCAGCGGTGGCCGTGTGTGACACGGTGATTGACAACAGGAGGCCGCTTGATAATGCTTGTTAATCACTGTTAACACCTGCTATAAACCATATTTATGAGTAGATAGTATAGATAAATATTAAAAGTAATGAGGTAAATAAATGACCAAAGAGTTTAAAGTAGGCTACATTAAATGATATTGAATGAAATGCAATAAACTCAGAGGTGAAACTGATTGATTATTGTGTTGTCGTTGTCTTGATTTAAACACTTAAGATCCATGATTCAAATCCAGCAAGATGTGATGCAGCATCCAAAGACTTAAGTGCATGTTTACATGATCTTGAAATTATACACAGTAGAAAAAAGTATAGTGTGGACTGTAGGCCAGTGATAGGCCTGTGTTTAACGATATAGAAATCTGTGGCATAGCAATTCAGCCCCGGGGCCCACATGCAAAAACATTTGTATGGGTTAATGTGGGCTCCACTGTTCCTTATTGTTCTCTTTTCTGAGGTAAATCACATTAAATGACTGATCACAAGCTGTTTTATAAACTGCTTAATTGTATAAATTCTTGGAAATGATATTTAACGTTTTCAAGTCTATTTATTATTTGTAGTGCACCAGCCACCCAATAATCGCAATAAGCATTTTGCCTTTAATAAAACACAAATTGTATCCTTAAATTCTGTCAGTTTTATCACGAAATACAAGCTATACGAAATACCGTAAAAAAAGCTACAGTAAAAAAACTGTTAAATGGTTAACGGTAAGTTCTCCTACTATACACGGTGAAAAACCATATTGGACATTGCATGTAATTTTACAGTAGTACGCTGTTTTTGGAAGTAAAAAAGAACATTTACGGTGAATAACCTGCATTACATTTCAAATTTTCTTCAAATTGTCTTAGTTTTTTCTTATCGGTTTTGTACATTAGGGATGAATGTTACATCTAATGTTGTTAAATTAATGTTTATTGCATTATTTGAGTTTCATGTGTTTAATGTTTGTGTGAATGATACTGTGCACCTTCTATATATGTTAATATTTAAAAGCTGCTTGTGATGGGCTTTGGTTCATCATGTGACTCTCATCACCACCTGCTTTTGGTGGTTATCAGTAATATTGTATTACAAAGGTACAAAACAGATTTCAGTACTTCAAAAGGTTGGTATATTAACATTATATCACTTAATGAAAGTAGGGTATTAAATGCAAAATCTAAGTTAAAACCGTAAAACCAAAAACATTGCTACCATAGTTTTTACGGTAAAATTCCGACAACCACAGCTGCAGTTTTTTTTTTCTTCTGTAAATGTTATGGATTTTTTTTACAGTGTACAAACAATAAATGTATTTTTCTGCTCTTTAATGTGGCGTGAGATCACCGTATTTGCCTCAGTTCAAGCAAAATGTGAATCAATCATCTTTTTTCTCTTTTCTACTAGTTACAGCATGAAATAAACATGAATAAATTGATAAAAGAGAATTAAAATGAAAGAAAGAGAATTAAAACAGTGCTTTAACTCAGAAGTACATGTTTCAAAATTAGTATTATTATTTTTGCATGTACATCATAACAGCAACTTAAATTTCAACCTAAAGTTCAAACATGAAAGAAAAACAGACATATTAAAACATAGTTGCTGACACAGAGAAAACAAAACAACTTGCCCTCCGTGACTTCACACCTGTGTGATGCACCAAGGCTACAGCGAGGAGCTTTAACCACAAAAGCACAACATCTTACCATTGCTGAAAAATGCTGACGCAAATAATGACTGTGGTTAATCGCCTTTATGCTAAGTACAGATACTTTAGTTTTCTCCTGTCTTTTGCTCCACATTCATTTCTAAGGTCCATTTATAATCACTATTTACCAATGATTTTAGAAAGTCAGCTCTGTTTGAAACATTTTTTTATTCTGCTTTGGACTCTGCTGTTACTGCATATATTTGCAAGAGCTCTGCAGCTCTGAGCATATGAGAACTTTTCTGGTCAAACTTGGTGAAAGACTATGGTGGTTTAGCTCCTTGAAATAAATACGATATGAAACCATTTACACTTTTACTACACTCTTCACTTCCTCCATATTCTTTTTTTTATATGATGTCTATCAGGGACTCAGAAAAGTGTGCACAGATTTGGCTGCAAAGAACAGAGGTACATGTTGTCTCATGTTGTTTACTGGTGCAAATCCATGTGTTTCCAAATGGGTCTCTTCTCTAATCTTCAAAAGACGGCTATCTTCAAACAAAAGTATGCCACAAAAACTTAAAATGCAAGAACGCACACACACACACACACACACACACACACACACCAAAATAAATAAAACAAAAAACAAAATGCCATAACAGCAGTCATAAAATACATATAAGAAAAACAACTTTTTAATTAACCAAATCAAGATGTTAATAGATTAGATAGAAATACATTTTGATTTTTAGCACTTATGTAAGTTTTAATATATTAATATAACTTATTTTTTATCATTTTAGTACAACCTTGACCTACTGTTAGATTATTTCTTGATTTCTGAGTGCAGTCAGATACTTCTGAGTCCCTTCACACAGCCGTGGAAGAAGTAAGGAACACAGAGTCTCTGTCCACAAATTTCTTCCAAGCATCAGATTTTATAACGAAATCCCAGCTTAAAATACAATATATACGCTTTCATATGTTTTCAAAGATAGTGTAATGATCATTCAATGAGAACATAAATTAACATAACATAAACATAACATAACAGAACATAAATGTGATACCAAAGATAAAAACAAACCTTTATATGGTAAAGAACAGATGTCCTGGACACAGATATGGATAATTCTGAATTACTTCCCCTCTGGGCTGGATTCCAAGAGTAATACATGCATGCAAAATATATGCTGATAATAATACAGATGTGAAAATACATTGGAAGATTCTAATTGTATTCCAAGCCATTGATTTGATGAATCAAGGCAAATCTGTTCTGGGAGAAGTGTTCGACTAAAGAATTCATAAAATAAAACAGTGAATGTGTAATCAGGAGTCTTTACACATAGCTAGATGACCAACTAAATCAAATTCGAACTGCACAAAGCGCATTGTTTCATAGTATGCAATCTGTTTGTAGCAGCAAGACTTTTCAACACAACAAAATAATAATAAAATACAGCAACCATGATTAATATTGAATACTGAAGGGGGAAAATACAATAATAAAATCATTTATTATGATACAACACTATAAAAGGTGATTGTGTAACACAATTAGTCTCTGTATAACATAGATTAGATTTTTAGACTGCTGACTCTCGTCTATGAAGGAAGAGATATTTTCTTCAAAGGAAACTCACTTTTTGGTAGAAACGGAGAAAAGGAGAAGTGAAGAAAACCGCTCTTAGAGTGCAAATATATATACTCGTTATACCCTAGACAGTTAAGACCATAAAAGGAATCATTTTCTGATTTGTGATCCACTAAGTACACAATGTCCGACTACCAAAATATGATATTCTGTAGTTTAACACTTCTGGGGCCCATGTGAGCTAAACATACTTTCTCAAAATCTAATTGACACTCTTGCATCCTTTAGTGCTTTCTTGTTCCACAACATCTAAATATGGGTCAGAGCTTAGAGATTGCACACTGTTGACTAAAAAGGAACATGAGCACAGAACACAATGTCTGTGTTGTCCCTGTTGTCCATGTTAAAAATCATAAAAGGACTTTTAAGTATTAAGTATTAATAATGCAGAATAATAACGATGTAAAGAATAATTCATGAAGCATTTCATAATTAATTCACAATGCATAACTTCTTAAATGAATATGTACCCACTTCAGGTCTTATGGTCTCCACTAATGAGCTGATGAGTTGAATCAGGTGTGATAGATGAGGAAGACATACAAAATGTGCAGAATGTGCTGGGGGTACTTCAGGACAGATTTGAGAAACACTGCTATAGAGTGTCCTCGGAGCCCACTGCTCTGCACATTTTCTATGTTTCTGAATCTGACATACTCAGTTCAGTTTATGGATCTTTCTCCTAATGAGCTGATGATCTTAATCAGGTGCATTAAATGAGGGAGACATACAAAATGTGCAGAACAGTGGGCCTCGACGACTAGAGTTGAGAACCACTGCTATAGAGGTTAAAAATGTGATTGGCTGCTGGCAGCCATGTTTTTTGAAATACCTTATTACAGCGCCACCTAGTGTCAGGTTGAGGTGTGTCTGTGCGCCTGACTCGCAGTGCATGTGTGAAGAAGAAAATTAATACAAACTCAATAGTGTCCCAGCACCTTTGGTGATTGAACCCCTAAAAATATTGAGAAGTGAAGCATTCATCAGATGCTGCCTGTATTCGTAAAAAGTAGACCTGATAGCTATATCTAGAAACAATTAACAGTAGTCTGTCTCAAATGTTGCTGGTTTTAAGCTTGTAGCTTAGCTGATTTTAAGTTTCACGTTTATTTTTACATTAACTGCTTTGTATTGTAACCAATAAATTTACATTTTTATTGTTACAGCTGCCTCCTGTGAAATTTTAAAAATCAAGGCTTAAAGAATTAAAGAAATGAAAATTTTTCTGAAAATTTACTCATGCTCAGGCCATCCAAAATAAGTTTGTTTCTTCATTGGAACAGATTTGGAGAAATGTAGCATTATATTACTTGCTTTTTAACATTTAGGATCCTCTGAATGTAAATGGGTGCCGTTTGAATGAGCATTCCAGTCCAAAACAATTTTAAACAAATATGTTGGTGGAGTTTGACAACAAGGGATAGAATTTTTCACTGGAGGAAGCATGATTATGTATTAAGTTTTAGCCAGAAACAACGATTTAAAGTTAACTGATGGATTTCTTACAAACATCAATATTTTCAGGCCAGGAGTGAAATGTTGGAGCTGTCTTTGGCACAATAGTCTTAATTTTTTAACAATATTCAAATATTCAGTATTCAAATGTAATTTTATATTGACTACTGCAGGGGATCCATTAGTGAGCAAGTGATGTAAATTGTGATGCTAAATTTCTCCAAATTTCTTCCAACTAAGAAACAAACTAACCTACAACTTGGATGGCCTGAGAGTGATTATATATTCAGCACATTTTCATTTTTTGGGGTGAACTAAACAAGAACAACCACAAGGGAGTCTTCTATGTCAAGAACTTGTATGAAAACACATTAGATTTACTGCAATTACCTGTCCCACATTCGATATCTTCCCTAAATGTATTTACATGTATTTAAGAATTAGTTAAGTCTGGCAAACTAGTTTCTCTTCAATGCACTCCTCCTAAGACAAGTAGGCACACAGACTTATCTCTTCATGGAAATCACCCACTTCTTCCAGGACATTAATCAACCAGGTTCTACTCTGTTTTCTACAAGGCTTAAAATATATTGGATTCCTAAGGTTTTCTGTTTCACTGGGTGGAGCATGGTGGAATATTCATCAGTCTCTCTTATTGTGGGTGTGTCATTCTGACCAATTAAAAGCATTAGAAATGTTAGCACCAAATCCTTAGATCACAATTTTATGGAGGCCATAATATTTTATATAGGTTTATAATTTTTATTTTTTTGACGCCATCAATCCACTGATACAACTACTACCATTTTCCTATTCATAATGCTACAGGGCCACAAATACATGGACTTTCAAGCTGACATGGAAAATGCTATAAAGTTTGTTCTAAAGCACTATTTTAAATATACTCACAAACTGAAAACACATGGAAATGTACAAAACAATACGTGAAAAGAATTAAACTAAAACGAACTCTACTACAATTGTGACATTGCAAATAGTACCTAAGTTACTGTATCTCAAGTTGGCTCCACCCGCTTTGCTTCGTTGGAAGAACACGCCCACTATGAATATTCCATGAGGCTCCGCCCCACGCAACAGAAAAGTTTGCAACTGCATATTCAACGGCTTATCCGTTAGATCTCCGAATGCTTCGTACAAAAATAACCGTAACGCGTCGATTTTCCTACGAGGTGTACAAAGATACATTTCATTTGCGGTTACACCTCTGTTTACATTAATTTACTCTCAAGAAACAGATGTTTACCCCTGACCAAACAGGGCGTCCAGCGTCGCCTCATCCGGATTTACAAAGAACTGTTCACGGATGCTGCGCTGTTTGCAAAGTGCACCTAAACTCTTTTGCAGACCCCAGACTTCTGCCTTGTCTGCATATAGTTTGTAATACTTGCCTTGCGAAGATCTGCACAAATGGAGCCACACAAGGTGAGAGCCCGCTTGTACTGTTCACAATTTGACTGGCTATAATGGGGCGCTCGCTAAAGGGCAACTCTGAACGTGACGGCCTTAAAAAAGCGTCAAAATAGGCTCACACAGGTTTAATCGGTTGTGTAGTCCTGACGATTATAAAGTTAATGTCCGAGGTCCATTGGCCAGGTTGCGTTTTCCATTGGGGGCCAGATGAACCGTCGCGATATGACGTTTTTCTTATCCAACGTTACCTAAACAAACATTGTATAACGTTATACTGTTTTAACTAATATTTTAGTGACATTTTTAACATTTAATTACACTTTATGAACGCACACTGATCATGCTGATCTAAAAAAAACCCTGAAATCGCAGCTTACTGACGTACTTCCTATCGATTCAGGAAGTTTGGACGAAAAATATCAAAGGGTCCAACATTTCTTTTTTGTTTTATTTTAAATGGCCACTGTAGATGGAATATATTACTTGCTCTCAACAGATCCACATGCAAGCACATTTCATTTTGATTGTATTTTATTAAAAAGGGTTTGTTTTTAGTCATCTACATGTTGAATATAATTTGCATTATCATTAAAGAATACCACAATTCATCCCTTGCAGTGGAGAAAAGTCTTCTCTGTTACAAAAGTTAAAATAAGTAAGAAGACAACAATACCTGCAGAACATCTGAATCTTTGCCTGTCCAGACTACCATCTTTGTACAATTTTGTTATCGGACCCTGTCTAATAAGCGTACCAACCATTCTTTGATTGTATCATTCCTGGTACTTTCCAGAATTGCTTGGTGGTTTTCATAATACCTGATTTCATTGTAGAAAACCACCTGCTAGTCAGTTTTTCAAAAGATTATACCAAACTTTCTGGGTACTGGAAAGGTTGCAGAGGCATATAAATTTGATGAGTTTTACATACATTATTTATATTTCTATCTTATCCTATAGCATCTCCCATCTCTGATATTTTCCACTGTATTCTTTATTCATAAGCGCAGTCATGTAGGCCATACACAGTCAGTTAGTTTGGCCTTGAGGCCTTCATCAACATGAGTAGCTACAGTTTAATGAAGCAGGCCTCCATATTGTAAAATTGTTTCATTTTTGTGTGTCTGAAGATTTTTTTTCTTTCTCCATCTAGATTGTCCATTATGTGCACAGTCCTTTTGTTTGTCTGAGGTCACAGAATGTGCCATTTTTGAAGACACGTCTAACAATAACAAGGCCCCCAAGGTAAGAGTGCACCGATTATGGAGAAAGTTTTGAATAAAATGGTACATTCAGTTCAGTCTGTACTCTTTTTTTTTTTTTTTTTTTTTTTTCTTTTCAGATGTTGCCAAATGATATAAAGGGCCGTTCACACAAAGAATGATATATATAAAGATAATTATTATATTAACTGTATTAGCCTACACACTAAGAAAGCACGCTAATGTTATATTTATTATAAGTACATGCTGCTGCTCTAACTGCCTGATACAAGTGGATTCTGATTGGCTGTCAATGTTTTTACCATTCATCAGCTGGGGAAAAAAATGAAAGCGATTCCAAAGATGTTTGTCATCTTTGTCATCTTTTTTTTTTCCACAGAATTATGTTTTATAAAATTTCATAGTTATTGTTCTGCACTGTCATAAAGAAGGCATTTCCTCTTTGTCTTCCATTGTTAATTTTAATTCAAAATGTTGAATTATTCTTTTCAGTGTGCCGGATGTGAAGAAGGTGAAATTAATGGATGGTGTGTCCAGTGTGAGGAGGCACTGTGTTCAGACTGTACATCTGCTCATCATAGGGTGAAAATGACTCGTGACCATGAAGTCACACCCAAAAAACCTCCCACAGGTTAGACTTGAAGTCCCTGCACACTTCCAACACTGCTATAGTGGTGGAAATTCACCTGTAAAATTAAAGTCAGGCCATTCAGTGGTAAAATTTTCAAATCAAAATTTTATTTTTCTGAAATCGTGGTCCATGGTGGTCTCTCTTGCAAACAAAACATACCTCAGAGAGCTACAAAATAAGCTCTAAGCAAAACAGAGTATTTATTCAGTAAAATCATACAAATTCATTTATCATGGCTATAAAAGTAGATTGGATAATCAAAATGAGTAAATTATCATAATGCCTCCTATGTCATTTTATTATACATGTACACTTTTTGGTTGATCTTCATCCCCATTGGTCTTCCTCAACATCCCATAATATGTTTATCTGACGTATGTACATATTTTTTAATTGAAACATTTTATTTTACTCCCTAGACTCTTTCCAGGCCTACTGACATTGACTACTGATTACTCACAAGTTGTTTTTTTACAGAATTTGTAGATTAAACTTGAAACATCAGAGAATGACAGAAAAAAAATAAAAAGGGCAATAGTACTCAGAAGTTATCTTTTGAGTGTGTCAGATAACTTGCAACATCTCTGTCTATTTCATTCAAACTGAAACCTCCAAATAATATTTTCTCTTACACTATAAGCTGCTGTGCATTATCAGATCTCTTCTGTTGTTTGTTTTGTTCAGGTTGGATACAGAGAAGACGCTGTTCCTCGCACCCTCAGGAGAGCTTGAGGTTCTTCTGTCTTGTTTGTGGAGAGCTCACCTGTAAGGACTGTCAGCTGATTACTCATAGGGGCCACAGGTAGTGTCCACGTCAACCCAGTCAGATTTAGTGCATGTGAAGAATTTAAACTACTCATACACAACTATGTCCATGTTTTCATGTGTCCATCTGTGGGTCAGTTTTGTGCAGCAGGAGGAAGCTGTGGGATCTCAGAGACAGCAGCTGCATTGTTTGTTGGACTCCATCAGAAATCAGAAAGAGACGGTCAGCAGCAGCCTGCTGCTCCTAGAGACAAGGTAACTGAATGGAGCCATGTGGACTTGCATCTAATCTTAGTAAAACTTGATGACTTTTATTGAAAGAAATCTGCAGTACACCAGTTGAAAGAACAGTCTGTCAATAACAAATTGTTTTTACTGTGACCCTGGACCACAGAACCAGTCATATGGGTCAATTTTTTGAAACTGAAATTTATAGATCATCTGAAAGCTGAATAAATAAGCTTTCCTTTGATGTATGGTTTGTTATATAGGACAATATTTGGCCGAGATACAACTATTTGAAAATCAGTAATGAAAATATTGAAAAAATCACGTTTAAAGTTGTCCAAATGAAGTTTTTAGCAATGCATATTACTAATCAGAAATTAAGTGTTGATATATTTACGGTAGGAAATTCACAAAATATTTTAATGGAACATGATCTTTACTTAATATCCTAATGATTTTTGGCATTAAAGAAAAATCAATTATTTTGACCCATACAGTGTATTTTTTGGCTATTGCTACAAATATACCCATGCTACTTAAGGTTTTGTGGTCCAGGGTCACATATTGTTAAAAGTTTTTCTCAAAGTTCACATCCTTGTTTCACCCATATTTCTTAAGGGGATAGTGAGAATTCTGTAATCCTTCCTCTTATTCCAAAACGATATGACTTACTTTCTTCTGTGGAACGTAAAATAATTTTGATTATTTGAATCAAATTTAAAATCAGATTATTATAAATGAGAAAGATCTCTGTTTTTTGAGAAATGTCTCAACTTTTGGGTGAAGAGAATTTATTTATTAAGTTTTTAAATTGCAGTTTGGACATTCAATGCTAGTTGGCAAAATTTAGAGGTAGTCTGCAGACTTTGGCCAGTAATTATTGCATAGTTTATGCAAATTTTATTTGGCTTTAGACTATGATTCCATCTTGATGGAGCATATCAAATATTTTGAGTATTTCTCCCAACAAAAAAGGCTTAAAATGCTTCCATCAAAACCATCTTATATATAAATAAATATATTGTAGTAACCTATTTCCAAAGTTAGGTCAAGTAGGAGCCATTTATAATGTGTCAAAATCATTTATTAACCTTTTAAAGAACTTTTAGTGATTTGAAGTTCCTTAAAAGTGAAAAAGACTACCAGCTTAACTAGTATCGACATCCATTTTCAATGTTAAATACATGTTTAAATATATATGTATATAATAATAAAGGATAAAAATGAGAAAAAAATCTAAAAGGTTTTGTGAGAGATCCAATGTGTTTTTATTAATACATTTTGTGCTTTATCAAAACATGATGTAGTGAGACCCTGCCCTTGAAATGCAATCACAAGTGCAAGTTACAGGAGACGCATGACGTGTAAATGGCGATCGTCTAGCCTGTGCGTCAGGGACTGCGTCATTTAAGACTCATTTTAATACAAGGTGTAAACAGGGATGTTTATTCAAAAGGAGAGTGGTGAAGAGAAACTGAAAAAACAGAGGGTGGGAATCAGGAGAGGTGTGAATGGCAGATCAAAGCAGACCAAAGATCAAAGTGTTTGAGATGCATGTGTGTGGTGGAAATTCATCTGTATAATAAAGTCAAGCTGAAATACGACCATACAGATTCACATACAAAGACTTGTACTCAAGCACTTAAATATATGTGTGGCCATGCACAGAATGTCTCATTGTCTCTCTCTAGCTACTGTCCTCCTGATAAGATTGACACTGCCTCGCTATTCTCACACAAAACTTAGGATGTTTCTCTCAGGACTACTGAAAAGGCATTGTTTTTAGTTAGATCTTTTGATGTTCTATTTTGGAATATAAGAGATAAAGGAACAATTAATAATAATAATTAATTAATGAAAATGTAATTAATTCTCCACAACATATTGATTCACATATGTGTATATGTTAAAACATTTAGTAATCAAGGAACTGGCAGTCAAAAAGCCAAAATTGGTGAGAAAGCACAGAACTCTTATCACCTCAAAGGAATGCAAGTCTGGGTAAAGAGTGGGTAGAGAGACACCGCATATCCTTGTAAATCAGTAAAAGCCCCTTTTTTCAGGCACTTGTAAGATAAACACACATACCAGCTGCTGTTACGAGCCATTTTTGAATTACAAATGGAAAAGCATCTAAAAATAAGAAGATATTAATGAAGTTTCTAGACATCTAATATTAGTGGAATAACATTCAGGTGTGATTTTCATTTTAACAATCCAATATTAATAGAATATGGATGTGAAGGTGAATCACACAGCCCTAGATAATATACAGTGCTGCTTGAAAGTTTGTGAACCCTTCAGAATTTTCTATATTTCTGCATTGATATAACGCAAAACATCATCAAATTTTCACACAAGTCTTTAACGTTGACAGAGAGAATCCAATCAAACAAACAAGACAAAAATATTTACTTTGTCATTTAGTTATTGAGAAAAATTATCCAGTGTTATATATTTGCGAGGTGCAAAAGTATGTGAATCTTTGCTTTCAGTACCTGTTGTGACCCCTTTTTGAAGCAATAACTGCAGGTAATGTTTTTTTTGTAACTGCTGATCAGTCCTGCACAATGACTTGTAGGAATTTTAGCCCATTCTTTAGTACAGAAACATTTGAACCCTGTGAAATTGGTGGGTTTCCTCCTAAGAACTGCTTGATTAAGGTCCGGACTCTTGCTGCATGACCCACTTTCTCGTAAGATTTTAGTTCATGGACAGATGTCCTGCCATTTTCCTTTAGAATTTACTGGTATAATTCAGAATTTATTGTTCCATCAATGATAGCACGTCGTCCTGGCTCAGATGCAGCAAAAGAGGCCCAAACCATGATACTACCACCACCATGTTTCACAAATGGGACAAGGTGGTTCTTATGCTGGAATGCAGTGTTTTTCTTTCTCCAAACATAACACTTTTTATTTAAACAAAAAATTATATTTTGGTCTCATCTGTCCACAAAACATTTCTCCAATAGCCTTCTGACTTGTCCACATGATCTTTATCAAACTGTAGACAGGCAGCAGTGTTTTTTTGGAGAGTTGTGGCTTTCTCCTTGCAACCCTGCCATGCACACTATGGTTGTTTATTGTTCTCCTGATGATGGACTCATGAACTTCAACATTAACCAATGTGAGAAAGGCCTTTAGTTGCTTAGAAGTTATCCTGGGGTTCTTTGCAACCTCGGAAACTATTATACATCTTGCTTTGGAGTGATCTTTGTTGGTCAACCACTTCTGGGGAGGGTAACTGTGGTCTAGAATGTCCTCCATTTGTACACAATGTGTCAGACTGTGGATTTGTGAAGTCCAAACTCTTTAGAGATGGTTTTGTAACCTTTTCCAGCCTGATGAGCAACAACAACTCTTTTTCTGAGGTCCTTAGACATCTCCTTTGTTTGTGCCATGATTCACTTTCACTAACATGATCAGACTTTAATAAATCCCTTTTCTTTAAATAAAACAGGGCATAAACTGACACCTAATTGTCATCCTATTGCCTGAAAACACTTCTGAACAGATAGATACCTTCAAATTAACTGCTAATCCTAGAGATTCACATACTTTTGCAACTAGCAAATATTTAATGCTGGATACTTTTTCATAATAAATAAATGACAAAATATATATTTTCATCTCATTTGTTTAATTGGGTTCTCTTTGTCAGTTTTCAAAACTTGTGTGAAAATCTGACAAATTTATGCAGAAATATAGAAAATTCTAAGGGTTGACAAACTTTCAAGCAGCACTGTGTTTAAGGCATGATATGTTTGTATAACCACGGTTATACTACAAATAGGCTACCATGATAAAACTATGGTTAATATAGCAAAACCATTATTAATTTATGGTTACCATGGTTTAACTATAGGAACTGTTTTTTTTGTTTGTTTGTTTTATTTGTAGTAAAACCATGTTTAATTTTCATAAGAGTATACACATACATATATAAGGGCATTAGTTTGTATTGTTCCTCTGTGTGTCCTTTTATTTGACACCTCCAGTCCTTCAGGAATGACATAGAAGGCTCTCTTGTGGTTGTTCTTTTTTGAGTCTCAGTTTGTAGGTACAAGTAAAGTCTCACAGGAGGCAATTGTAACAATAAAATCTCTTATTTTATTGGTTACAATACAACGTGGTTAATCCAAAAATAAAACAAAAAATCAGCTAAGCTTTGAGCTCTGTAATCAAATTCTAAACAGCAATAAATATAGGAGATACTGTTAAGCACCTCTCGATAGGGTATCAGGTGTCCTTCATGCTTAATGCAGGCAGCATCTGAAGAGTGATTTACTCCTCAGATCTTTTATACTACTTTTTGTGAACTTCTAGTACCATTGGTCTCATCAGCTCCTCTTTATTCTCCATGCTCCAATCTTGTTGTTGCAGGAATAGCAGTCTCTGCAAATCGTGTTTAATTTTTTGAAGATCCTTGTTGAAGTTGTTGTCGTCTTCTCGCACTCTGTTTCTTCTTTGTCTGTTGTACCTCCGCTTGCGGTTTTAGCACTTTTTATTTAATCTTCGCCCCCATGTGCCCTCTCAGTAACCTTTGTTACTTTTCACACCTTTTTGCTCATTTCATCCTGTTCTGCAATATAAACAAGGAAGGTCATGCACATTTATCTAAGCTCTACGTCAATATCATTTAAAGCATTTTAGGTACTTTTTAATCATACAGCATTTTCATATTCCAGCATACATGGCATCTTGAAAGCAAGCAAAAATAAAAATTCTTTGAAAGAGGTAAATAGCAATACTAATTTTAATATTCAAAACAGTATATAAAAAGAAAAAGTGAATAATTACTTGGGGGGGGGGGGAAATATTGAACTGAATGGAAAGACCTAATAAAGTATTAAAAAAAAAAAAAGAGTGGCTCACGCAGCATTATTTTTAGACTTTGTCATAGCTCATTAATATTGCAGAACAGTAGCAGTTAGTTTCTAGCATATGTGCGTACATCCCAAGGTGTTTTGCAATGGTTTTGCTTTGCAGACATTTCCTGTTTTATCTTCCTCTTGTGTGTATCTGTTGTGCTGTTGACAATATTTTCATCTTTGTTAGACTGAAGGACATTGAGAATATAAAAGTGGCAGCAAAGAAGATGTTGAGACAGGTAGTCCACTCCATTTATCAGACTCTGGTTCTGAAAGCCATGCAGATGTTAAAGGAGATAGAGGTAAGCATTCAAAACTCAATAATCCTCATTTACTGAAGCATGCTGTATATGATTTAGTTATAGCATATATTTTAAATCCTTTTATGGTTGTTGTTGTTGTTGTTGTTATTTGCACTTTTGACCTTACTAATTCAGGGCAAAATACTTTTAAACATTTTGGATTTCAATATGAGCATGTAACTATTAAGAATATAAAACTTAGCGAATTAAACAAAACAAATAAAAGAAGCAAACAAAGAATTTCCAACAGATCACAAACAATGATCTTGGATGATCTAAAACATTTGTACAATAAAGGCTGGAGTTTGGTATCAAAATAGAACCTCTTATGAAAAAGACAAGAAAAGTACTTCCCCTCTCTGAAAAACGGCCACATACTTCAGCATTACCTGAAAGCACTTAGCAAAAAGAATCTGAACATTCCTAGCAGAACGATGTCCCATTTCATTTGTATGACTTCTGTTTCAGTTCTGTTCAGGAGCCTCAAATCTGTAACCACTGATTTATTTTTGAATGTTTTAAGGCCCTGTATGCGGAGGAGGTGGGGTGTTTGTTGGAGAGAAAAACATCCCTGAACAGGTTGGAAGGCTGTCAGGACTACACAGCAGCTTTTATTAACAAGGTCCTATGCACAGAGGGCCACTGCCTCCTGGTCCACACAAAAAGAGTAAGCTGTTCTATTTTTTGCTTATTCCTTATATATCATTTAAAAGATCTAAACCTTGCTCTTCACAGTCATACTGATTATGTTAAAGACTCCCCCTTTAGATTGATATTGTTTAGGACAATATTAGCTCCATCATATGTTTTGAGGGCAGGTGCGTACATTTGTATATTCGTATGTTACATGTGACGTCACTGTATTTGTGACTAAAACTGGCTGTCATTCAGATCTTGAGTGTTTAGTGTCTGCTGTATTTTTGTGTCTCTAACTCAGATTCAGAATCAAGTGAAAAAGCTTCTGTCCCAGAAGGCATGCACCCCTGAGACCAAGATTGAACTGCACATTCAGCTTCAGAATGAAATTTGTCAGCACATCATGAAATGTGGTAAACAATAACGTTCCACTTTATTTGTTACTAAAATGTATTTACATTTTATGAAAATCTATAAATTAACCTTGTTTCCTTTCTTTCTGCCCAGGATTTTTGAGGATTAAAAAGGTTCTTGTTCCATTTACCACTCAGAGAACTGGTTCCACTCACTCAGAGTCTGTGAAAAGCTCGAATCCAAATTCTCCTCTAACTGCCACTGATGTTTGTCCTGCACCGGCCTCTTCAAGTGTTGACGCACAGGTTCAGGGTGATTGTGTTTTCAGTGGTTCTGCAGTGCATCCCTCTGCCTCCCCTCAGACTGTGCAAATGAACCAGGCCCTTCATAGTCTGCCTCATCCGTCACAGCCCAGCCAGCCGTCTCATTCTAATCAGGCCACAACCCACTCTTCATGTAGCACTGTTGCCTCATCCCAACCGAATCAATATAAACTTTCCTCTTCAGACATTCAGAGTTTTTCTTCCTCACCATCACTCCAAGGACAGTCCCCTGAAGTCATCTCTAAGCATTCCAAGCAAACTTACAGTCCCTCATCGAACTATGTGCCATATTTTCCTCAGTCTGCTCCTAAAACCCATGTGAAGTCTTCATCTGTTTATTCTCAGACTCATCTTTCACTCTCGACTTGCACATCATCTCAAATATACCATATTTCTGAGTCAGCCAAATGTAGTAAGGCTTATCGCTCTACTTTGCCGGTCTCTCAGACACGCATTCTCTCCCGCCCAATGCCAGTAAACAGCCAAAATCAACCAATTCCAGTCAAAAACCAAACACCTGGAACGACTTATCCAATACCAGTCAGCAGCCAAACACTTGCACCAACTCATCCACTGCCAGCCAACAACCAAACACCCCAACTAACTCTTCAAATTCCAGTCAACAGCCAAACCCCCAGAACTTATCCAGTACCAGCCAACAACCAAACACTCACACCAATTTATCCAATACCAGTCAACAACAAAACACTTGTACCAACTCATCAAATGCCAGTCAATAACCAAAAACAACGAATTTCAGTCAACAACCCAACACCTAAACTAATCCGACCAACACCAGCCAACAACCCAACACCCAAACTAATCCAACCAGCACCAGCCAACAACCAAACACTTGCACCAACTCGTCTAATGCCAGTCAACAACCAAACACCCCTACTAACTCACCAAATACCAGTTATTAACCAAAAACAACCAACTTCAGACAACAACCAACAACCCGAACTAATCAAACCAATAACAGCCAACAGTCAAATACCTGTATTAATTCAGACAATTCCAGTCAACAACCAAACACCCATACTAACCCATCCAATACCTGCCAACAACCAAACACCTGTATTAATCCAACCAATACTAGCCAACAACCAATCAACCATACTAACCCATTCTATACCACCTTACAACCAAGCACTCATACTGACCCATCCAATACAAACCAATTTCCTTGGGGCTGGACGTTCTTTTTCAGTGCAACCCAATATTCCCTTAACTGTCCTTTCAACTGTAAATGCACTTTCTTTAAATGATCCTACTGCAGTCTCTAATGTCTCCAGCGGTGGGACGAATCATTCCCCCGAGGACCCTTGTGCACCAAATCCAACCAGTACAGCTTCTAATGCTATCCCAGACACAGCTAGTGGATCTTTACTTCCTGTAAACCAAATGCCTTCCACTCCCATTAGTGGCACCGATACCCTCCATAGTAACAGAGGCACCTACAAAAGCGCAAACCTCCCAGTCAAGGCCTTGGCTGATTCCGCCTGTGATCAGGACGCAGGTGTGAGCAGCACGAATTTCACTGATATGGATCATCTGGAGAGCAACTTGCCCACCTCCCTTGTGTCAGAGACAGCTCCCAAAGAACCTTCACCAGATCCTGCCCACTCCTCTGGCCCATCCGACATGTACCAGGAGAAATGTTCAAGACAAGCTCAAGATGGTCAGTCATCCAACAAGGAATACTATGCACCAAAACACTGGAGCGTTGGCATGCCGACAACTTTCCGTCAGCTTGTAGAGGCAACATCCACACCTGTCGGGTCAAAAGACAGTCTAAACACCACACCTCCAGTGGATTCAATTCCTTGTAGCACACCAGAAGACCTTGCAGTAGAGGTTTGTGAAGGTTTGATTCTTACAGCGCTTTTCCACTGCATGGTACGGCTCGGTATGGCTCACTTTATGGGGGGTTTTCTACTGTGTAACAAGGCGAACAGAAACCTTTGACCGGGCTTTTTTTGAAATTGCAACTAAACACGAACACATTGGATTCGCTTTGTTTGGATGACGATGTAGGGTCACAAAGCCATTGTTGATATTAGACTTGTTCGGGAAGTGTAAACGCTGCGCAGACCGGTCAGCGTGTGGCGTCAAAGTACCGTGAGAGCGATTCAAAAGCGTTCCAATCGCTCTTGCGGTGCTTTGGTGTCACGTGTCCATCAGTGTTTGTGTTAGGTGCTGCCGCACTAGTGTTGCTGGGAAAATTGAGACTCATTCAGTGACGTAAGACCTGGCTCTGTGGTGGCTCTTCTAACCCGTGGAAAAGCGAACTGGCTCTTAGAAGGCTTGCCAGTCGAACCAACCTCGAATCACCAATAACACTAGCTCTGAACTAGCACTTGGTTCCTGCTGGTGGAAGAGGAGCCTGATTGGTCAGAGAGAATCGTCACTACCAGCATCATTAGATTTGCGACACGAGACACCAAACCTGGGTTCTTTAGGAAGCTGAACAAGGTTATCTTTCCCTCATATCCAAAAACACACTTTTTTGCATACATTCTGTAATAGATGCTGGATACAGCTGGTTTTTAAGTCCTGTCCAGCGCTGCCCACAACTTCCATAACCAGAATGAAGCCCGCTGATGGGCATGCGCGCTCTTCCGAGAGTTTTGAAACTTTGGCCTTTAAGCAACCCCCCCCTTTAAGCAACTTGCTTTAAACAACGTTGCACGGAACTTAAAAAAAAATAAATGGCTGTATCATGGTCAGTAGTCAAGGCTGCGCAACTACAATGACCATTCTATAAACCCACTCACTTTGAAGTGGTACTAAACTGCACTGGAAAAGTAAAGTGTGCTGAGCTGAGTCGTACCACACAGTGGAAAAGCACCATTACAGATAGAAGTATGAAGAGTTGTCTGTCAGAGATCTGTGTTTCATTTAAAAGTTTTTTTTTTTTTTTTCTACCAGAGGACGACTCATGACAAGACTTTACAAAGTGCTTTTAACTACAGGGAGGCAAAAAAAGAAGACAAAGAATCTGCAGGTGATTTTCCTCTCAAGAGTTTCCTCTCAAATATTTAGCATTTGTTCTCCTCAATCATTCCTTTTTTTCTGTCTTTTAGTAACGCTGGAACACTTCAAGAGACAAATCAAACAATTGAAAAGGTGGACTCTTATTGTATTACTTTATAGTACTGGATGAAGACATGCTTCATAGCAGTATCTATAGTGTCTATTTGCATCCTTTCAGCATTGCATGAATTATTTACCTCATTTCCTAAAAATCTGCTTACCCCAAACTTTTGAATGGTAGTGTATACATACATTATTCACATTTGATGTCTTTTTTTTTGACCGGAGACCACTGTTTTTTTTGTCAAATAGGTGTCTACGTGTTTCTCTTGTGCGTCTGCCCATCTCTCTGCCTCCAAGTGGAGAGCCACTCCCAGAATTCCACCTTACTACAGACACCTCCACAGATCACATCTTAGTGCACGAGTCTCAGGGAGGACAGGTAAGGACAGGACACTGGAAAGACCTCAGTACATATGACTGTTGTTAGCATAAAGCCATGTTTGCGCCTCAGCTATTCTCAATTGTGCCCTGTTCTTCCCCAGGTTAACCAGGTGTGGAGATGGTATGAAGATCCAGTGCCATGTAGATCCTCTTCTTGCTCTGTGTCTCAGGACAGCTCCCCGGAATCCGACGTAGAGTTCTGTGCCGTGTGTCTGTCTGCAGGAGCTGCATTTCTGTGTGTAAAATGTGGCAGTGCTTTTCACTTTGACTGTCACATACCACCAGTTCTCACAAAACCTGGGTAAGACCATCAGAAATACAGTACAATTCCTAATATTTGATTAAGTTTGCTTGAAAAAACTGGTTTAAGTTGTTTTTCACTAAATTAACTGGTTTTGGCTATTTTTTTTTTTATAAATCAACTGGTATAGCTGGTTTTTAGCTTTTTTTGTTAAATAACTGGTTTTAGCTGGTTTTTAACATTTTTTTTTGCTAAATAGACTGGTTTTAGCTGGTTTTTAGCCTTTTTTTTTTTTGCTAAATCAGCTGGTTTTCAATAAATCTCCTGGTTTTAGCTGGTTTTTAGTATTTTGTTTTGAAAAAACAGCTGGTTTTACCTGACTAGCTGGTGTTTTTTGATAAATCAACTGGTTTTAATTAGCTGGGTTTTTATTAAATCAGCTGGTTTTTAGTGTGTTTTGCTAAATTGACTAATTTTTAGATGTTATTTTTTTAGCCTTTTTTGCCAAATCAGCTGGTTTTTAATAAATCATCTGGGTTTTAGTGTTTTTTTTGCTAAATTGACTGACTTTAGCTCATGTCAGCTAGCTAGTTTGTGCTAGCAGTATGTTAAATCATGCAAGCAGTACATTAATGTGTTAATCTATCTGGCTTTAAAACTACTAAATTAAAACTTAACTATTTCAAACTGAAAACTTTCAAACTTCAAGGTTTTAAAACTACCTCAGGCATTCTGGCTAGGCTTTTTCAAGCCAACTTAAAGTTTGTCTACAGACTTCTTTATCTAGTTACAATTTTGGAGTATCTATGATTTATAAGACTTTGGAGTTTGACAAGCTTGTGCCTTAAAGAATGCATTTTCTATGTTCTCTATTTGAGTCTAGGTGTATTTCTTTTCTCTTGCAGTAAAGATTGGGTGTGTTTGCTGTGTCAGGATGTAAATGAGACACTCTTGTATGGCATGGAGGAGTTGGGGACGCATGGTCTTAGTCTGCAGGATCAAAGAGTGAGACACCACCAGCCTGACAGGATCTACATTCATAATTACACACGCAACAATTTTCAAAAGGATATTTAAGGAGAGGATTGTAGTTTAGCATAGTGTCATGCCACATCTTTCATCTCTTGTCCTAAAATAATATAAAGTCACACCGATGTCATTTATTCTGTTCAGAAGTGTGAGAAGCTTCTCCTTAGTCTCCTGTGTGATGAGAACAAGAGCCTGCTCTACAGCGCCACCAAGGTAAATACACAGTGCATGTTGTATTTAGCATAGCCTCAGCTTTGTTAGTCCACAACTTACTTTTTTTTAAATATTAAAATGTTAAAACAGTCACAAATACTGAAGATAATCCAATATTCCAATAATATTTTTTTTCCTGACAGTTTATTGAATGGTTAATGCTTGTGCTACGTTTTTTTAGAAATGTGCTCTGTTCATGCTGTTTTTGAAAAACTTTTATACCATTTTCAACAAAAGTTTAAATGTAATGATTTTAATGAAAAAAGTTGTGTGGTGTAACTATCAATTAAAAATACATTTTCATTACACCTTGAATACATGTGAGTGTTTACATCTTAGGGATAGTTCACCCAAAAATAAAAAAAAAATTTTTGTGCACAAAAAGTATTCTCGTAGCTTCATAAAATTAGGGTTGAACCATTGACATCACATTGACTATTTTAACAACGTCCTTGCTACCTTTCTGGGCCTTGAATGGGTGCAAAAATACCATAAGTGATAAAATTATGAATTCATAATAATAACACACCACAACATTTTACCTGAACTAACTTTGCCATTTCATAGGCAAATTATCGGATATATAAATAGACTTATTGACCTTGATGCACAGTCATGTCAGTTTTCAGGGCTCCTCTCTGTGATTTCATTTCCTTATTTTTTCAGAATGCTTCTGCCTTTGTCACACCACATGATTTTGTTGTTTGCTTCAAATTTGAATGTGTTTTTGAATAAACAAATAGATCCAGATTAAAAATAATCTTACGAGCTATGCTCTATTTTTAAAGAATCACTCAAATACGGCCGAATTTGATATAATACTTGGCCGACTCCTGGGGAAACGGAAGCCGCCTTATCGGACTGCTGCTGAGCTGGTGTCAGATATTTGGACCCTTTTGGACATCTTGATGATGAACTCTGAGGTAAACCCATTTACCATTTATTTAGCTTATCACATTGTGTAATTTAACTGCTAAGCTTCTTTAGTTGCAGAACTACAAATTCATACCTAATAATCAATGAATGTTATATAATAATGACATGCTGTTTTTGTTATTTCCGCAGAGGAAAAACATGGTTGTCAAACTTCAGATATCTTTCCAGCAACAGGTGAATAAGACTTTTGGGAAGAGTCTCCATGCTTCTCTCCTAAATCACTCCAGCAGCAAGGAACCAATCAGAACTTCAGAGGCTGAACGAGAGAAGCACAGAAACACTTTGAAACGCATGAGAGAGTTTTTCACTGCAAACTGTGGTACGGCTGCAAAGAAATCCTGCACGGATAAAGGGAAAGAGAGAGATGGCTGTGGAAACACCACAGCTGCTGAACACTGAAGTGCCTTAGTCATTACTTTTGAAAATGCAAAAATACTTATAATCTTTGGTTAAGAGGGAAACAGACCACTTTCTATTTATTTTAGTAGTTTGTTTATTTAGCTTTGTCTTAAAGTAAAATATGTATTAAACAGATTATTTCATCCAAGCTCACATTTCTTTCTCTGGTCATGATCTATTTGTTCATGTAGGTTGAAAATTATTAGCATTATTGGATGTTATGTAGCTGTGATGACAGCAGAGGGCGCAAGAATCCTTTGGTCGTTTGACTTTGCTTTGTTTTCAATAAAATTTACAACTGGCGCTTAATAAGGCAAGCATTAGTATTGCTATATATGTAAAAACTCCCAATAACCCTAAATGATTTGTCCCGCCACACACCAATTGTGCTGCAATAAGGAAATATGAAATGAAATGATGACATATCACATTAAAATAGTTGGTGTTTTCAATTTGCTCTTTGTTTAGATTATAATTGTGGGACTTTAAAGCTGAAAGTCTAGATCGGCGACATGGGTAAAAAAAAAAATCCATGCACAAAAATCGCTTGAAAAATAGCAAAAAATAAACAATTAAAAAGAGTGTATACCTTTCCTAGTAAAAAAGTTATGTTTCAAGTATAGTTCAAATATATTAAAATTTACCGACATATTGCTCAAGACTTACTGAAATAAAAATTTTAAATAAACTTTATTTGGAGTATTACTTATGCATAATGAACATTTCTTAATATTAAGCCTAAAATGTGTTTTAATAAAGATCTTATGATCTTTGAATAATATCGGCCATTAAATGCAAGATATTTAAAGTGTACCAAAAGTGTACTTGCAATAGTTCCACTTTAGCACAATTAAATATACTTAAGTACCACTTTAGTATACCAAAAGTACAATTGCAGGATATTTTTATTAAGCATGTAAATATGTAAATGTATTTGTAGTATACTTAGAACCAAATAAATGTATTTTAAATGTATTTATTTTTCACTGTGGTTCAAATAATAATAAGTAAAATAATAAAACGTACACATTCATAAAACAAAAACAGTCTCTGGAATAAAATAATGGCCTAAGTTGTAGAAAACAACTTTATCCTAACAATTTTGTTATAAAGCGTTTTAAAATCTTTTGTGCAGTACGAATGCAAACAAAGGCTGGATATGGATTCTCTTGCGTTTGCAATTTTTTTGAGTTGATTGTGATCTAAAAAGGGGGGAAAAAAAACTTTTTGCTGTTGATGTAAACACGGCTGAACAAGGGGCTATGTGATAGGACCTGTTTTGCTAATGCGAACATGCGCACTCCTTTCTGATTGGTTTAAAGTCGACTCAGCTTCCATAAGCCCCACCCTTTGTTTTTATATATAGTTAAAGTAGCACGTATAGCTCACACTTACCACTCGACACTCAAGACATTCTTAAAGGTTCTTTAGCTGAAATGGTCGTTCTGGTCAAACCAAGTCCTCAGTTGGGCAGCAAAGCGATGGATGGAAACCAGCACAAAGTTGAGGCCAATGTTCTGCTTCTTGGAGCAGAAAATGTTGGGAAGTCGGGTGAGCAGAAAACTTAATTGACTTTGACTGCAGAGTTTTCTCATGTGCGTATGGATTATTTTGTGAACTTGAGAATAATAATTTCTTGTATTTGTTTGCAGCCCTCACCGTGCGATTTCTCACCAGGAGGTTTATCGGAGAATATGGAGATATTGGTACGTCAAATGAGATTTGCTATATTACCATTCATAATAACATATAAACTATGTTGTTTATGAACGAGCAGTGTTTAATTTCACTATATGCTCTCTTTCAGAATCAATATACAGTCATATTGACAAAACAGATGGGCGAGATGTAGCCTTAAACATTTGGGACTCTCTGTATCCACAGGTAAGACGTGTATTTTGTTTAAAATATTTGTTCTTAAACACTAGAATGTATGAAGAGGTCAAACTGTGTTTTAATATATCAAATAAGTTGATAGGTTTTGTCAATAATAATATTTAATTTCTTGACTCATCCTGGGCTAGTCAAAAAATCTTATGTTTCGCCATGAAAATAGCCTAAGCTACAATGGAGTTAAAAAACAAATAAACTAAGAAAAATATGGTTTTTAAGTGTGAATTTAGTGTTGAAAAATATAATAGTGTTTCCACAATAGTCAGTTTATTTACTTCGTTTATTTGTCCTAAATTTGTGGGCTCCTTATTATCATTTATATCTTTATAAATATAATAATTTTATATAAAAATAATAAATATGTATGTTTGAAAGCAGAAATTATCCGTACAGTAGCAATAAAAAGTTTAAACACATCTGATTAAGTAAATATTTCTTATGAGTCAAAAGACTTTAAACTAAAGAAATATGCTTAAATACATGAAATTTGTTTTGTTGAAAAAAAAAAAAAATCATGCCTATGACTTGGAGAATGAAGAAAAGCATAATAATCATCATATTGGAAAAATATGAGGGAAATAATCATATTTAATTATACTGAAAATCTAGATTAAACTATGCATTTATACAAGTTTTTTGGATCATGATTTCCTGTTAAAGTCAATGTGATTTGACCCTTTGAATTCTCTCTCATCCAGAGCTGCGAAACAACCGAATCCATCAGTGACAAGCAGCTCCAGTGGGCAGACGGTGTGATCCTGGTCTACAGCATCTGCGATCGCTCCAGCTTCGAGGTGGTCCAGCAACAGGTGCAGCTCATCCGCCAAACTAGGAAGCTGTCCGCATCTACCCCGATCATCATCGTGGGTAACAAGCGAGACCTGCTGCATCAGAGAGTCGTGTCGAGCGAGGAGGGCAGACTGTTCGCCCTCTCGGCAGACTGCGGCTTCTTCGAGATCTCGGCGGCTGAAACCTACCACGGCGTTCTGCTGGTCTTTCACGAAATCCTAGACCTCATCAAGGAGTCCAGAGCACTTAAAAAGGGGATGGTCGGAATCAAGGGTATCGTCAGAAGCGTGTCCGCAGTGTTTGGAAAGAAACGAGAGTGAAGAACTATTGAAGATGATGAGCAAGATGAAAATATGAGGCCCTTGGCAGCCTAGCATCTAAATAGCTGAGAAGAGGACACCCGGCCGATGGGGTTTTTGGGGCCGAAGGGAGTCACTTTCGCCCTGTTAATCTTCATGGACGATGGAAGGAGAAAGAACAAGACGATAGCATGTTAAAGAGTTCAGAGCCCAGCTTTGGTGAAGAAATGTAGATGAAGTTTGTTAGAGCAAGGCGATTTTAAAAATGTGCTGAAGATATGTGCTCGTGGGTTTTGATGCAAGTTGGTTACTAGGTATGTGTACTGAAATGAACCAAGATACGGCCCGGATCTGTCATAGTCAGATTTCTCGCAGAATGATCCTTCAGCTCTAAACGAATGATTTAGACGAGTTCAAGTGAGCTTTGGATTTTAGATGCCTGAAATATAGAGATGGACTTTATCTTCTCTGCATTGTTCCCTTTTGAGTCTCCACTGACAATTAGCTGTGAATTATTAAATGGCAATTGGGAGGAGACTGTGTAGTAAAATGTATATAGATATGTAGATAAGTTAAAAGATATTTATGTATATATTGTAATATCCATAACATTGTTTCCTGGCTAGTATAAATGTTCCTCAGGTAAATCCGCGTTCACAGGACGATAACTGTAACTACAAACATTTGATAATCATTCTAATGAATGATATAAACAATATTGTTGGAATCACTTTAAGAACATTTTTTTTCCAGCTGAAGAAACATAAAAAATCAACAGCCACTCAGAATCAACACAACTTAAGGTTGCGTTTTTATTGTTTCTTGGTGTGTACGCCAACATATTTACTGTTAGTTATCGTTATAATTATCTTTCTTGGTGTGAACTAAAGAGTGATATATTAAGAGTGTCTGTACATATTATTGACCTGTACATACTTGAATCTTTCACTTTTGTATATAAACACGCTGTCATATACTTAAAGACCTTTTTGAGATGTTTTTATTGCTTGTATCTCAACGATCGATTTTAATAAACTGAAAAAAAAACAAGCCTTGATTATTTTTTTTTTAACTGTGTATTTAATGTATTTTCTTTCTTGTATTGAACTTTTAGATGGCATTTGTCTTGCTGACCCCAAAATTTTGGATAGTAGTAGCCTATAGTCTCTTTTCTTACCTAGCAAATTATTATTCAGAATTTTTTTTTTAATTGAGCTTTACGCATTATCTCAAAGTTGAATAAATAAGCTTTCCATTGATGTAGGCATATGGTTTGTTAGGATAGGACAATATTTGGCCGAGATGCAACTTGAGCTGCAATGATTCCTCCATCTGTTCGAGGATTCGATTTTAAAAATCCTCCATTGCATTTTGCCCCTGTCTAGTAATCATTCCGGCAAAATACCGGAAGTGGTGCATTCCATATATTAAACCAACTTAAAAATCACAATAAAGCACAATGCTGTCAAGAATTCAAAAACGCTATGATTTAATTAAGTAGATATATACAATGCAGGTTTAATATATGCGCTTTAATTATTTAAATGCATGTAAGTTACGTGCATCTCAGAGCAGCTCCGTTCACAGTAAATGCTGCTACACAAACTGTTATTATTTACATGTGTGGACAACTGCATCTCTGCATGTTGTTGTGTGTTTGGGTTTATTATAACGTTCATCTGGGAACGCAGCGTGCGCCATTTCATCACATTTGTAAGGTAAATCATTTATAACCCTATGCAAACACAGGAGAATACATCAACTTTCTCAATATGCTAACGCTTCGTTGCGATTTCAAAATAAAAGTTTAAACACGTTTTGATGTTCACATATTCATGAAATTACAGTGATTGTAGCTTTTCTACCATGAAATTGCCAAATATTAAAGATTAAGTGTATACTTGAATTAAATGTTATTGAGTTTATATTAGAATTAGATCGGCAGTAAATCGCGCTCAGCAGGCATTTGTTATAAAGCGGTCACGTAGCTCTATTGTTTGTAATACATTATGTATTTTAACAGTCTTGTTCAATAAAACCATATGATTACATGCTTTTTATTATTGTTGTTCATTGCAATTATTATTGCTTCATTGCTATTATGTATGTATTTTAAGTCATTTTAAAGCCTATTGTTCACTTAGGTCTTTTTTTATTACTAAAAAAAAAAAAAAAAAAAAAAAAAAAAAAATATAATATATATATATATATATATATATATATATATATATATATATATCCGAATACTTGTTTAATCGTAAGAATAATCAGCAGATTACCAAAATAATCGTTAGTGACATCCCAAGATACAACTATTTGAAAATCCGGAATCTGATGGTGCAAAAACAAAAATCTAAATCTATATTGAGAAAATTGCCTTTAAAGTTGTCCAAATGAAGTTCTTAGAAATGCATATTGCTAATCAGAAATTAAGTTTTGATATAGGGTAGGAAATGTATGAAATATCTTCATGAAACATGATCTTTACTTAATATCCTAATGATTTTTGGCATTAAAATAATATTAATAATTTTTACCTATACAATGTATTGTTGGCTACTGCTACAAATATACCTGTGCAAACTTCTCGTACTTCAACGTCTGGTTTTGTGGTCCAGGGTCACATATTACAATTTAATCGAGAGACATTTACCTTGTTTACACAATCAGCTATTCATTCTATGCGCAAATAGCACTCAAAACAACAATAACATTTTATAAAATGTTTTATTACATTTAAAGTCAATAATACACCTGTTATAGGGAAAAAAAGCACTACAGGAGAAAGGCTGTTAGGATTTTAACTAAATCATTTAATGCCATTTAGTGACATTACATGCCTGTCTATGCATAAAATCTTAAAACATAAAACATTCCACGAATAATCAAAGTAGGTTAACAGTATCTTATCCTGTCCTTGGACTGCATGTCAAACATTTCATTTCTATCTGATCAGAATTCTTGCATCATTTTTTTCACTTAGTGCACTGATCTCATTCATTGTCAGTCTATAGATTAAAAACTGCTTATAGTGTATGAGAACTAAGAAAGCTGAGGAATAGAAATAGTTATATGCTAACAATAATAATATATAGAAAAAATGGTGACCTGTCATTTCTGCTCATTTGCTGAGTTGTTTCTTTGTCTTTACTTCTAGAAACAGGCATTCAAAGCTAAAACGAACCACATACCCAAACAAATTCATTCTATGAATGCTTTATTTTAGCTTTTAAACCATCTACACATACTGAATGCGAGGGAAATTATGGTATTTAATAATTAGTCACTGCACTGTCTCTACCAACCAGATTTGTTTTTGTAGGCCTACTAGAGGAGCCACTCTATGGACTGTTGTTTCAAGGTATCTTTGCTCTACTATCCATAACAGCCTGTGAGCTGCAGCGATCTGTTTTTCAATGCTCTGATTACATCTTAATCTTACGTTTGAGAAAAGTGAAGCCTAATGTTCTGTGGTTTCCACCACAGGTATGACCTGATCTTCAGATGAAGGGCCAGAGCTCAGAAACTCAAACGCCCGTTGGCTCTGTGTTACTAACTGCATAATGGGAGCCAGCAGGACCTCGGTGGCCGAGGAACGGCGGCGGATCATATCGGTGGTGGGCACAGCCAGCGTGTCGATTTCTGGAGGGCCTGAGAGCTGGGAATCTAGCTTCAAGCTGCCTTTACGGCCATTTGCTGGGACTGGGGTGGGAGCTGGGGAGAGAGCTGGGCTTGACGGAAGCCCACTGGAAGACCCGCGACGGGAGCGGGCGTAAAGGCTTCTGCGGCGACGTGGGCGACCGTCCATGGCTTTGAGGAAGAGGCTGTTTGCAGAGGTACGGCTGGAGGGACTCTCAGGAATTTCATCTGCAATTGGATTGTTTGCAGCATCGAGATCAGAAACCTGTTTTACCTGAGAGAGAAGAGAGAAACAATCATAAACCAAGTCTCTGAAACGCTGATTACTTTGAAGATTTTATGCAACAATTTAATTAAAAAATGTGGCTTTTCCAACATTTCTGCTAAATATATAATGTGACCCTGGACCACAAAACCAATCATTTTCAAACCAGTGATTTGGAGGATGTATCAAACTGATATTTTTGATGAAATCCGAAAGCTTTCTGACCCTGCATAGACAACAGTGCAACTGACATGTTCAAGGCCCAGAGAGGTAAGGACATCTTTAAAATAGTCCATGTGACATCAGTGGTTCAACTGTAATTTAATGAAGCTACGAGAATACTTTTTGTGCGCAAAGAAAACAAAAATAATGACTTCCACAATTTCTTCTTTTCCTTCTCAGACTTAGACGCGCATTTGGAGGTCTTATGAGTTTGGAATGACATTTTAATTTCAATGGAATTTTCATTTTTGGGTGAACTGTCCCTTTTAATCATTTATGTTTGACAAATCATGAAGTCTTCTTAAATCTTAATCCATGCACAAAAATCGCCTGAAAAAAAGCAAAAAATAAACACAATTAAAAAGAGTGTATACCTTTCCTAGTAAAAAGAAATGTATTTCAAGTATAGTTCAAATATATTAACATTTACTGAGTTATTGCTCAAGACTTACTGAAATAAATTTTTTAAATAAACTTTATTTGCAGTATTACTTGTGCATAATGAACATTTCTTAATATTAAGCCTGATACGTGTTTTCATAAAGATCCTATGATCTTTGAATAATATCGGTCATTAAATGCAAGATACTTACAGTGTACCAAAAGTATACTTGAAGAGTTCAGATGCAAAACCAGCTAAAAGCCATCTCAGTCAAAAATGATATAATTATACTGAGTGAATGCTCTCGACACATATTATACGTCCATCAAATACTTTTTCTTCTAACTCACTAAAATACCAGCCTCGGCCCACTCAGAAGTACCGGTACTTACATAGAAACCTATACATCTGAGCCTGATAAAAATGCATTTTTTAAAGAAAGACGTCAGATGGATTTAGCTGGTTTTGCATCTGAACTCTTCACTTGGAATAGTTCCACTTTAGCACAATCAAATATACTTCAGTATATCTTTAGTTGGACCTCAGCACTTTTTGTGCACAAAGAAAACAAAAAAAATGACTTCCACAATTTCTTCTTTTCCTTCTCAGACTTGGACGCGCATTTGGAGGTCTTATGAGTTTGGAATGACATTTTCATTTCAGTGGAATTTTCATTTTTGGGTGAACTATCCCTTTTAATGATTTATGTTTGACAAATCATGAAGTCTTCTTAAATCTTAATCCATGCACAAAAATCACTTGAAAAATAGCAAAAAATAAACACAATTAAAAAGAGTGCATACCTTTCCTAGTAAAAAGTAATGTATTTCAAGTATAGTTCAAATATATTAAAATTTACTGACATATCGCTCAAGACTTACTGAAATAAAAAATGTAAATAAACTTTATTTGCAGTATTACTTGTGCACAATGAACATTTCTTAATATTAAGCCTAAAATGTGTTTTAATAAAGATCCTATGATCTTTGAATAATATCGGCCATTAAATGCAAGATATTTAAAGTGTACCAAAAGTGTACTTGCAATAGTGCCACTTTAGCACAATTAAATATACTTAAGTATATCTTTAGTTGGACCTCAGCACTACTTCCACACAAAGTATAAAATTAGTTGTTTTAAATTAGCAGATTTTAAGTAGGGTATACCACTTTAGTATACCAAAAGTACAATTGCAGGGTATTTTTATTAAGCACATAAATATATAAATATATCTGTAGCAAACGTAGCACAAAATAAATGTATTTCAAATACATTTTAGCATATTTATGTTTCACTGTGGTTCAAATAACAATAAAGAAAACGTTTAAAAACCAGTCTCTGGAATAAAATAACGGCCTAAATTGTAGAAAACAAGCAAGTTTATCCTAACAATTATCCTAATCCAAGTTTATCCTAACAACGTTTTAAAATCTTTTGTGCAGTACGAATGCAAACAAAGGCTGGATACGGATTCTCTTGCGTTTGCAAATTTTTGAGGGCGGTATGAGTTGATTGTGATCTAAAGAGGGGAAAAAAAACCTTTTGCTGTTGATGTAAACACGGCTGAACACGGGGCTATGTGATAGGACCTGTTTTGCTAATGCGAACATGCGCACTCCTTTCTGATTGGTTTAAAGTCGACTCAGCTTCCATAAGCCCCACCCTCTGTTTTTATATATAGTTAAAGTAGCACGTAAAGCTCACACTAAACACTCGACACTCAAGACATTCTTAAGGTTCTTTAGGTGAAATGGTTGTTCTGGTCAAACCAAGTCCTCAGTTGGGCAGCAAAGCGATGGATGGAAACCAGCACAAAGTTGAGGCCAATGTTCTGCTTCTTGGAGCAGAAAATGTTGGGAAGTCGGGTGAGCAGAAAACTTAATTGACTTTGACTGCAGAGATTTCTAATGGTGTAAATCGTTTGTTTTGTGAGCTTGCGAATAATAATTTATTAAATTTATTTGTTTGCAGCTCTCACCGTGCGATTTATCACAAGAAGGTTTATCGGAGAATATGGAGATATTGGTACGTCAAATGAGATTTGCTATATTACCATTCATAATAACATATAAACTATGTTGTTTATGAACGAGCAGTGTTTAATTTCACTATATGCTCTCCTTCAGAATCAATATACAGTCATATTGACAAAACGGATGGGCGAGATATAGCCTTAAACATTTGGGACTCTCTGTATCCACAGGTAAGACGTGTATTTTGTTTGAAATATTTGTACTTAAACACTAAAATGCATGAAGAGGTCAAACTGTGTTTTAATATATCAAATAATAATCAATAATAATATTTAATTCCTTGTTTCATCCTGGGCTAGTCAAAAAATTTGTTTCATTCTGTAAGACTTGAAAGGATTAGATAGTTTAGCCCAAATTCAGTTAAAAAACAAATAAACTAAGAAAAATATGGATTTTAAGTGTGAATTTAGGGTTGAAAAATATAATAGTGTTTCCACAATAGTCAGTTTATTTACTTTATTTGTCCTAAATTTGTGGGCTCTTTATTATCATTTATATCTTTATAAATATAATGATTTTATATAAAAATAATAAATATGTATGTATGAAAGCAGAAATTATTTTTACGTTTAGCACCAATAAAAAGTTTAAACATCTGATTGAGTAAATATTTCTCATGAGTCAAAAGACTTTTTAAGCTTAAAAACATGAAATTTGTTTTATTGACTAATAAAATCATGCCTATAACTTGGAAAATTAAAGAAAAGCATAATAATCATCATATTGGAAAAATATGAGGGAAATTAATCATATTTAATTATACTGAAAATGTAGATTAAACTATGCATTTATGCAAGTTTTTTGCATCATGATTTTCTGTTAAAGTCAATGTGATTTGAACCTTTGAAATTCTCTTTCATGCAGAGCTGCGAAACAACTGAATCCATCAGTGACAAGCAGCTCCAGTGGGCAGACGGTGTGATCCTGGTCTACAGCATCTGCGATCGCTCCAGCTTCGAGGTGGTCCAGCAACAGGTGCAGCTCATCCGCCAAACTAGGAAGCTGTCGGCATCTACCCCGATCATCATCGTGGGTAACAAGCGAGACCTGCTGCATCAGAGAGCCGTGTCGAGCGAGGAGGGCAGACTGTTTGCCCTCTCGGCAGACTGCGGCTTCTTCGAGATCTCGGCGGCTGAAACCTACCACGGCGTGATGCTGGTCTTTCATGAAATCCTGGACCTCATCAAGGAGTCCAGAGCACTTAAAAAGGGGATGGTCGGAATCAAGGGTATCGTCAGAAGCGTGTCCGCAGTGTTTGGAAAGAAACGAGAGTGAAGAACTATTGAAGATGATGAGCAAGATGAAAATATGAGGCCCTTGCCAGCCTAGCATCTAAATAGCTGAGAAGAGGACACCCGGCCGATGGGGTTTTTGGGGCCGAAGGGAGTCACTTTCGCCCTATTAATCTTTATGGATGATAGAAGGAGAAAGAACAAGATGATAGCATGTTAAAGAGTTCAGAGCCCAGCTTTGGTGAAGAAATGTAGATGAAGTTTGTTAGAGCAAGGTGATTTTAAAAATGTGCTGAAGATATGTGCTCGTGGGTTTTGATGCAAGTTGGTTACTAGGTATGTGTACTGAAATGAACCAAGATATGGCCTGGATCTGTCATAGTCAGATTTCTCGCAGAATGATCCTTCAGCTCTAAACGAATGATTTAGACGAGTTCAAATGAGCTTTGGATTTCAGATGCCTGAAATATAGAGATGGACTTTATCTTCTCTGCATTGTTCCCTTTTGAGTCTCCACTGACCATTAGTTGTGAATTATTAAATGGCAATTGGGAGGAGACTGTAAAATGTATATAGATATGTAGATAAGATAAAAGATATTTATGTATATATTGTAATATCCATAACATTGTTTCCTGGCTAGAGGTTGGTGGTAGTATAAATGTTCCTCAGGTAAATTCACGTTCACAGGATGATAACTGTAACTATAAACTTTTGATAATCATTCTAATGAATGATATAAACAATATGTTGGAATCACTTTAAGAACAATTTTTTCCAGCTGAAGAAACATAAAAAATTAATAGCCAATCAGAATCAACACAACTTAAGGTTGAGCTTTTATTGTTTCTTGGTGTGTATGCCAACATAGTTACCATTAGAGTTATCGTTATAATTATCTTTCTTGGTGTGAACTAAAGAGTGATATATTAAGAGCGTCTGTACATATTATTGACCTGTATATACTTGAATCTTTCACTTTTGTATATAAACACACTGTCATATACTTAAAGACCTTTTTGAGACGTTTTTATTGCTTGTATCTCAACGATCGATTTTAATAAACTGAAGAAAAAAAAACAAGCCTTGATTATTTTTTTTAACTATGTATTTACTGTATTTTCTTTCTTGTATTGAACATTTAGACTGCGTTTGTCTTGCTGACCCCAACATTTTGAATAGTAGTAGCCTATAGTCCCTTTTCTTACCTAGCAAATTATTATTCAGAAATACAGTAAAAAAAAAAGGTAAAACCAGTGGGCAAAACCAGTCATAAGGGTCATGGTTTTTTTTTTTTTATTATTTGAGCTTTACGCATTATCTCAAAGTTGAATAAATAAGCTTTCCACTGATGTAGGCCTATGGTTTCTTAGGATAGGACAATATTTGGCTGAGGTGCAACTAGAGCTGCAATGATTCCTCAATTCTATTCGAGTATTCGATTTTTAAAAATCCTCGATTGCATTTTGCCCCTGTCTAGTAATCGGCAAAATTCCGGAAGTGGTGCATTCCTATATTAAACCCATTTAAAAATCACAATAAAGCATAATGCTTTTAAGAATTCAAAAACGCTATGATTCAATTAAATAAATATATGCGATGCAGGTTTAATATACGCGCTTTAATTATTTACATGCATGTAACGTTAAGTTACGTGCATCTCAGAGCAGCTCCGTTCACAGTAAATGCTGCTACACAAACTGTTATTATTTACATGTGTGGAGCCTTTCAAACTCTATCTCTGCATGTTGCTGTGAGTTTGGGTATATTATAACGTTCATCTGGGAACGCAGCGTGCGCCATTTCATCAAATGTGTAAGGTAAATCATTTATAAACCTACGCAAACACAGGAGAATACATCAATATTCTGCTAACGGTTCATCGCGATTTCAAAATAAAAGTTTAAACCTTCACTCGGAGTTTACACGTTTTGATGTTCACATATTCAAGAAATTACAGTGACTGTAGCTTTTCTACTATGAAGAAATGGGCAAATATTAAAGATTAAGTGGACATTTGAATTAAATATTGTTGAGTCTATATTAGGATTAGATCGGCAGTAAATCGCCCTCAGCTGGCATTTGTTATAAAGCGTCTTGTACATTCGCTCCATTGTTTATATTACATTATGTATTTTAACAGTTTTGTTCAATAAAACCATAGGATTACTTGCTTTTGATACCTTATTTGAACTATTATTGTTATTTATTGCAATTATTATTGTTTCATTGGTATTATATATGTATTTAAGCCATTTTAAAGGCTACTGTTCACTTAGGTCTTTTTTTATTACTGAAAAAAAAAATAAAAAAAATAAAATAAATATATATATATATAATTATCAGAATACTTGTTTAATCGTAAGAATAATTGGCAGATTACCAAAATAATCGTTAGTGACATCCCTAGATACAACTATTTGAAAATCCGGAATCTGATGGTGCAAAAACAAAAATCTAAATCTATATTGAGAAAATTGCCTTTAAAGTTGTCCAAATTAAGTTCTTAGCAATGCATATTGCTAATCAGAAATTAAGTTTTGATATAGGGTAGGAAATGTATGAAATATCTTCATGAAACATGATCTTTACTTAATATCCTAATGATTTTTGGCATTAAAAAAATATATATATATTTTTTACCCATACAATGTATTGTTGGCTATTGCTACAAATATACCTGTGCAACTTACATCTGGTTTTGTGGTCCAGGGTCACATATTACAGTTTAATCAAGAGACATTTACCTTGTTTACACAATCAGCTATTCATTCTATGCGCAAATAGCACTCAAAACAACAATAACATTTTATAAAATGTTTTATTACATTTAAAGTCAATATTACATCTGTTATAGGGAAAAAAAGCACTACAGGAGAAAGGCTGTTAGGATTTTAGCTAAATCATTTAACACCATTTAGTGACATTACATGCCTGTCTATGCATAACACACTTCACTTTATGTTTCTCACTTGGTAATACACATCCTTGATCTTAAAACATAAAACACTCCATGAATAATCAAAGTACGTTAACAGTATCTTATCCTCTCCTTGGACTGCATGTCAAACATTTCATTTCTATCTGATCAGAATCCTTGCGTCATCTTGTTTCACTCAGTGCATTGATCTAACTACCAGTCATTCATTGTCAATCTATAGATTAAAAACTGCTTATAATGTTTAAGAACTAAGAAAGCTGAGGAATAGAAATAGCTTTATTGGGTCTAAACAAAATGTTGTTATATGCTAACAATAATAATATATAGAAAAAAATGGTGATCTGTCATTTCTGCTCATTTGCTGAGTTGTTTCTTTGTCTTTACTTCTAGAAACAGGCATTCAAAGCTAAAACGAACCACATACCCAAACAAATCCATTCTATGAATGCTTTATTTTAGCTTTTAAACTATCTACACATACTGAATGCGAGGGAAATGATGGTATTTAATAATTAGTCACTGCACTGTCTCTACCAACCAGATTTGTTTTTGTAGGCCTACTAGAGGAGCCACTCTATGGACTGTTGTTTCAAGGTATCTTTGCTCTACTATCCATAACAGCCTGTGAGCTGCAGCGATCTGTTTTTCAATGCTCTGATTACATCTTAATCTTACGTTTGAGAAAAGTGAAGCCTAATGTTCTGTGGTTTCCACCACAGGTATGACCTGATCTTCAGATGAAGGGCCAGAGCTCAGAAACTCAAACGCCCGTTGGCTCTGTGTTACTAACTGCATAATGGGAGCCAGCAGGACCTCGGTGGCCGAGGAACGGCGGCGGATCATATCGGTGGTGGGCACAGCCAGCGTGTCGATTTCTGGAGGGCCTGAGAGCTGGGAATCTAGCTTCAAGCTGCCTTTACGGCCATTTGCTGGGACTGGGGTGGGAGCTGGGGAGAGAGCTGGGCTTGACGGAAGCCCACTGGAAGACCCGCGACGGGAGCGGGCGTAAAGGCTTCTGCGGCGACGTGGGCGACCGTCCATGGCTTTGAGGAAGAGGCTGTTTGCAGAGGTACGGCTGGAGGGACTCTCAGGAATTTCATCTGCAATTGGATTGTTTGCAGCATCGAGATCAGAAACCTGTTTTACCTGAGAGAGAAGAGAGAAACAATCGTAAACCAAGTCTTTGAAACGTTGATTACTTTGAAGATTTTATGCAACAATTGATTGATTTGGAGGATGTATCAAACTGATATTTTTGATGAAATCTGAAAGCTTTGTGACCCTGCATAGACAACAACGCAACTGACATGTTCAAGGCCCAGAAAGGTAGTAAGGACATCTTTAAAATAGTCCATGTGACATCAGTGGTTCAACTGTAATTTTATGAAGCTACGAGAATACTTTTTGTGCGCAAAGAAAACAAAAATAATGACTTCAACAATTTTCCTTCTCAGACTTGGACGCGCATTTGGAGGTTATATGAGTTTGGAATGACTTTTTCATTTCAATGGAATTTTCATTTTTGGGTGAACTATCCCTTTTAATGATTTATGTTTGACAAATCATGAAGTCTTCTTAAATCTTGCCACTTTATGCATTCAAGTGAATTATCCCATTAAAGCACAAGAAGACACGGAAGAGAACTCAGTTCGGTACCTGTTCTGAGTTCTCTTTTTGCGACTTATCATGCTTGAACAGACACACAAACACAAAAATGGCCATTTTGGTGAGTTTCCTTGTATGCACAATCTTGAATATTTCTTATCTTAAATCAGATGTCAGATCTATGCATTTGGTTTTAAAATAACATGAGGTTAATATACCTGCTGCTATCTTGTGTTAATTATTATGACCTATTAGAATTGTTAAAGAACAAAAAAAAAAAAAGAAAAAAGAAAAAATCAATCTGCTTAAAATCTTGACTGAATAATACCTTTAGCTTCAATAAGGACTATATTAAATGTATACATTTTAGTATTTCATTTACTAAATACTGTGTATAGCAGATGCATACCTGAAAAATTGAAAGCACTGCATATTTAATTTGTGTTATTGCTTGTAATTTGTTTCTTGTTTTTTTTTTTTTTGTTTTTTTTTTGTTCTTAACCGACAATTTACGTTAATGTATATTTTACTACATTTTTATATATGTGACCCTGGACCACAAAACCAGTCATAAGGGTCAATTTTTTGAAACTGGGATTTGTACATCATATGCAAGCTGAATAAATAAGCTTTCCATTAATGTATGGTTTGTTAGGATAGGAGAATATTTAAAAATGTTGAAAATCTGGAATCTGAGGGTGCAAAGAAATCAAAATATTGAGAAAAATTGCCTTTAAAGTTGTCCAAATAAAGTCTTTAGCAATGCATATTATTAATCAAAAATTAAGTTTTGATATATTTACAGTAGAAAATTTACAAAATATTATCATGGAACATGATCTTTACTTTATATCCTACTGATTTTTGGCATAAAAGAAAAAATGAACATTTTGACTCATACAATGTATTGTTGGCTATTGCTACAAATATACTTGTTCTACTTAAGACTAGTTTTGTGGTCCAGGGTCACATATTGTTCTTTTTTTTGCTATATAATACACATAATTGACACATTTAAAACATTTACACATTTTTTCCACAAAACATTTGGAATTATATCTTTTACTTAAGATATGCAACTGAAATAATTTATTTGCATATAATGCACTGAACAATTGCAACTGAAATGAAAATTGACTATTACCCAACACCTGTCAGACCTGTTAGTCTTTTTTTAAATAAAATGCATTTTGCTAATCTCAGAAAATAGAACTGTTTACAGACAAAATGTCCAAATATTGCCAATTTGGTTTGAGCTTCAAACCCATTCAAACTCAGTCTGAAACTGAAGAGAAGAGTTTTTAGACTAAATCAGTTCTTATATGTGATTGAAGTTTAATTAAGCTGTACAGTGGGCTGAAAACACTATGTGCCTGATCTAAAATTAGCTACTGGGCTAAAAGGAAAAAAAATGAGAAAAGCAAACCCTTCATTCCACAAACACATTTCCCATTACTTAAAAGAAGCACAGTGACGTGGAGAGAAAATAAACCAGGCCAATGATTAATGCAACACACTATGATGAAACACTGATTTAGTTTTTATGGGAACATAGAGTGATATATTTAGCTTTGTTTATTCTATCGACTGTAAACAGATGTGTTTTTGCCAAATGGAAAAAGAGAAAGAAGAAAATTATGTTCGTACTGATGGAGGCTATTATTTTGCCTTGTCCCTTGTTTCATAACAGGTTTCTAGAATGTTCTTTATCCCTAGGACATGTACTTGTATTTATACTTGTTTTGTTAAGAGGATTTGTGCATTAGAACAGGTTCTGGAGTGTTGTGTTTCGTTTGTGTGTGTGTGTGTGTGTGTTCTCACCAGGTCATAGAGCGGGGTGGTGTTGATGAGCAGCTGTATGAGAATCTGTCCCAGTTCCAGTAGGTCGTTCATGATAGTGCGTACCTGGGTAGGCAGAGCCAGTATCTGCTGTACAGGGGGCACAACCTTCAGTGCCTGTATACCTGATGTGAGCTGAGCCATGAGGAGAGAACGCAGCTCCTCCACACGATGCACCTGAGTCGTGTAAAATGACAGAAGCAGCTGCAGCAGAGACTCCACCATCGCCATCAACTGCATTAGACCCACCTGAACATGACAAATGACAGACAATACCTCATCAGGAAATTTGATAAGACTTGAAAATGACATCATTAGGCATTAAAAAGAGAATGTGACAGCACAACTGGGCAATATGCAGAACTTTAATTAAGTCACGTTTTTATTGCTGAACCTAGTGGCCTGGAAATGGGGCCTAACAGTTTGATCAAGTGGCAGTAATGACTCTATTCACATTCCCACATACTGTCCGCAGAAACGTGAATGGATTTTTGGGGGATACACTCTCTGCCCTGTGCAACAAACTGCAGAATTTGTCAGCCGCAGTTGGGGCCTATCAAACCTCTCATTATCAGACTAACAAATGAGACAGTCCTACATTCTTAAATAATAATTTAATCTCTCTCTTGTTCATCATGTCCTACTTCATCCATTTTTTGTTTATTCTTCTCATTTCAATTGGGTTTATTTTATTTTAAAAAAGCTGTTTCGTTCATAAATGAATCAGTGTTTTGAACAAAACTGAACAAAGCGAATGAATCTTTTGGGTGAACAAATCAGACTTATATTTTTCATATATATATATATATTTTTTCACAAAGCTTGTGTATGGAAAAAGGAAAAAGGATCTGGTCACTGACAACTAAATAAAAAGTTCAGTTAAAGTTTCAAGTAAATCAAATATACTATTAAAATGGCGCAAGGGTGTTTTTTAAACCTATTATTTTTCCTTTGTTTCTTTTTCTATAGAGTGATGCAAATCATGGAAAACAGTTAAATGGAAAAAAAACACTCTTTGTTGACACAATAATTTTAAAAAGGATAATACAACTTGTTTGGGTCATAAATTACTTGGATGAATCGGTTGAGTAAATAATTCAATGACTCACTTGTTAAAAAACAGCAGAACTTGACGTTTCTGTCTAGCTAATTTAAAGTCACAGTTTTTCTTTTGTTTTCTCTAAGAATGAGTGAATCCAAAGTTGTAAGAAAAACGCATGCAACAATTGGGTGTTTTTTTCTGTGTACTCACTCAAAAACTCCTAAAGTTTGGATTTTTTTTTTTCTTTAGAAAATTGTATTTAGGTGTTTTACACTTCCAAATAAAGTTTCGTCTACATATAACATTCCCCAAGCAAGTTACAGCCATTTATTACAATATTATTATAGGCGCTTTTCAGTGAAAAACAGGCCTATTTACACTGTAAAAAATGACTGTGAATTTAACGGTAAAAGACTGCTACATTAAAAACCTGTTAAATGGTTAACGGTAAGTTCCCCTACTCTATATGATGAATAACCATAAATTGACATTACATTCAAATTTGATGTTTGTCTTAGTTCTTTCTTGTCAGTTTTGTACATTAGGGTTGTATACCTCTAACGTTGTTAAATTAATGTTTATTGCATTATTTTAGTTTCATTTGGTACCATGATGGCGTTTAGTGTTTGTGTGAATGACACTGTGCACCTACTATATATGAAGAGTTCGGATGCAAAACCAGCTAAAAGCCATTTTGGTCAAAAATGAGATAAACATACTAAGTGAATGCTCCTGACACATAGTATACGTCCATCAAATACTTTTACTTCAAACTGGCTAAATTCCATCCTCAACCCAATCAGAAGTACCAGTACTTACATAGAAACCTATACAAAGTAGCCAGAAAGAAATGCTCATTTTAAAGAAATGCGTCAGATGGATTTAGAGGCTTTTGCATCTGAACTCTTTATATGTTAGTATTTAAAAGCTGCTTGTGATGGGCTTTGGTTCATCATGTGACTTCTCATAACCACTTGCTTTTGGTGGTTATAAGTGTATTACAAAGGTACAAAACAGATTTCAGTACTTAACTAGGTTGGTATATTAACATTATATCAGTTAATGAAATTACGGTATTTAAAAGTAATTTTAATTTAAAACCGTAAAAGCTGAAATGTTGCTGCCGTATTTTTACTGTAAAATTCTGGCAACCACAGCTGCCGTTTTTTACTGTTAATTTTACAGGATTTTTTTTACAGTGTAGTTTATTGATAGAATATAGATGTGTCCAAAAACATTTAGGAAGTAAGGTAACAGCAGGAACAATGTCATATAATAACAAAACACAGTAAGAAATCAACTTTTTCAGATAAATATAATCTTAATCTGAGTATGAACAACAAACACAGTGTAGTAAGTAAGAAAAACAACTGCACAAATTGTCTTGTGCAACAAAAATACAAACAGTCACAACCTACACAGAAAATGAGAGAGAAATATACCGAGTGCAAGAGAAAAAAATTGTCCAAATGATCTTTAAAAACTATATAAGAATTTGTTATGTAATATAACAACCATATGGATCGATCCACTTGCTGTAGTCTGCGTCGGAATCGATTTTACCGGGACATTGCCTAGTGACGCAAAAACCTAAATTTCAGTGCTTTATCCGATATCTTCTGCTGTTTCGTCCTTGTTTTTGGTTTGTGTTAGGTCAAAGAGCTCTGTCATGTGTATTTCTGTGCTTTTTCAAACTGTACTGTCATGCAAATGTGTTATTTTGTTTTTGTTTTCATGCACGCACAACGCACTTTACTTTCACTTTGCGTTTGTTCAAATTTCCAAAGAAACATGCTAATTGGTGGTTCAAAAGACCATAAACTATGTTTGTTGGTTGAATAGATGACAGTTTGAACCAATCTGGGCACGGGGCGGGACTAAGCATCAACAATCATTCCTATTTGGCTCAGAGGAATGAAATGCATTGGTTTCATCTGACAAATCAATGCTGATCAAAATGTGACGACAATCACATTCACTACAAAGCCTCTGAATATCAAATGAGACAATCGCTCATGCATTTAAAAACAATAGTTATTTTTAGCCACGGGCAGCTGTCTCGGTCTTTGAGGGTTTAAGGAAACATCGGATGCCCATTATCCAAGTTGGTATGATTCTTTGGGGTCTTCATGAAATGTCTGTAACATACTTTGGTTAAAATTCCTCAATGGTCGTGTAAAACAACACCCTTTTTACCTTGTGAAAAACAGCTCTGTTCACAATGACCTATTTTGGTGAATATCTCTTTAAATGCTAATGAGCTACTGCTCACTCTGCCCCTCTCTTCCATATTTTGTGTATTCAGTGGCGAATTACCATTAAAAACAAAGCGATATTCACTTCTACATTCACTTTTTCACTTTTACATTGCTAACTGGTCATTGGTCGATCGCAGAGAAAATGGCGGACAGCGAACAACTGGCTGAGGGATGAAATATGCTAATATGGGACAGTCCGTCAGCGGTCATAGGTGAGGCCCATCAAAAATAATCAAAACGGCTTGCTAATTGAGACTGTTTAGGTGTTTTGGGAATTAAAAAAAGAGTGAATGGATTTTATCCACACATTTATATGCAAACACCATGTAAAAGTGATTTTTTGCATCCAGTGTCTCCTTTAAAAGACTTTACAAACACTAAATAAACAATTTTGAGCCAGATGTGATAAATAAACTACAAATAAGTTGATTTGAAGAATAAAAATATTTAGAACTGGGGAACCATATTGAAGTCTGGTATATTATTAAGGCTGGTTCACACAGCCACTCACGCCACAAGCAACCAATCGCTCACGTGGAGCTTCATTTGCCGCCAGACAATGTAAACGTGAGTACACAGAGCAAATAATCAAGGCCAGTCTGTCAGACGCAGGCACAAACAGTCCTGCTTTGGCAGCAGGACCCTCCCACAGTTGTCTGTTCATTTAGGTGAAGGAGAAAGTGGGTCAGCCAAATTTGAATGTCACCACTGTGTTCTCAATTCCCATTGTCATCGGGCACCCACCTCGCCACCGGTTCACTGCACAGCCCGTGACCAACACGTGAATTACTGTAGGGCATAATGCTGCCAAGTCTCACTGTTGTATGTTTCTCTGACAGCTCAGCATCACTCTTGGTAGAACACAATCTGTCACTCATTTCTGCAATCTAGGCCCTCTGGGGTGTCTTTAGAGTTTGTTAATTAGGACTCTTTTGAACACAATGCACTGGGTCTTTCATCCTCTCAGCCCCAATTACTCTCCACCCTACCGCTGGGAAAGCACCAAAGGACTCTGTACAGACAATAGCCCACCTTGGCCCTTTGATCCTCAGCACACAAACTTGTCTACCCATAGAAAACAGAGAGATCTGTATGGGTAGACAAATCTGAGCCTGTCTGTTTGATAGAGGCCATGTGTCTAGGTCAGTTGAGGTTGGGTCTATCTGGACACGAGAACAACATTTTCCCATCAGTGTAGCCAAGCTTCACTGATGGTATTGGGTAGATTCTTGGGCACAGTGGTAAAATGGAAAAAAAAATATGTTGTGTAGTGATTATTACTCTACACTAATAACACAACCAGTCAAAAGTTTTTGAACAGTAAGATTTTTAATGTTGTTTAAAGAAGTCTCTTCTGCTCACCAAGCCTGCATTTATTTGATCCAAAATACAGCAAAAGCGGTAATATTGTGAAATATTTTTACTATTTAAATAACTGCTTTCTATTCGAATATATTTTAAAATGTAATTTATTCCTGTGATCAAAGCTAAATTTTCAACATCATTACTCCAGTCTTCAGTGTCACATGTTCCTTCAGAAATCATTCTAATATGCTGATTTGCTGTTCAAGAAATGTTTATTATTATTATTATTATTATTATTATCATTATTATTATTATCAATATTTAAATATTGATAAATAAAATAAAAATGCTGTTCTTCTGAACTTTTTATTCTTCAAAGAAACCTGAAAAAAATTCTACTCAACATAATAATAATAATAAATGTTTTTTGAACAGCAAATCAATATATTAGAATGATTTCTGAAGGATCGTGTGACTTGAGTAATGATGCAAAAATTCAGCTTTGTAATCACAGGAATAAATTACATTTTAAAATTTATTCAAATAAAAAAACGTTATTTTAAATAGTAAAAATATTTCAAAATGTTACTGTTTTTGTGTACTTTGAATCAAATAAACGCAGACTTGGCGATCAGAAGAGACGTCTTCAAAAAATATAAAAAAATCTTACCGTTCATATAACAGTATACAAATAAATATACACATAAATATAACAATATAAAATTTGCATTATATAATTTACAGTAAGGTTCATTAGTTAACATTAGTTAACATGAACTAAGAATGAACCTGTAAGGGACAGTAAGACTTTAAATTCTTTCAAATAATGTTTTTGAAAAAAGTCAAGGCATCATATTTGATCAAAATACAGCAAAAAAGAACTGTTTTCTATTATAATATATTATAAAATGTAATATATTCCTGTGATGGCAAAGTGAATTACTTCAGTCTTCAGTGTCATATGGTTCTTTAGAAAGTATTCTAATATGACGAGTTGGTATTCAAGAAACATGTCACATTATTATCAATGTTGAAATTAGCTGTGCTGCTTAATCATTTTGTGGGAGCTGGATACTAAGGATTCTTTGATGAATGTTAAAAAAGCAGCATTTAACTTTTTGTAACAATATAACAAATATCAGCCTTGCTGAATAAAAGTATTAATTTCTTTAAAATAAAAATCTCAGAGCCTTTTAAAAACAGTACAGTTGTCTAAGACCAAAGGGCTTGATTCTCCTGAAAGCTAGCAGTTTGTTTGTTTGCTAACAGAGTCTCCTCATCTAATTTTTTTTTTAAATCCTGAGTGTGTTATCTGTGTGTGTGGGTGGTTTAGTGGGTGTTTAAGTTACATTCGGCAACCGCCAAACAGCACGTAGCACTGGGTCCCTCTGGGCTTCCAGCTCAATCATGACCATCTTCTCTCTAAACAAGCACTCCCATCAAAAACACACTGCAGCCTGACTTCTTGATTTCAGCTCTGATTTCAGAAATATCGCCTTCCTTTTATGCAAACAAATATTTCCTAATTTATTTGTACTGCCATTTTGAGTCGCTAAAAGATTAATGTGCTAGACTATCATATGCTCAAGTCTCTATCTAGCTTGAACATTAACTTTAATATGAAGAAGTGCACAAATGAGTGACTGATAAATCTACTCTACTACTAGATGACTGGAAACATAAATGAAAAATAATTTTGTGAATAATTTGGCCATGCTATCACTGTGAATTAGTGTGAAAAAGGTCATACATGTTATGTTTTCAGTTCAATTTGTAATGCAGCTTGAACTTTTCTCTCCCCTTCCCCATGTCCTTTTTTGCCTGAATGTGTCTCAGGGGTCTTCATTTGGAACAAGTAATTGCTGTGAATTTATTCTTTGTGGGTAAGTCTGCAGACTAGACAGGAAGCCCTGAGGGTGCCAGGGCATGGTGAATGACTGCAGCATGGCACTGGAGCACGTAGACTGTCTATTTTAACTTCAAACTCAAAGAGGGGATAGGTCATGGTTTGAGGACATTATGAGGAGACACTCCCTGCCGATATCATCATGTCAGTGTACATTGTTGAGTCTCTCACCCAAACACGTCTGCATCTATATTTATTTTGTGATTTAATCTGAACATACCACTCTCCAATACTGACTCGTGAATCACGTCCTCATTTTCTTGGGTCGCCTTCAGTTTTATTTTAGTATCATTGAGATTCTATTATAGTTTTTATTATTGATTTAAATTGGTTCGTATTTTTATACTTTATGTTTTCATTTTAGTTAAAGTTTTAGTAATTTTGTTGTTTTTTTTGTAGTTTTTTTTTTTTATATTTATATCTATATTTTTACAAAACTTGATTTCAGTTTTAGTTATCTTAGCACAACAAGTTAAACTAAATTTTATTTTTTGCAGTTAACATTTATCTTATTTCTGTTTTTTTCAACAGGGTAGCTATCAAGATAGCACATGAACGTCTGCAAGATGTCTGTTAAAGATCACTTGATCTGGAAAGCATCTGCAGTGTACAAACATCTGACAGACGTCTTTAAGATGTCAGTTTTACATACATTCTAAATCCTAAACATCTTAAAAAAGACATCTAATAAATGTCTATTTGACATCTGATATGCAAAAAGTCTTGCATATCATTAAAGTGTTGATGAACAAACACTTTAAAAAATACATCTTGCAGATGTAAATGCAGACGTCAAGTAGACGTCACTGAGATGTATGTGTGCTACCAGGGTACATTAATGTTTTGGAGCCACTGAAAATGATGCAGTTAGTTTGGGGAGAGAGTTTTTTTTTCCATTCTCAAAAGTCACTACAACTTAATGAGCATTTAGCAGAGCATTAAATTAAGATAAGGTGAAAGATTTAGCAGTTTTTATTCTAAAGGGGGCCTACCTTTTCAGCAGCTGCCCCCAGCGTCTGCAAAACACTGTCCAGTCTTTCTCTCAGCTTCATCAATCTGTGATACAGCTGAAGGTACAGGCACAACAAAAGGCTACGAATACGTGTCCACATCCGAGGCTCTTCTTCTTCTTCATCATCATCATCTTCATCTTCATAACTCTGCACTCTTCTCTCCCACTCACAGCCTGCAAAATGAGAAAGTGCAAAGTGGTGCTGATTTCAAAACAACCTCTGTTTTTCAGAATTCATCTAAAAGAGGCTCTGCTTAGTCTAAAACTGAACTCTGAGTGTAAAAAAGCAAATTTGTTAAAATACTATGTTTACACGTCTCTCCATATCCCTCTGAATGTAAAATGGTGACAAACGACTAGCAAAACAGAAGAACATTTGCGCCCCCTTGTGGTTAAGTCTTGTGTACGCACGGTTTTTTTTCCCAAAGCATTCATTAAATGATTATTTCATTAAAATTTTAGACAAAAAAAATGTGTCTCCCTGTTCAGACAGAGCCTGACACACTTTCTTACGCAGTGCGGGTGGCAGAGGTAGATAGTACGCCAGTGCCGCCTCTGACTGAGTGATGAGCTCATCCAGACCAGCCGTGATCACTCGCCCTGGTGTTGATTGTTGAGCTTCCGCCAGGAGGCACCAGCTTAGCTGAATCAGTTGATCCCACCTGTCCACGGCTCTGTCCAGCTCATCATTCACTCGAGACTGCGCATCATCCAGCCTCGAGAAAAAAACGTCCTTCAGATTAGCAACCACCTGAGCGAAGAGAAGGCAAGGAGAGCATCAGGAGAGGTATGGACAGCAGAAAAAAAGCGACCAAGCACACGTAAAACAACTACTAAACAAGTTACTTTGGAGCTGTTTCATTCTAATAAAGTAAGTAAAAAGTAACAGTAAACCTTTTAATTCTACACATTGCACTGTTTCGGTAACGGAAAAAGTGCGGGAAAAGTCGCCTGAGCCTGAACCATAACAGGAACGTTTTCCGTTTAGTAACGCAAACAAACACTGGCGAAACAAACAGGCCTACCGTCATTATTTGTACATGTAATTAATTATATTTGTCAAATATATCACAAAAAATAACAACAACAACAACAAAAAAACAAAACAAAACAAAAAAAACAGGTATTTTGTATCTCTTAAAGGGATGGTTCACCAAAAAATGAATATTCTGTCATTAATTACTCACACTCAATCCGTAAGACCTTTGTTCGTCTTCAGAACACAAATTAAGATATTTCTGATAAAATCCGAGAGCTTTTTGACCCTCCATAGACAGCAAGGATTCTTCCACATTCAAGGCCCAGAAAGGTCACAAACAGTATTCTCATAGATTAATAAAATCATGGTTGAACCACTGGACTATTTTAACGATGCTCCTACTGCCTTTCTGGGCCTTGAACATGGTTGTCAGTTCTTTTTAAGAAAGCTCTCGGATTTCATCAAAAATATCTGAATTTGTGTCCTGAAGACGAATGAAGGTCTTACGGGTTTGGAACGACATGAGGTGTGAGTAATTAATGGCAGAATTTTCATTTTTGGGTGAACTATCCCTTTAAAATCCACCAAAAGTGAATTGCTGGTCAGCGTAAAATGGTATGGTGCTGCAGAGTGATGTGTTATAATATCAAATGACAGTATCAAATCAAATTCTGCTAATTGTAAAAGATATTCTGACAGCTAATAGTTGACTAGAACTTTTTGTTCAAAACACCTTTAATCACTATATTTGAAGGGCGGCTTTAATCGCCTAGTTCTGTGTCACAGCAAGCCAAGATGCGCAGAACCACAAACGAGAGAAGCACAAAACAGAAGTAAAACATAAACTATAAGCATCAGCCTTAAAATGCACACTGACAAAAAAATAATCACCCTCAGGAAAGGCCTGGACCACAAAACCGGTCATAAGCTTTTCATTGATGTATGGTTTGTTAGAATAGGATAATATTTGGCTGAGATACAACTATTTGAAAATCTGGAATCTGAGGGTGCAAAAACATCAAATATTGAGAAAATCGCCTTTAAAGTAGTTCAAATTAAGTTCTTAGCAATGCATATTGCTAATCAAAAATTACATTTTGATATAGTTACAGCAGAAAATTTACAAAATATCTTCATGGAACATAATTTTTTACTTAATATCCTAGTGATTTTTGGCATAAAAGAAACATTGATCATTCTGACCCATACAATGTATTTTTGGCTATTCCTACAAAAATGCTTATGACTGGTTTTGTGGTCCAGGGTCACATATAAATAAATTAAAAATAAATCCTAATAGTAAGTACAATATCTATAAATGAAACAAATATTTAGCAATAAAGTCATCTTACCTTATAATTCTCTTAATGGAATTCAAAAAACAAAAAAAACAAGTACTTACTCTATTAAGGCTAACTCTAAAATGGCAAACTTACAATCTATGTACTAAAGGTTATGTTAAACAATAAAATAATTAAAAAACTATTTACTTTGTGTGTGTGTGTGTGTGTGTGCAAAAATATAATAATGTATTATTTTAGATAATTTACATATACTAATTAATTAATTTACATATACTAATTAGCGACTTACAAATGAGAACAAAGTTTTGTCTTTATATAAAAAAAGCAAAGTAAAGTTTAGCAAAGTTTTTTTTTATATAATTAAAAAAAGAACAAGTAGATAAAAGAATAGAAGAACCCTTGTGTTAGAGTGTAATTTTTTTAAATAAATAAAAAGAAAAAAGTAGATAAAATAGAAAAAGAACAGAGAGTGCTAGTGTCAGAAGGAAGGTATGTGTTTTTAGCTGTTTCTTGGAAGAAGGCTAAGGAATCAGCTGCTTGGGTTAAATTGGGCAGGTCATTCTACCAGGAAGCAACAGTTAAGGTAAATGTCCGTGAAAGTGATTTTGTGCTACTTTGGGATGGCATTACAATGCCCTGTTCATCTGCAGAACACAAGCTTCTGAAAGGGCACATAGGGGCACATAATTTAGGTAAAAGGGTGCGCTCTGCTCAGTGGTTGTTTTGTAGACAGACATCAGTGCCTTTAATGCAAGCAGCTATTGGTAGCCAGTGCAAATTAATGAGTTTTATTTGATAATAGAGTTAATATAATAATTGTAATTTAAATATACAGCCAAAATGTGGCAGCTGCGATACAGAACTGTTGCTCTAGTTTTTTCCACTCTCTCACACACTTACCTCATCTGTGGGCTGTTGGAGAATTGGGAAAAGCTTTTCTAGTTGCTCCAAACCCACCAGTGCAAAACTGTTCACTGCCTCAACTGCAAAGGCAGACATACAATTAAATCACCCTTAAAGACATGCATTTTGTTAAATATTTTAGAAGTGTATCTGTTTCATTTTCCATTGGAAATTTGAGATTTTTCCAGGTTTTTGTTAGCTCAGTGTTAGAGATACCATATGAGAGACTCACTTTCTGGTTCTAGGTTCTGTAGCAGAGGTGCTGCTCGTTTCAGGGCTGCTGTGGATGCACTACGGACACCCAACTCTGCTACACCCCCCACAAACCCAAGCAGCGGATAGCGACATTTCACACCCATGTAGACGGAAGAAGCCTGCTGCAGCGCTGAGCTGACGAGTGGCAGTTTTGCCACACGCTTTAACACATTCCCCTGCAGAGGTAAGTCAGTGTCTTATTAAAAATAGTAATGATGCAATAGATAAATAGTGTGGAGTGACCCTTTCTCTTTAAGCAAGAAATCTTACCTCACTGTTTCTTGTTTTAGACATGTCTGCTTTATGCTCTGAAAGCAAAACAGAAAACATTAAAGTATGCTATAGTGGCATGTCAATACAGTTCTGTATTCGATATTCGACCTGCCCATGCCAAATCAGCTGATGTCACAAGACAATATTAGTCTATGTCAGAAACCCTTGCTGTGGAAACTTCATTAAGCGTTTACACCACACAGGCCAAAAATGTTTTAGCAGTAAAATACAGAATTTGGGGGAAAATAGGTTATGCAGCATCAATAACTACTGTGGCTTTTGTAGAAACTTTTATGAAAAAAAGTAATGCACAAAAGACCAGTTTCTTTTTAGGTATATTTGAGAAACATTCATGCAGTGAAAAATATTGTGGGTTAAAAAGTGTCAGTGGATTAGAAGCTGACGTTTAATAACCGGTGCCCCTGAAATGTCATATGAAGCCCAAGAACTTCAACCAGAGGCAAAGAAGCCATCCAAAAACAGGCATTTTAAAATGTTTTTGAAGTCTTTCAAACATATCTTCTCATCAAATTGAATCTCCAGATCAAAGGGTTCTTTAGAATGTTATCTCATGGAATAAAATCCAACTGTGTCATATCTCATCAAAGCATTCTCTGTTTATAATATCAAATTTAATACACTTACTGCACAGAAGTGGCCACTCTTCAGATCCCAATGGAAGTCTAAGCAAATGCTTACCTGCGAAAAAATAAAAACTCTGAATAAATACTAAAGATAAAGATAATAATCACAACAAAAACACACGTAGCATCTGCCTTAATAAACGGTCTGCTTGTGTGTGAAATAAATGAAAAAATATTTTTAAGATGAAGACCAGACATGATACTAAACTTGTAATGCTTGTGTGAATTTGAAAGAGACAACTAATCATTCTGGTAAACTCTCAAATGCTTCATATCATGTTTGCCTTTCATTATCTAATATATAAGATGCACTAATAACTGATCCTGGTTTAAGACACTAATTAGGCACATGTTCTTGTCTGTTACAGTAAAACAAAATGATCAGTTTCTCTCAGAAACTGTATAGTTAAGAGGATATACATTTAAAATGCTGCACAAGTTTTGTAATAAACAATACGTATGTCTATTTCACATTTATTTATTAAGACTGTAAAACTATTTCAAAATAAACCAGTGTTTTAGAGTATTTGTGACAACAGATTGCGTATTTGTCATGCTTTTGGTTATTATAGAGTAGACACTAAGCAGAGAGTCAAAAAATGTCAAAACAGCAGTAGTTCTTACCTTTGAGATGAATGAGTGAGTCCTTTGAGGTTAGTAAAATGTAGAAATAAAAAATGTGTTTTATAGATTTTAATTGCAATCCCACTACGTTCGCCCTTTATATTAGGTCTCGGACTTTGTCTGCTATGTTTGAACCAAGGATTTGTTGGATGGTTTTGTCATTTTTCATGGTAGATGCATGTGATGCCCCACATTTAGGGTGCGGCCAGTCCACGTATGACGAGACGTTTGCTAGTTTGTTGGTTTACCTAACAGTGACAAAGACAGTCTTAGGATTGTGTGATTGTGTCTGTTTCTCACATATGCGCTTTGATTAAATTGCATTGATTCAGATGTTAAAGTGTTTTGCATGAGGTATCATGTTTATTCCAGAATTATCTTTATTCTTTAAAATCTGTAGAAGGACAATATATATATATATATATATATATATATCAATGCAGATCTTTATTGTAATCAACAGACAAGTAGAGTTGTATGACTCTAAAAAAAAATTGTATGAACAACAAATCTCAAAGAATGTAACCTAAATGTAGCCTAAACTGATCTATGAATACTGTACATCTGCTGTGTACAGAGAGTCTAGTCATATATGTCTAGTCAGTTATAATTAATGTCACAGTTCAAAAGTTTAATGGGTGTTGAGCTCCCTTTATATCAGCATTCCTGTTCTGATTTAGAAATTGAATGAGGAAACATGGTCTACCAATAGCTTGAGGTTTCTTCCAAGAAAATTAATTTTTCATTGGAGATGAATAAGTACCTTAAGGTCATTTGACGTCGCCAAATCATATTGAAACCCTTTCACAAAGACTCTCTTTGGAGATATATCCGTTTGTCTTAATTCCCAAGTTAAAAAACTAGTCAGTAAACCGAACCTTTTAATAAGTGTAAACAATCATTTGACAATTTGAGCCTGGGAAATTCCTCAGACTTGCCATGGAGCTTCTGGAGCAAAAAAAAAAAGAAGACACTCTTGTGTTATTTCATTTCCTAGTCAAACTTATCTGATAAGATTTAAATATCGGAATTTTTTACTACCAATAATTTTAGCTGTGATATAAGAGCGAGATAAAGAAACCCTTATGGTGAATTTAGTGATTGGTAAAAAAATCTAATTTTATTTGACGTCACTGCTAACGCCACAGATATTTGCTTTGGTTTAGCTTTAATATCGTTCATCTACTTTGACACTTAAATATTGGCCTGTTTTGATTTTCTGGGTCAATATCACCATAGAGTGCCTTTCAACCCTCATAATACTCAAAGCTTTTGGTCATAAATAGTAGACACTCGAGTACTATAGAAACATATTAGCTGAGCTCCCACACATTTTTTTTTTTTAGATAATTATGGGCCATTATTCAAAGCATAAACCATAAGATGTGTCCACCCTGTCATGGACATATATATTACTGTTAAATACGTTTTCATTGCAATATTAAAATACAAATGATATTTTCTGAAAGGTATGATGTCCCTTTCCTAAACAGGGTTGTTTGTTTGCTTGCAAATTATAAATACATAAAAGATTTGATGTGAACCATGTGTTTTTAAAGAAACTCATTAAATTCGCACATGTGTTTGTTCTTATTTGGAGAAAACTGTGATATTTGGATGCAGTTTTTTGTTTGCATGTTATTGACCCCCCACCTAGCTATTTAACACACTGGATTATATAGATATGATTGAATTATTGTTTAAAATATTATTTTAAAATATCAAGATGACAGGGTGGACCAGCTCATTACAGCGTGGACACATAAAGCAGAGCACACAAAGCATGACAAAATATGACAATGAAACATTTATTAAATTAAAAAAACAAAAATCAAAAATAATAATAATAATAATTACATTCTCAATCACATTGATATATACCCCACCCCCCCCCCCCCCCCAATTTTAGTTTTTAGCAATATTAACTACAAATGAATGCTGTGTCCATCCTGTGATGTGTATGTCCGTCCTATCAAGTCTAAGTGGCAGACAGGGTGGACATTTTGAGCTTCAATTAGCATATTAGTTTACAACAAACTGTGACTAGCTAAATAGTTAGTCTGGTTGCTGAAGAGAATTTGGTGTATTTAAACTTACATATTTTGAAAATGCTGTATTCTAATCACTTCCGGTATATTTTATGCCGACAAGGTGGACATGTTAAGCTTGGGAAAAGCAAGTAAGCAAACTCATATGAAGAAAATTTGTCAGTTTCACCAAAGTCACCAACTAACTCAGCTCAGCCGTTAAAATTCCCACCACTGAAGAGACAAAAAATCTGTTGTCCAGATGTCACTAAAGGGGACGGCCCTTTCTCAAAGGGGCAGATTTCCCAATACGACAGGGTGGACAACCATTCAAGGGACATGGACAAACTTGTCTTTTTTATTAAATAAAAATATTGTTTTTATTACCAAATGGTCAATACACTCAAATTGACTGAAAAATAATAATAGGAGAATGAAATTAAAAAAATTAATTATTTCACTATATTCTACTCTCATTAAAATTTAATGAGCAGTGCATGGGACATAGCAAAATAACATGCATCATCCTACACAAAACTTAAAAAAAATCTAGAAAATGTATCAAAAGAGCCAAATAATGCTTTTGTTATGAATATAAAAACTTGGCCTAATATCACACCCTTTCATATTCATTTTATGTTAATGAGAGTTATGGGAGTCAAATGAGTTATGTACAGGACACCAAAAGGCACCCTACAGTGATACTGGCCCTTCCAAAGGTTCTTAACTATTTATGGCTCATCTCATCCAGAGGCACATTTTGAAAATATACAAATAATTTAGATATTGAAGTGAAAATATACTAGAAGACAGAACTGAATTGTGTATCACGTTTATTTTGCACATTCAGTGGGTGTTAAGAACACTAACATACAGGTGGGTGTGTAACATTAGCAGAGATCTCACAGCATTTTGCAGTACAGTATATGTCAAATATTCACAAGATATTTTTTTTTAGTTTGCACTAATACAACATTTTGCACAGTTTCCTGCCAATTCATTTTTTGAACACCAAAGTGATGACTTTTTAAAATACTTTTTTAATCTATTGTGTATTTTTTTTCTTCTGTGTGTGTTGTTTATCACATGGATTGAATCTTTTAGCATCTTTCATTTTGTCATACCAGTGATCCGACACAAAAAAGTATCTTCTATACGAAAGACATGACTGAGTGTATAGTGTGCGCTTTTATACAGGGGAGTGTGGCTTGACCATGTAAGAAACTTGAATGGAAAGAAACGTTTTTCCATCCAGAATTACAGTTTTGAATCTAACATCTCTATGACAGACAAACCAGCTGACCACTAGTGGATAATTTGTACGGAATTCATCAGGAATGTTTGCATGTATGTATAAGAAGTGACACTGTGTGTCTTGAGCTTCCCAGATCTGTTATTGTCCCTGCTCTGCTGGGTCTCCTGAATCTTGGGCATATTTCCTGCTTGGAATGGAAATCGAGAATAAGTTTCTGGTTTTCATAAATAAATTTAAAATAGTCTAAATGTAAAAATCATAATAGTCTTTTTAGAGGCGGCATAAACGCAATGCCAATTGTCCTTAAATACATTTAACAAAAGGGTAGTAAGGGTAGTAATCCAAAATATGCTGCTTAGGTATGTTTTGAAGCATGGCTGCTGGTTTGAGCTGGTTTAAGCTGGTCCTTAGCTGGTCATGAGCTGGTTTAAGCTGGTTCTTAGCTGGTCATGTGCTGGTCCTAAGCTGGTCCTAAGCTTAAACCCAGCTTAAACCAGCTCAAACCATCAGCCATGCTTCAAAACATACCTAACCAGCACATGCTGGATTTTTCAACAGGGTAAACAAACATTTTATTTTATTTAAATGTATAAAATACTAATAAGAAAACACATAATATGTATCTTTAAACTACAAAACCAATAACTACATGTTGTCATATTAACAACCAGTCAGTCAATATGCTGATTAGTTACACTTAAATAGAGTTTTTTTTGCAGAAGTGCAATAGAAGAACCATTTTTAGTTCCCCAAAGAACCTTTAAGTGGACATTCTAGTATTCTTCAGAAGCTTTTTCCTATTTTTTTTTCCACTTCCACATGGAAGGTTCCATAGATGTTAAAGGTTCTAAATGGAACGCCAATAAGGAACCTTTATTTGTAAGAGCGTACTGTACTTGTATTGTGTGTTTTATATATTAAAAAAAAACTGATTCATTAGAATAATTTGTTTAGGAATCCTAGTATACTAATTGTGCTAAATGATCTTGATTCAGTAAAAAAAAACTGTCTCATAGAATCCTTTTTTTTAGGAGTCACACTAAACTGCACTGTATGTTTTTGATTCATTCAAAAGAATTGACTCATTATTCGTTCAGGATTCGTACGGCACTGGTCACACTGTATGGTTTTGATTCAATTAAGGGACTGAATCATGAGCCATTTATTCTGTAATTTGACTACACAGGGCTCACTATCTGTTTCACGCTGTAAAATTCAGTAGCGGTGTTATGGCACTGCTGAATTAATTGTGCAGAAAATTTAGAAAACAGGAAACTCCAAGGTTTTTAATATAGGGTTAGCTAAAAAATGCATGCCAAACGTCATTTGTTTCCAGTATTGGTTCCAAATCTTAATTCTTACTTCATATGAAATACAGTACACTCTATGCCAAATTCAGACCTCAGACTTGATAAATAAACAGAGAGGAGCACCAATCAGAGATAAAGGCCCAGGCAATCGGCAGGCACACTGGCATACCATCTAGATCTTGAGGGAAAGCACAGTACAAATCAAACAGCATGACTTGAGTTCTCATCATAAAAGAGAGACGTGACAGTGATAAAAGACAAAAAAGTGGAACTGAGGTGATGAGGTATGCTAGAAGAACAGACTGATAGAATTACATGAACATCTTCCCTCCTTGACTTAATGAACTACAAATGATAAAACGCTACATATCTTTCCATTGCTCATACATCACACCAAAGGACCAGAACGACCCCGTAATATACCAGAGCTTTCCAGCTCCAAACTACGAACACACCTCTTTGTCTATCTCTATATCACATAGGATTTAAAATGAAAGTGAATCCAATCCACCTCGAAAAGGCCATTTGATGACATTGGCTAGTACAATCTACGAAACAGTGAACCACTGTTTTATGTTGAAATGAAGCACTGATTCATACAGACAGTGACATTCAGAGTGAGTCTGTAGCATAGCAGTGCAGATTAAGTAGTTCAGGGCCAGATTTATTCAAAGTGCGTGATGAAATCATTGCACAAGCAATAAATCTGACCCAGAGTGCTGCCAGTAGGGCTATTGTTGTACAATCACATGACTCAACTTGTAGCTGTGGAGAATGTGACACAGCAGGAATCTCCAAAACGGAACAGAACAAACCATACTTCAGCGTAGACCATACAACCTCTGTGTCACTTCAGTGCATTTCCTCGTACAGTGGAGAATCAGTGCATATCAAAGGACGTGCGTCACAAGTTCTTTCAGAACTCCTTCCACAAATGTCAAAAAATGTGGAATTCTGAAAATCAGATGCGTCAAAAAAAGAGAGCCTGTTTAATGTGTGCCAGCATCACTAATCCACACAATGTCCTGTACTGGAGTGAAATATGGAGCATTAAGACATGCGTTAAGCTTTATTAGGACAGTTACAGAATCCCAAACCTCATAAGTTCCTAACAGTCTGTTTTTTGTTGTTTTGGTCTCGTTTATTATTTATCATGTATGTTTGTGTTCATATGTGTGTGCATGTTTAGTGAGCAACTGCGTGAGAAAGTGTGATTTTGTGTTTTTAAAAAGATTCATTTCCGAGGCCCATCATTGCATCAGCAATGATGCAAAAGTTGGCTTAAGTCTTTTTTTTTTTTACAAGTCCTCCTGAAGATCAGTTACCTTCTATGGTAACAAAGGCATCTTTTCCCAGATCTCTCTCTCTCCCTCTCATTATTAGTTTCCTGTGTGCCTGTGTTTGAGCGTGTGTGCGGAGAGAGAGCGTGGTGAATCTCTAATATTCGTTGAGCGTGTGCCACTTTGAGATTTGGCGCCGTGGGTTTTGGCAGACCTCTTGCCAGTGGGCAGCTCCCAATGGGCAGGGGCTGTTTGCACCGAGTACCAGGCGTCCCAAGGCCTGGTTTTTAGTAGTGCGGTCAAAGTCCATGACCAGGAACTCGATAGAGATGTCTGGAAGCAACTCAGCCGGCACGTCATAGATGAAGGATTCGTTAAAGACTGGATTGAGCGTGCATTTTTTCACATGCGTTTTCTTCTTGGCGATGCGCTTGTGGCCATAAAACACATTCAACTTCACGTACGGATCTGGGACACAAAATAAGACGGGTCATTAGATACTATACTGTAGTTTTACATTAATTTAATATATTAGAATTTTAAAAAATAATGTATAGTGCCAGTCGAAAGTTTTAGAACAGTAAAACTTTTAATGTTTTTTAAAGAAGTCTCTTCTGCTCATCAAGTACAGCAAAAACAGTAACATTTTGAAATATTTTTACTATTTAAATTAACTGTTTTCTATTTGAATATATTTTAAAATGTAATTTATTCCTGTGATTTCAAAGTTAATTTTTAGCATCATTACTCCAGTCACATGATCCTTCAGAAATCATTATAATATTCTGATTTGCTGCTTAAAAAAAAAAAAAAAATTATTATTATTATTATTATTATTATAATTATTATTATGTTGAAAACAGTAGAATTTTTTCAGGTTTCTTTGATGAGCAGAAAGTTCAGAAGAAAAGAAGCTTTTGAATGGTATAGTGTATAATGTTATAAATACTTTTTAATTCAGATAAATGGTGATTTTTGGGTCTTTCTATTCATCAAAGAATCCTGAAAAATTTTACTAAACTGTTTTAACTAATAATAATAATGATAATAATAATAATAATAAATGTTTCTTGAGCAGCAAATCAGCATATTAGAATGATTTCTGAAGGACCACGTGACTGGAGTAATGATGCTGAAAATGTAGCTTTGATCACAGATATAAATTACATTTTAAAATATATTCAAAAAGAAAACAGTTATTTTAGATAGTAAAAATATTTAAACATTTTAGTGTTCTTGATGTACTTTGGATCAAATAAATGCAGGCTTGCTGAGCAGAAGTGACTTCTTTAAAAAACATAAAAAATCTTACTGTTCAAAAACTTTTGACTGGTAGTGTAATTTGTTAAATATACACTGTGTATATTTTACCCAAAGTGTAGGGTCTGTATTATTACTTTTTTTTTATATCAATAACCAATGATTAATCAAAATTGACAGTAAAGACATTTATTGTGTTACAAATAAATCTATTTCAAATAAATGCTGTTCTTTTGAACTTTCTATTCATGAAAAATCCTGAAAAAAATATATCACAGTTTCCACAAAAATATTAACAAGCACAAATGTTTTCAATATTACTAAAAATAAGAAATGTAACTTGAGCACTGGATTAGCATATTAGACTGAAGTAATGGCTGCTGAATTTTCAGCTTTGCCATCATAGGAATAAATTACATTTTAAAATATTCAAATAGAAAATTGCAATAGTATATAATAGAATTACTGATTTACTTATTTTTGATCAAATAAATGCAGTCTTGGTGAGCATAAGAGCCCTGCTTAACATTTAAAAAAACATTTACTGACCCTAAAACAAAATGAGTGTAATAAACTAATTTAAATGTACACTTACTTCCAGATAGGCCAGTGATGTCCAATTTTGGAAGGTGTTTCGCTTTTAACACCACCACACTCAGTCTGTGAGAAACAGGCTGATAGGACAAAGAGACCAGCAGCTCTCCACGGCTCACACACTGCAGAAATGCAAATACACAGAAACAAAAGTTTAAATAAGTTGCATAAGTCAACCAGTTTAAGTGGATAAGACAATATAATTATTGAATAGTCCTCTTTGATTCTATTCAGTGCTGTGCTTTGATCAACATTAAAGTACATGTGAGAATATCCCTGGGTTCACTATGCACCTCCACAGCACTAGAAGAACTGCAGCATAAGCAGGTAAGTAATAATGTGATCTTCAGCACATGGTGTATTAGCAAAGGAACTGATCAGATGCATAATAAGTACAAAAAGAGTGTGGCTGATGGATTGTTAATAACTTCTGTTTATCTTCGCAGTTCATTCTCTTGAGTTTAGGTTCTGTGTGGAGGCACAAGAAGGCTTTCATGTACGTGCCAACTGAATTGTCTACGCATCATCTAAACCCACTCAGTGAGCAGGAGGAAAAGTAAATTTATCAATGACTACAAACGGCAGTAGGAGGATGATTCAGTGCTGAGCTCATACAAGTGTCAGACTTATAATAGGACCAAGATGAATCAGTCACACAGCGCCAGCACAAATTAAATGCAGGACATAACTGTTAAATTTAAACTGAAACACATAGAAAACAAAATGTACTAAGCTTTAAACCTTCAGACGAAGTTGACTTAAAGGGATAGTTCACCCATAAATGAAAATTACCCCATTGATTTACTCACCCACAAGCCATCCTAGGTGTATATGCCTTTCTTCTTTCAGACGAATTAGAGTTATATTAAAAAAGGTCCTGGCTCTTTCAAGCTGTATAATGGCAGTGAATGGGGGTTGAGATTTTGATGCCCCTTAAAGTGCATAAATCCATCATAAAAAGTGCTCCACATTTACGGTTTCTAAAGTTTTTCTAAAGTTTTAAATACGGATATTATTCTTATACAAACACATGGATTTGCTTCAGAAGGCCTGTATTAACCCCCCGGAGCCGTGTGGAGCACTTTTTATGGCTTGAGATGGCTTGAGGGTCAGTAAATCATGGGATAATTTTCATTTTTGGGTGAACTATCTCTTTAAGTCGGCTAACTTTTTGATACTGATAAGAATAAACTGAACTCACAGCACTGGTCTACTGGATTTGGCTTTATTATGGTTATGTAATGTTAATATTTAAATATTAAATATTACATGCGTAATATATATTGTTATAAATAATGAAAAATATACATTTAATTTTATGATATTTTATGTCATAAATACAAAAATATTTCTTATATATATATTTTTTTTCAACAATATATATAATAAATAATAAAAAAAAGTATTCTTGCTTTTAACCTTTCTTTTTTCATTCTGCATGTAAGAGTAAGAGTGGGCGTGGCCATTAGTAAATTTAATGGGTGTGGCTTCCGGTCTCATCTGCATCCAGCTATTTTTAGCTGTACAAAACAGCTTGTTTTTTGCTTGATTTCCAGAAATACCATGTTATTTTAATATATTATCTTAATTATGAACACTGGTTTGTACTGCAGTTTTACCATTTACTACACATTGTTATTCTTCTCATTATTTCCCTATAAAGGCTAACAAAACCCATAGTCTCACCCATAAACTTACTTCTGCATTGAAGAAAAAGGTGGATAGGATAGACTCAGTTTGTGGCTCATGTTTTTGTGTGTGTGTGTGTGTCTGTTGCTCACCTGCATACTTCTCTTTGTGATCTGTTGCGTAATATGAACCCTGCCTGTACTCGGGTCCACGCCTGCCAGCGGTACCATCGCCTCCCCTATCACATCGTCTCGTGAAAACCGATCAAAGCTGAGCACCAGGAAATGCAGAGTGAGATCCGACAGAGAGCTGTACGGCATGCCATAAAATGTGAAGGTCTCATCAAACGCCGGTTCCAGAGTCTTCCTCAGGACCCGAGTCTTAACGCGATGTTTCTTCTCTGGGAGAATGGTCATCTTCACATAGGGGTCAGCGCTGCCCGCCTGACCTTCCACTGCTGGTAGCCCCCGAGCTTCCAGGATGGTGACCACCAAGGCCTTCTTGGGGAAGTTATAATCGATTGCAATGCTGAGATCTCCTCGGCTGGGCTCATCTGCAGGGGTGAAGGGCGTAGCCGTACTGGAAACCGTTGTACTGGAGGTCTGACTGCTGCTTGCAGAGCTGCTGTCCAGACAGCAGTAATCTGCACGCACAGGAAGTTCCCTCTCCAGCTTGGGAACCTCATGACCACTTTCCTCAAGCCTCATCTGCATTTGTTTCTCTCCCAGCAAGCCGCTTTCTACTGCCGAATCCATATCTACCAGCACCACTGGCCGACCCTTGTTGCTTTGAGCCCCGTCGGTGGTCTGGGATATGGCTTGGCGTGCCACTCGTATGATTCTTTTGCTGCTGGTAAGCGTCTCGGGGTAGATGCTCATTCCTTTCAGCATGTGAATAAACCTGTACGGTGGGTCTGTGAGAGGATCGCTTTGTTCCGATTGGATCCCGTGAAGCTTGTAGTTTGTCCTGTTGTAATCTTTCTGACAGCAAGTCCACACAAAGATTAGTGCAATGACTGCAACGACCAACACACCGGCACCGATAAACCCCGCCAGCACTGGGGACATATCTAAAAGAGAAAAACAGAGACAGAAGATTAAACCGACTGGTGAACAACTCAGTCGCATCCATCTATATTCATCCACAGCACATTCATACCTGAAGATGTTCACAAGCCTAAATCGTAAAGAATAAAATAACAGGCTTTCTCGTTCTAGATGGTTAAAGCACAACAGCTCCGAACATGCAGACACTGACAAACCCACGGCAGACTCGCTCTATATCTACTTCATGCCCACTCCACCCGCAGATGCAGAGGAACACAATCATCCCACACAGAGACGACTGGATCCGGTCTCACGCTACAACAACACAGCTATGAAATATTAAAAATCATTCTCTAGGTGTCTTTACACCTGGTTCTGAGTACATACAAAGCTTTATACAACAGTTCTTTCTGGTCCTCGAAACTGAGAGGAGTGCGATATTCTAGTGATATCGCAACTCCAACTGTTTCACCTTATATCACTCCACTTACAGTATTTCTCACAGCTAGTGTCATGGCGGACACCCAATCCACTATAATATTTTAAATAATACTGTTTTTGTGTTACGGAATGTCATTTTTTTTAGGTGAGAATGTACTTGTTTAGACTTAAAATATGGCATTTGTTAATAAAGATAACGTCTATTTGAAAATTTGCTTCGATGTTTTCGGAGATGTGAGTTTTAGCCATTTAGCGGTCATGAACCCATGAACCATGAAATGGTGTTGTAAACAAGCAAGTTATTTTTACTGTAAACAACACCTTGTAAGACGCAGCCAACAAATTCACTGAGCAGCGCCGTCTTCGAAATATTCCCTCAACAGTTGAAAGGATAATATGACAAAGATATCGCTCTCCTTAGTAGACATTCAGACTAATGTTTTATTGTGAATATGAGATTGAGCTGAAGAATGAATGCTGTACAGATACAGGTAATCACACTCGCTCAGTCCATCTCTCTCTCATAATACTCAGCTCCACATAATACACTGCTTTTAATACAGTAATACAATAAGCTTTTAATGAAGCAACTCAACATTTCAGCTCACAAATACTAGTTCTAAAGCGACATTTTCAAATTAGTAACAGAGGCTTAGGCTCAGCTGTTAAACTGTCAACATGCCTACGGCCAAATCACACACTACTCGTGTGATATTGCTCGTGTATTGGAGTGTTTGTCATTGGCATGTAAATGCATTTAACAGTATGTCACATTAGAAATGTTGTTTAAAGGCATCTTTTTGACATAAATATGCTATGAAGTTGACCTTAGAATAGAATTTGTATCAAGGTTTACACAAAAACATGGAACTGTAAGCTTTAACTGTTTTCAACATTAATAATAAGAATTGTTTCTTGAGCACCAAATAGCATGTTATAATGATTTCTGAAGAGTGAAAAAATAAAAATAAATAGGAATATAAAATTTTTAATACTGCAATATATTATTGGATTTATTGTATTTTCAATCAAATAAATAGAGCCATGGTGGAGATCACAGACTGATTTTTATCAACCCCAAACTTTTGTATTGTGTATGTGTGTCCTTGTGTTGTCAAGACAGTGACTTAATTAAGACTAAGACTGATGACAAAAGAACGGAAAAACTCTCGTTTGATGCTGATATATGGCTATTGTAAGATGAGCTGCTCAGACATGATTTTCCCAACAATGAATCTTTATGCTGATCACTCTATCCGCACCACAATACCATTTTACGAGGTCACAGTGACCTAACTTATGACATCAGATACTGGATGCCTGAGTGGCAAAGACAAAGATTCAGAAAAGAATCAAATTCGTAGAAGAGTCTAAGCATCACAGCCCAAAAAGCCAAAATGAACAGTGTGACGCAGACAGAAAAAGATTTTTGCCAGTGCTCCACCCAGTCTGTCGTTCTTTGCTCCATCACTCTCACCCAACCCCAGACAAAGACCATCACCCCACTTGCTAGATGATGCAAGACTTGGCAGGCTCTGAAAAAACAGCTGCTCCAATTACCTGGAAACATCCCATGGGGCGTATGAAACGAAAACACACGCAAACAAAGAGGAGAGACACCCACCTCACTCACACGTACACAGTTTCGCTTGAGTTTTTAATCAATGCAGTGAGAGTAGCAAAGCTTCTGACCTCTCAATGACTTTTGAAAGCCTGATTTTTGGTGTATTTCTCAGGATATAAATCAAAAGTACATCCCTTCAGAGTCCTGACAGGTGTGTCTAGACATGCGGACACAGTAGAGTTATCAAATATCAAAAACTAGTGAAACATCTGTCTAGGGTAATGGTAGCTAGTTTGCTAGTTGAAACATAGCAGGAAGGGGAGAACTGCGTGGGTTGCTAAATAAGCCCTATCAATGTTATGCCCTTGAGGAAAGCAGTTAGTGAACTGTAAGGTCCTTCAGATGAAAAGAATTCAGTAAATTACTGTCTGTAAGTAAGGAACGATGAGTTAAATGATGTGTGCTCTGACTTTCCCATACCGTAAAATGGCAATACACAGTACTGTCTACAGCAATTTAATCAATTCAAGACATCAATTCACCAACCCTGACAGAAATTAGTACTGCCAGTTATTCCAGCACTGTGGTCTCTGAGTGCATACGTCATATCAGAATGATACAGCAAAACATCTAGAAAAAGCTTAATCTTTGTCCCATTTAAAGTCGTAATGCAATGGAAGTAGCGGGATTTTTTTTTTTCTGTGAATTACATTTAAGTGAAACTGATTATTGGAAAGATAAAAATGTAGGGCGGGACTTTGATTGTTTGGGTGGTTGTTGATTGAATGGAGGCAAATCGGGCAAGAAAGCTGACTAAATGTTTGGAGAAGTAGGGCGAAAATCATCAGAGAAATCTGATGATTTCACAAGAAGATTAAGATATGACACTGATTAAAAATTATGAGTTAAAAATTAAACACGAATGAACCGTTCACAATAAGATCATTAAGAAAATTGCTGTGGTGAACTTCCATTTCATGCTGACTTGAAAAAAAGTCTGATTTTAGGTTTCGAGCCAATACCCAAAGAATTTTGAATTCATTCAAAATTAATCACAGATTAGCTGGTTGTACCTCGAACAACATAAGATCCACCATTGTAAAAAATCAAAGAAAGCAAAGAAATTGTTTGCTACACCTAATACTGTCTTACAGGATTCTAAACAAGGTCCTAGTGTAAATCCTGCATGACTCTGCACATCCTCCAAAGCTCATGGTGCCTGCTCTTTGTATACATGTACAGCCCACAGTGAGAGTGGGCAACGAAGCTGTGTCTGGAACGTAAACGTCTCTCGGAGGCTCATGCCAGATGGAGGTGGGCGCTGTGGTGCCAGCTGGTGCTGGCATCAGATCCGAGGACACTCCTTTCCGTCACGTTATCTCACTTCCTCACACACGACACGGTTTTGCCTTTACGTTAGCCCTAAAGAGTTACATTTCCTTAAAGATAATGCTTTTCATATCAGTTTAGTAATTAAACACATAAAACAGAGAACGACAACTTAGTTCTACTCCGTTTTTAGCTTCTCTACTAAAATGTTAATCTTAATTGAGGTGTAGTATAGAAGAAATCAATTCTGTATTATTCTGATAGTAAACAAACTGCTTTTAAACTTAATTCCAATATATTTTATGTTGTATACTAATATTATTTACAAAATCATTCATCCTTACGCCACTTCCATAATTGGAATATTATTTATCCTCAAGCCCTGTTAGTTATCCGATCACTGTACATCAGAACGAGGTGAGAAGATCATCTTAACACTTATACTGTCTGTTTATACCAAACACCACGATCCTGTAGAATTTACCGGTATTAAACTCTCAATTTACACCCTAAACCAGTGGTTCTCAACCATACGGCCATTAAAATAAGCGAAAACAAGCTTTGAAATATGGTAAAACAACTAAAATCTATCTATCTATCTATCTATCTATCTATCTATATATATATATATATATAAATATATTTTTTTTTAAGTAACATACATTTTCAAGTTATTTCAAACTATACAATACTTTATTTGTAAGTAAAAAAATATATATACATATTTTTAAGCTCTGTGTCTTTATTAATTATTCTGTAAATCACAAATGACTGGAAAAGTCATGGTGTCTTTGAATATTGCTGAGGAAAATAGGTGGTCTTGGAGCCAAAAAGGTTGAGAACCACTTCCCTAAATGACACCTGTCAAAGAGCAGCTGAGAGCAAAAGATTTTTTTTATTCTTTTTTGTCCATACAAATTAAACTCTGTGGGACATGAGGGTGTGTAAATGATGATGAATTTTCACGTTAAACTGTTCCTATAAGAGGGTAAATAATTGAAACTAGCAGAGAACCACTGATAGATACACTGGACCACAAAACCAGTCATAAGTAGCATGGATATATTTCTAGCAATAGCCAACAATACATTGTATGATTCAAAATGGTGTATTTTTCTTTTATGCCAAAAATCATTAGGATATTAAGTAAAGATCAGGTTTCATTAAGATATTTTTGTACATTTCCTACCGTAAATATATCAAAACTTCCTTTTTGATTAGTATTATGCATTGCTAAGAACTTCATTTGGACAACTTTAAAAGCAATTTTCTCTATATATATATTTTTTTTTTATTATTATTATTTTTTCACCCTCAGATTCCAGATTTTCAAATAATATCTTGGCCAAATACTGTCATATCCTAATAAACCATCCATCAGTGGAAAGCTATTTATTCAGATTTCAGATAATATTTACATATAAATTAAAAAAAAAACAAAAGACCTTTATGACTGGTTTTATAGTCCAGGGTCACAACTGAGCTTTTGACTCAAATCTTATAGTTACTGAGATGGAGCCCTTGTAATAAATTCCCCGTGTGACAACTAGCCCCTATAGGTTAGCTGGTGAATTTGAGGACACATGGGTGGAGACTGTAATCTCAGCGGTGCGCTTGTGCGTTATTAACAAACAAAGAGCCTTCGGGTCCAGTCCGGAATAGACATCACGTCATTCATGCTCCCATCTCATTGCGCATCACTCTATTAAAACACTTTTGCAACATGGCGACGTTCAGAAACGCTCACAATTTAACATGAATGTACAACATACAGTCTATTGATGTTAGTTATACAGTCTTGATATATGAAGCTCAACAAGCATTGTCTAAAACAACACATCCCAAATTAATATCTTAACCAGGTCAGGTGTGTCCATAATGCGTAATGTTCATATCTCAGGCGTGTCGGAATGGCTCAGGCCTGCGGTATACTCACCGTACGCCGCGCGTATTTCAGTGATCTCAGCCATTTTGAGGGTTGGGCGCGATGCTATCCGGATAACAGGCGTGGAAAAAACAATAAATGTCGACGCTCCTTCGTTTAGCTGATATAATGTAGATGATTCATGGCTACATCTCTACGGTACGCGGTGTCCTCGTCTCTGCTCTGGTACAGGCCGTTGTCGGATGCTGCGCGCTGAAGGATGCTGAGCGTCGGGATGCACTGCGTCAGATTGAGAGTCTGACTGTAAGTACCGCCCACCAGCAGCGCGCATCTCATGGACAGCATCCAAACACTGTACCGTCCTGTATTTTCCAGCAATTTTATATGCGCAGAGCTACAAAAAGTCGTTTCTCAGTTCAGAACTCAGTTTTTTTTAGATGAGTCTCTTCTGCTCACCAAGCCTGCATTTATTTGATCCAAAGTAGAGCAAAAACAGTACAATTTTGAAATAATTTTACTATTTAAAACAATGGTTTTCTATTTCAATATATTTTAGAATTTAATTTATTGCTGTGGTTTCAAAGTTGAATCATTACTCGAGTCACATGATCCTTCAGAAATCATTCTAATATTCTGATTTGCTGCTCAAAAAACATTTATTATTCTTATGTTAAAAACAGCTGAGTAGAATTTTTTTTTAGGTTTCTTTGAAGTTCAGAAGAACGGCATTTATCTGAAATAGAAATCTTTTTGTCTTTATCATCACTTTTGATCAATTTAATTAATTTCTAGAATTTCTATAATTATACTGACTTCAAGCTTTTGAATGGTATAGTGTATAATGTTACAAAGGCTTTTTATTTCAGATAAATGCTGATTTTTGGATCTTTCTATTCATCAAAATCCTTAAAAAGTATACTCATCTGTTTTAAATATTGGTAATAGTAATAATAAATGTTTCTTGAACAGAAAATCAGCATATTAGAGTGATTTCTGAAGGATCATGTGACTGGAATAATGATGCATGAAAATTTAACATTGATCACAGGAAAAAAAATAAATTTTAAAATATATTAAAATAGGAAGCAGTTATTTTAAATATTAAAATCATTTCACAATATTACTGCTTTTGCTGTATTTTGGATCAAATAAATGTAGGCTTGGTGAGCAGAAAAGACTTCTTTAAAAAGACATTTAAAATCTTACTGTTTGAAAACTTTTGACTGGTAGTGTGTTAAAGTGTGCAAACAAACAGACAAAATGAAAAATTGTAACAATTCCTAATCCTACTAAAAAAATGTTTTAAACATCAGTCTTAGCTCAGTCTACTTTGCACATAATACACTGTAAAAAAAAAAATGGTTTCAACTTTAAATAATTTGTTACCCCGCTGCATTAAAATTTTAAGTTTAGTCAACACAAATATCTAAATTGTCACTTTGTACAACTTAACATTTCAAGTTGACTAAACTTAATATAAAACTTAAATTTAAAGGCAGCAGGGTAACAAATTATTTTAAGTTAACTCAACATTTTTTTTTTTTTTTTACAGTGAAGGACAATGTATTTTCTTTAAAGATTACTAGTAATTAGAAAACAAAACCCATATGTGAATATGCATACTTCCCTACTAAACAGTATGCAAAAAGCAGTATGTTAAATGAGCAGGATGTTAAAAAATGGATTATTCATGATAAATTTGCAAGGACTTCCATAATGAGGTTCATGAATGAGGAAACTGCAAGGGCTTCATGTGTTGATGAAAAGCTAATAATTAATAAAATCCTAAACTCAAAAAAAAACAAATAACTTACTAAAAAAGGGTTACATATTTTATTTGTTTACTTGCATGTTGTGACCATTAACTGTTAACAGAAAATTGTGAACATGCAAATGTGTTCTTAAATAATTGAAATATTAACTTAAAATCTCAAATTGGGATTTGGCAGACAAAAAAAGTTTAACAATTCCCAACCCATCGACCCTTTGCTATCCCATGAGGCCAGAAGAGTGATTTAAGTACCAAGAAAGTTATCTATGATTGTTGTTAGTATGTTATACCAGGTGTTATCTACTAGCGGACGAATGCTGCTTAATGAATTTATGATATTAGTATTTTTATGTTGTGGTGACTGTTATATGGAAGCAATAAGGCACTCGAGTGTATGCTGTATTTTGAATATAGTCACAGGTGAAGCAGTGCTGGATAAGGGTCCTGGAACGCACATCCTACATTAAGCAAAAGGAATTTGGCAAAGAGAATTTAGGAAATCCATCTCTCAGAGGCCTGACTAACAACTCCCTTTGTCATATTCACAATATAGCACATCCTCTCATAGAATCCTTGAATTAAATACAGTTTGCACTATATAAAGCTTAAACGAAGTCATGTATAAAATGCAAGGCTGCGTATGAGTGAATGCAATACTTGAAATAACCACTAGGTGGTCACTTCTGTCTCGGTGTCATGGCTTATAAAGGCATTTCAGCACATATGTAAGTGTCAGACTGTTTTGGCACATAGTTCAGCACTGACTGTTTAATAACCCTCATGTATAGCCTAGCAGACAAAAACCACACTGCTAACAAAACTGTTATCTCTGTATCACTGAATTATAAACTATTATGGCATTCATAAGTCGATTGTCAGTAAAACTGCAGATTCTTTGATCTTATTGAGTCTCATTGAATCTTTGGTCTCATTTCAAGATTTGCCAGATAAAATATACTGCCTTGTAGAACACAGTGCATTTTCTGTCTTTCTGTTAGCTGCTTTTAAATGCATTTATTCCTGGACGTCCTGCCTGCACTCAGCAATCAGATCAGCTGCCACTTCAAGAACTATGATAAATCAATTTGATTCAGAGATTTAAACCTCAGAGACTCAGCAGAATGGCAATGTGTGTATAAAGCAATTAAATAATACCCAATTACTTCATCCGACAATTAGCGGAAGCTAGAGATTATGTTTGTAAAGTTTTAAATATGGATATTTTTCTTACACAAATGCATTGATTCACTTCAAAAGGGCTTCATTCACCCCCCTGAAACCTTGTGGAGTACTTTATATTATGGATGGATGCACTTTATTGGACTTCAAAATTTCAACACCCATTCACTGCCATTATAAAGCTTGGAAGAGTCAGGACATTTTTTTAATATAACTCTGATTGTATTCATCTGCAAAAAAAAAAGTCTTACATCTTGGATGGCTTGAGGATGAGTAAATCATAATTTTCATTTTTGGGTGAACTATCCCTTTAACCTTACTGGTTAATAAATATTATTTTTCACAAACATTTGTGTGCTGATATGCTTGAGTCTCTGAGGATTAAATATGAATCTATATGGATCTTACTCTCCCTCTTAACCAACTTGCATTCACCTCTTCTGGACCTCCATTAGTGTGAACTCATCAGCAGGGCCTTTGGTCTGTGTTGCTGTGACGACCAAGTCAACAGCACCCAAGAGTGGACTAAACACTGGTCAGCTCCGAGGCACTTTGCTGGCCAAGGCCGTGGAAAGACTGTGTGTGTGATGGCTTATGTGTGTATGTGGTATTATGAGTCACTGTTTGCTTCTGCAGGTGTGTGTCTCTCATTCTCTCTGTCATTCCCTGTTTTGGTGACAGGGTTTCTATATTTTGCAGTTTGTGGGTCAGTTGGCAGGTCCGGGATCAGCGAGGGGCATGGTGTGCAGGACCTCATCCAGCAGCTGTAGGGCACGGTGTAGATGAACTTCCACCCAGCACGGTGTCTGTTTGATGGTCTGTCGAGGGTAGTCGGGTCCCCAGCCCTTTACAAAACTCAGCCGCAGGATACACAAACGCCGCAGGTCATCCACACCTATCCCGGCTGCCGCTGACAGACCTGTGAAAATGTATAGAGTGCGTATTACAGGAAACGAGTTTTTGAAAGGCATTATTTCAAGACTAGGGCTGGATTCTGTATCACTAACTCATGATTCAGATTCATTTGGGAATACTTTCATTATAGTGCTAATTTTGCTGACATATGAGAAAATTATTTCTTGGTTATAAATTGTAACCTTCTAACTTAGTACAATACAAAAATATTAATTGTAATAATTACCAAAAGAGTCCAAACCATGCAGTTCAATTGCTATTTAATAAATAGATGAGTCTTTTGATTCATTCGTTAAACGGACTGCTTCAAAAGAGTCAACTGTTTGTGAATAGGACTACACTGGTCACGCTGTATGTTTTTGATTCACTCAAAAGAACCGGGTCGTAAAAGTAATTTGTTCATGAACCAAACTACATTGGCCAAGCTGGATGTTTTTGATTCACTAAAAAGAATCAGTTCATGAGAGTAATTTGTTCATGAATCAAACTAAACTGGTCGAGCTGGATGTTTTTGATTCAATAAAAATAGCAGAATCTGAGAGTAATTTGTTAATTTCTTAAACTACACTGGACACACTGTGTGTTTTTGATTCACTCCAAAGAACCGGTTCATAACAATAATTCGTTAATGAATCAAACTACACCGCTCGAGCTGTATGTTTCAGATTTACTAAACAGAACCAGTTCATAAGAATAATTTGTTCATGAATCAAACTACACTGGTCGAGCTGAATGTTTTTGATTCATGAAAAAGCTGGTTCATCCAGTAATTTGTTCATTAATCAAACTACACTGGTCATGCTGTGTGTTTTTGATTCACTCAAAAGAACCAGTTCATAACAGTAATTTGTTCGTTCATGAATCAAACTACACTGGTCGAGCTGTAGGTTTTTGATTCACTAAAAAGAATCAGTTCATAAAAGCAATTTGTTCATTAATGGAACTACATTGGTTGAATTGTGTGTTTTTGATTCACTAAAAAGAACCAGTTGAAAAAGAGTAATTTGTTCATGAATCAAACTACACTGGTCAAGCTGTATTTTTTTGATTTACTAAAGAGAGCCAGTTCATAAGAGTAATTTGTTGATGAAACAAACTATGCTGGTCTAACTGTATGTTTTTGATTCACTAAAAAGAACCAGTTTATAAGAGTCATTTGTTCATGAATCGAACAGCCCTGGTTGTACTATGTGTTTTTTGTATCACTTAAAAGAACCGGTTCATAACAATAATTTGTTCATGAATCGAACAGCACTGGTCGTGCTTTATGTTTTTTGATTCCCTCAAAAGAACCGGTCCATAACAGTAATTTGTTCATGAATCGAACTACACTGGATGTGCTCTGTTTTTAATTCACTCAAAAGAATCGGATCATTAGTGTAATTTGTTCATGATATACACTACACTGGTCGAGCTGTATGTTTTGGATTCACTAAAAGAGTTGCACTGGCATTATTTTGGTGTACATGCATTTCATCACAACACATTTAGTTCAGACTGCAAAATTATGTAAATTACTTCTTATGCTGTGGGGATTTAGATTCAGTGCACTGCTGATGAAAAGCAGTTCAGGAAAGACTGGCACCACAGAGTAAACAAACGGTCTTGAGGTTTTAAGAATCGTTAACCAGATAACCAGTTCAAATAGTGATTACATTTAACTGAAAATGAACGTATTTGGGACCAGCAACTCACTGATGGCTGGAGCAATTCCTCCAACACTGCCAAGCCCCGGAATGTTCCCAGCCACTGCTGCAGCCTGTGCAGCCGCGGCTGCCTGCGCAGTCGCCGCTTGCTGCTGCATCTGCCTGTGACACTGACGAAGATCAAACACCTGGAGGAATAAACTGCTCTTAGTTCGCAAACACTTACTGATCCAAATAATTCTGTCCTTATATACAATTTAATTTACTGATTATACTTGTTTCCTGGAACGGTTTTAAAAAGAGCTGTCTATAATGCACTGGCACAAAGTTGTCCCCCTTCTGGTTTTGATGTCTGATTTAATCGCAAAGAAAAAACAGAGCTAAAGAGTGATGTCATTAAAAGTGCACCTTAATGAGGGCTCCTGGGTAGATCTTGTGAACTGCATCCCCTGGCGCTCTCCCTGCCTCTCTGTCCAGGTAGTAACTTTGCACGAAGACAGCATGGTCACTGAGGCAACGCATCCACACGTCCCCTTCCCCACGGCACTCCAGCTGAACACCTTTACCAATGTGAAGCCTGTTGGGTAGATCAGGTCAGGTGTTCGAAAGCTTAAATCTCTGGCGATGAATGAATGTGTATAATTATTATGCTAAATGCACACTGACCGTGCCCTCTCGCTGGCATCAGTTCGGTGAACATTGCTAAGCTGACCCAGACAAAAGCGGTCTCCGCCCGAAGGGTCCACATATCCATCCACTGTCACCACAGGACAATTCGCTAGAACTTTAAACATCTCCCCGACCTGCACGTCCATCTCGAAGTAAGAGATTGAGCACCAGAACTCTGGGCCTATAGTGCACAAACAATGACACACAGGTTTATGTAAATGTGTGTGTGTGTTTGTGTGTGTTTGTGTGTGTGTGTGTGTGTGTGTGTGTAGTACCAGGATGGTTGGAAACTGGTTGAGGGTATGAGGCTGGTGTGTGATGCTGAGACCCTGATGACAGTATAAAATGAAAAGGAACACAATTAAAAACACAGTGATACAATGATAAGATGATAGTCAGAAGTATAAATATAATACAGTTCAGTCATTATACAGAGAGCCATCATTATATATAATCATTTTGATGAGAAAAATCTGTTACATTTTTGATGCATATTATGTATGCATTTTATTTATTATATACACTATTTCATATATTAAATAAAATATATACATTCATAAAGTTTTTAGATATTCTACTATTCAAAAGTTTGGGATCAGAAAGATACATTTTTTTAAAAAGACATCAAATTGAAAATTCAGCTTTGCCATCACACAAATAAATTACATTTTAAAATAGAATCTAAAAATAGAAAACAGTTATTATAAATTGTAATAATATTTCCTTTGTGAACATACATTAACAGTCAAAAGTTTATGAACAGTAAGATTTTTCATGTTTTTTAAAGACGTCTCTTCTGCTCACCAAGTCTGCATTTATTTGATCCAAAGTACAGCAAAAACAGTAAAATTTTGAAATATTTTTACTATTTAAAATAACTGCTTTCTATATGAATATATTTTAAGATTTTAATTTATTCCTGTAATCAAAGCTACTTTTCAGCATCATTACTCCATCTTTCAGAAATCATTCTGATATGCTGATTTACTGTTCAAAAGACATTATTATCATTATTGTCAATATTTAAAACAGTTGAGTTGATTCAGGATTCTTTGATGAATATAAAGATTCAAAGATCAGCATTTATCTGAAATAAAAAGCTTTTGTAACATTATGTGTATGTGTGTGTGTGTGTGGGGGGGGGTTATAGAAAATAACGCTTTTATTAGCAAGGATTCATCAAATGTGATGATAAAGATATTTATAATGTTACAAAAGATTTTTTTATTTCAGATAAATTCTGTTCTACTGAACTTTCTATTCATCAAAGAAACTTGAAAAAAATTCTACTCAGCTGTTTACAACATAATAATAATAATAGTTTTTTTGAGCAGCAAATCAGCATGTTTCTGAAGGATCATGTGACTGAAGTAATGAGGCTAAAAATCCAGCTTTGAAATCACATTAATAAATTACATTTTAAAATTATTCAAATAGAAAACAGTTAATTTAAATAGTAAAACTATTTCAAAATTTTACTGTTTTTGCTGTACTTTGAATCAAATAAATGCAGGCTTGGTGAGCAGAAGAGACTTTTTTAAAAAACATAAAATGTCTGTGACAAAAACTTGGTAGTGTATTTAAAAAAAAAAACATTAATCCTAATGAATCAATTGCATTTCTATATTTTATTAATCATATTATTTTATAATGATCATTATCTATATGTGTTGACATGACACATGTAAATGTACATACAGAAGTGGCTGGTATGAGGGGGAGGGGCTTGCTGATGACTCCGCCCATTCTGCTGTGGTCCAGCAGGAGTATAGGAAGCTGTGCTGGTCCCAGTCCAGGTTGTTGCTGAGATGTTTAAAATTAAACTCACTTAACATGTCTTCACACTGTTTTCATATATCAGTCTTTCAGATGAACTGCCTTACAAACATATACAAGTTCTGAAATCTTAAATGATAAAATTCAACAAGGTGAATAGTGAATATATAACCCTATGCGATTTAAAAAAAAGAACTCACTGTGGTAAGACCCCTGTGTCTGTGTGTGCTTGGAGGTGCTGTATTCACTCTGGCTGACTGAGGGCTGCTGGGACGAAGGCTGGCTGTGTGTGGGTGCGTGACTGTGTGTTGGGGTGGAAGGTGGAGAGCTGGAGGTCAAAGTCCGTCCCGGTGGTGAGGCGATCTGCAATAGTCCCTCAGGGCGTTCCGCCTGCATTGACAACCTGGATGCACTTGCTTTAGAAAGAGTTAGAAAATGAGAGAAGGAGATCAATGATGTGTCAGTATCTCATTATTATAAAAACATAACTAGTTTTTTAAGGACATCATGTCAGAATCATCCAACTGCATTACAAGATGCATGTGATAAATTTATTTTATTCATTATACCGCCAACACTGATTTGCGACAAAACCCCTTAGTCCATGCTTTGTTGTACTTACAGGGTGGAGAGAGGGGCAGGTTGGGGTAAAGGGTGACAGAGGAAGGGGTCCGCTGAGGCAGCTCTGGGGACATCAGTCTCAGCGGCTGTGGGCTGTAGTGATCTGGAGGATGATGGTCTTGCTGTAGGGACATACTAGAAGGACCCTCCATCTGGATGCAGTCATGTATGTGCTCTTCTTTTATCAGCCTGCCTGAGGGATGAGAGCGAGTGTCAAAACACTTTTGAGCTCCTCTCTAAACCTCTGTCCCTGTTTGTCTCTTTTACTGCAAGGCGAGTCCTTGCATGTCTCGATCTGACACATTTTATGGCAGTCTCTGTCTGATTAAAGGCTGGCTGCCAGCAGCGTAGCGATCAGGGCCATCAGCATTTTGACAAGATGAATGGTTGAGACATTCTTTCACATGTGGAGAAGCAATACAAGTGCTAATGTCTTCCACTATGTACTCAGAGCTCCACTCACCTGTGTTTGGCAAACTAAATCCCACTGAGAAAAAAGAAAAAAATACAGAGTTAAATATTCATTGCACTTTGTTATATAATAAAATCACCACAACATCTACACAGAATTGTGTTCAAGAATACTGCTGAAAAATGTTTAATTAGTTTCATAGTTTGTGTTTTTAGTAACATACGCACCAATTCCAGGGGACACCACGCGCTCATAGTGGTAGGGGTTCACACACACGTTATCGTACTTCAGATCAAAAGCATACTGACAGAACTTGACATGCTTGAGTTCATTCTTGTGAAGGTCCGGCCATCGCCACAGACGAGCGTATATGACATGAGGGAAACCCTTCCGCCCAGCCACCTAAGAAGCAATAAAAACACCTGATGTCAACCTACAAAAATCCTCACAATACAGTATTGTAACAATGATGGATTCACACAGGCGTCTAAAGTGTTACATTATTATTATTCTTAAAAGGATAGTTCACCCAAAAATGAAAATTCTGTCATTAATTACTCACCCTCATGTAGTTCCAAACCCGTAATGCCTTTGTTCATCTTCTAAACACAAATTAAGATATTTTTGCTGATATCCGAGGGCTTTCTGACCCTGCATCGCCAGCAACGCGACCACCACGTTAAAGCCCAGAAAGTTAGCAGGGACATTGTTAAAATAATCCATGTGATATCTGTGGTTCAACTTTAAATGTATAAAGCTACGAGAATACTTTAAAAAAATAACAACTTTTTTCAACAATGTCTTCCCTTCCATGTCAGTCTTCCTACCATGATGCCAGGGTTGCCAGGTTTTCAAAACAAAACCCAGTTACTACTAAAAACTAGCCCAATTGCGTTTCGGTGGGGAGGGGTAAAAATCTGGGGTCCCCCAATAAAAATCACACTCCAGGGGGTAAAATACACGTTTTTTGACAGGGTTCCCCTGGTAAAATTCACATTCCAGGGACTAAATATCACGTTATTGGCGCTTCAACCTGTTGACATGAAAAACAATCCACGGCAACAGTGCTGAAGTAGCCAAATTTTTGGTTTTTCAAAACAAAACCCACTCAATTACTAATCAAAACTGTCCGCATCGATAGCCTGTGGGCCCGAGTTCGAATCCCAGCTTAAGGACCTTTCCCGATCCCTCCCTCTCTCTCCCACTTTGATTTCTGTCTGCTTTACACTATCCTATCATCATAAAGGCAAAAAAACACCAAATATCTTTTTGAAAAGATTAGTCCTCAAAACTAGCCGAATCGCGCTGCAGGGTGTAGGGGGTTCCCCGGTAAAAATTGCGTACCGGGGGGTAAAATACACTTTTTTGGCTGGGTTCCCCTGGTAAAACTCACATTCTAGGGACTAAATATCATGTTACTGGGGTCGCTACAACCTGCGGACATAAAAAAGAACCTGCAGCAACAGTCTTAAAGTAACTATGTTAAAGTAGCCCAATTTTCTGTTTTTCAAAAGAAAACCCGCCCAATTCCTACTCAAAACTAGCCCAAACATATTTCAGGTAAATTAGCATTCCAGGAGCTAAATATCACGTCATTAGGGTCGCTTCAACCTACAAACATGAAAAACAACCCACGGCAACAGCGTTAAAGTAGCAGAATATTTTTTGAATCCCAACTCGAGGATCCCAACTTTCCCGATCCCTCCCCCTCTCTCTCCCACTTTGCTTCCTGTCTGCTCTACACTATCCTATCATAATAATGGCAAAAAATAATCTTAAAAAAAAAAATTAATACTCAAAAGTAGCTCAATTGTGTTGCGGGGTGTAGGGGGTCCCCCAGAACAAAAAAAAAACCCTTCTGGGGGTAAAACACTGTTTTTGGCAGGGTTCCTCTGATAAAATTTGCATTCCAGGGGCTAAATCTCACGTTACTGGGGTCGCTTCAACCTGCAAACATGAAAAACAACCCACAGCAACAGCATTAAAGTAAGTGTTAAGGAAGCCCAGTTTTTTGTTTTTCAAAACAAAACCTGCCCAATTACTACTCAAAAGTAGCGTTTTGGGGTGGGGGGTCCCCCGGTGAAAATTGCATTCCAGGGGGTATAATACAGTTTTTGACGGGGTTCCCCTGCTTAAAAAAACCCAGCCAATTACTACTCAAAACTGTCGGCACCGATAGCCTTGTGGGCAATTGCGCTGACATATAGCGCTGTTACGTTATGGGTGTCCCGAGTTCACAGCTCGAGGACCTTTCCCAATCCCTCCCTCTTTCTCTCCCACTTAGTTTCCTGTCTTCTCTACACTATCCAATCTGCGTGGTTCTGTTGATGCAGGAACCAGCGTTCTGACATAGAACCTGGATCCGCTGCACCTTGTTTACAACATGTGTCGAAGACTGACACGCAAGAGAAGAAATTGTCGAATAAAATCATTATTTTTGACTCCAACAAAAGTATTGTTGTAGCCTTATAAAATTCAGGTTGAACCTCTGATGGAGTATTTTAACAATGTCCTTATTAACTTTCTGGCCCTTGAATGTGTCAGTTGTGTTGCTGTCTATGCAAGGTCAGAAAGCTCTCAGATTTGACCAAAAATATCTTAATTTGTGTTCCAACGATGAATGAAGGTCTTACAGGTTTGGAATGACATGAGGGTGAGTAATTAATGACAGAATTTAAATTTTTGGGTAAACTATCCCTTTAATTAGAGCTTTGTGGGTTGCCATCAGTATCTGAGGCTTGCATGTTTCTTAGCTAGAATTATGAACACTGCTGATTTTCTACCTACTGACTTCTCTATATCCTGTTGAAATGTTTGTTCATCATTTTGTTCTTCCGATATATATTTAGTTCTATTATTACTGCACTGAGCGAAACACTTTTTGGACTGCATGCACTGGTAATCGCATATCCTCAGTATCATATTCATTCTCCACCCTGTCCCGAGTCCCAACACTGTTCCAAAGAACTATTCTTCTCTGAGAAAAATGAATTTGATGATTTTGGCTCACATGAAAGACATAACTAATGGCTTAGAAATAGATGAACTTGTTACACTTTTTGCCAAACAAAATAGTAGACTGATGCTGTAATGTGATGTAAAACACAACTGGAAAATGTGACAATCATGGTCTCTCATCTCTGTTTAATAGACCTTAATATAAAAATAATGTGAAAATTAGAGCTTGAAATAATAATTAATTATTATTAATGTCATGATTTATTTGCAAAACGTCAAATGAATTAGCTAAAATGTTCTTTATATACCTCTACTGTTCAAGAGTTAGGTGTTTTTAAAAAAAGAAGTCTCTTATACTGAGAAATATTATTTCAATTTAAAATAACTTTATTTATTCCTGTGATGGAAAGGCTGAATTTTAAGCAGTCATTACTTTAGTCTTCAGTGTCTTATGATCCTTCAGAAATCATTTTAATATGCTGATCTGGTGCTCAAGAAACCTCTTATTATCTATATTTAAAACATCTGTGCTGCATGCACTGTAAAAAATAAAAAACAATTTGTTGAGTCAGCTTAAAATAATTTGTTACCCTGCTGGCTTAAAATTTTAAGTTCAGTCAACTAAAATAAGTTTATTCAACTTGAAATGTTAAGTTGTACTAAGTAACAACTTAGAAATTTGTCTTTGCTTAACTTAACAGATGGGTAAGTAACCCAGCTGCCTTAAAATTTTAAGTTGATTCAACTAAAATATCTAAGTTGTCACTTAGTATAATTTAACATTTCAAGCTGAATAAACTTTTTTTGAGTTGACTGAACTTAAACTTAAACTAAAGGCAGCCAGGTTACAAATTATTTTAAGTTTTTTTTTACAGTGTGCTTAATACTGTTGTGGAAACTGTGATACATGTTTTCATAATTCTTTGATGAATAGAAAGTTCTGAAATGTTTTTATGCCACGTAATGCATTCTTTCTGAATAAAAGTATTCATTTAATCTTACGTCCCCCAAACTTCTGCATGGTGGCCTATATTTGTATACATTTTTAAGTTATATTTCGTTTTAAAGAAAATATGTTTTAGAGATAACTTTACATCATATTAATATTGTATTATATTATTTAAAATAACACCATTTTTACATCATTTTAGGTCTAAACAAAGCAAGCTAGATCTAAATTTTGATTCCTTTAAGAACGTTTGTTACTACTTCACAATGCATCCATATTACATATTAACTAGACAAGAGTAAAACACTTTTATGGATGGATGGACAGATCTGAAGTCAGGGATGCTCTATCAAACAGGAAAAGAAAGAACACAGAAGATAAAAAGTACAGAGACACATTTGACTCTGGTGTCAGACCATCTTGTCTACATCAAGTGTGAGTGGCAACATACTGTGACCTCATTTGCTATTGGAATGACTTACAATTCTCCACCCAGAAGACTGACCTTCCTGAGCGAGTCAAAGCGGAGACAGCCGGCGCACAGACAGAGACAGAGCTGGTCTGCTGCCAAAGCCATTACGTTTTACAAACTCGCACACAGACAGAGCACCATATTAAACTCTCAGAACTCTCTCATTTTCATAAACATCGCATTTCTCCACTAACAAACCCTAATAGCTGTGCTTGACATGAAACAGAGCGTTCAGCTCATATCCATACTGATGCACACATACATCTACAACTTGTTGCATAAATGCCCTACTTGAACACATTGCGCTCATGCTTCAAATACTGACACAGTCGTCTCTCTCCCACATACACAGACTGCGAGACAGACAGGCTTAAGCATGGCCCCGCCCCTTTCCTGTGTTTCAGACAAAACAACCCTTCCTCGCCCTCCACCCGCCTCTCTCCCCGTCTGCAGCTGGGGGAAGGGAAAACTCTCTGTCTCGCTCTCCACGGGCCTCTCTTCTCTCTGAAATCATGAAATGACTATTTTGGGAGAAAAGATTCCATGTTAACATCACTCATACCTCGAATCCCCTCCTCTGATGGTTATAAACGCCACAGAGGTGAAAGTCTGCCAGACTTTTGGTCTTAAAAGTGAAAATTGATCACATAACAAAATGTCACAATGTATTAGAAACAATTACGACGTGATGTGACTGTTTATTTGTCCGTAAAAGTGTTTATGCATGCTTTTTAGGTTAACTGGCTTTTTAAGTTAATTATGTTCTTGAAAATTCATTATAATGTAAATGACATAAGCACAGTCACATCTGTCACGGAAGCCGCATGGAACCTCTAGGAAAAATTTGCTGTGTCTTTTTCTTTATTTTGACATGTAATTATTGCTGACATGTGGGAGCTTTTTTTGATATTGTTTATGTTCAGATTTCATTTGAAGTGGAGAACTGGCCACATACCCTGTTTACACCATGTCAGTCACATTCAGAGAAATAATTAACATTGAAAATGATTGGGCTTTTCCATAATAGGAGTCTTCTTATGTGTAAGATGATACCAACAGCCTGTATACAATATATTACCCTGCTGAAAAAAGCAGCAATGCTTAGCATACAAGTTTTAGTGCTATTTTCGTATCATCTATATACTATTATAGTATATATATTATTATTTTGAATTTCTGAATTTGAATTCAGCTTTAATTTTTATTTTTATTTCAGTTTTAGTAATTTTGTTACATGCTTTTGTCATTTTTATTAGATTTTTAGAAATATATATAGCTTTAATTAATTTTATTTCAGTTTTAGTTTAAATAATTTTAGTACTTCAGCCTACTAGTCTAACTTATTTATTACAGTCAGCTGTCAGTGCAACATTTCTAATATTGCATCATTTTTTTAAATTAAATCTTTATTTCAATTAACAATTTTTAAAATTGTTTTAGTTAAAATAACACTGGCTCGTATATGTTGTGTTTTGAATACACAGCCTGGGATGCTTGTCTCCCCACCGGTTTTCTTAACTAGCTTAACTTGCTTCCTTGGTCAACCAGCTTCACCAAAAGTCACTGATCAGTTGTGGATGGATATGGTTATGTTGGTTGACCAACCAGATCAGCACCATATCAGCTGAATCAACAACTGCTAACTGTTACTCCAGGGGCCAGTCGCATAAACTTAGTCTCTATGTTAAGACAGAGTCTTAAGTACTAGTTTAACCAACTAGCAGTTAACTAAGGGGTAATCAGTCTTATATTTTGGATTCAATTTAGACTAACCTAGGTTTTTGTGTAACTGAATTTTGGAGAAAAAAATTAGATGACTAACTTTTAAAACTAGTCTAAACCATTTATGCAACCGGCCCCTGATCACACGTTGTCTGATTTTCATTAAGTGTGATTAATATGTCAGTAGTGCTCTGACCTGCAAACGTCCATCCAGTGTTCTTTGTATGGTGACACACTTGCTTGGATGGACTCCATTTGTGGTGATGGCAGTGATGAGGGAGTCGAGCTCATCTCTTTTCTCTTTGAGTTTCTTTACCAGGCTTTCGATGGCACGTTTGGCGAAGCTCTCGTTCTCTCCTCCCTGGCGGTGGCACATCAGGCTGTGAACGATGCTTAAACATGCATCACTGCTGCTGGGCGCATTCACAGACATTCTGCTCCCACTATTTTAGATGAGAAGGAGAAAAAAAATGGTATATGAATGTGGACAGGACACTTAAGCAACACTTATAAATATATAAAGGCATAAAATCATGTGGTAATTATTTTAAAGAAAGAACGAAAGCACAAGCACAGTTGATTGTCAAACTTTTCAAACATTTCATTTGCGGAAAAAAAGGTCCAAAAACTGTGGGGCCACTGTGTAGTTTTCAAAGCAGTATTAAAAAATTATACAAATACAAGAATGTAGAGGTCTCAGAACTGGGTATTCAGATTGGCATGCTGCACAGGTGATGTGGAGACTCTAGGATTTCATTTCAAGTAACTTAATAGGCGGTTGCGCTAAAACAGACCAACGTATTGAACATACAGAATTGAATTTAGTGTAACTATGTTTATTACTAACAAATACATTGAAATAATAGTCCATAACAAACGTGTCCATCACTCTGAACTTAAATGGGAAACGCCGAAGTTACTTCCTGACTTAGACACGTATTATTTCGCTTTTACTCTTTCTGTGACCGTATATAGACTCTGACACAACTATTAATTACTGAATACATAAAACACAAACAGCATATTTATGTAAGTCAATATAAGGACTACTTACAATGTAGTAATGTGTCACATGTGCGTACTCTTCTGTGTGTGCCTGCGCACGTCTGACTCGCTCGCCGTACTTGCGCGTTTATGCAGAGAGAGAGAGAGAGAGAGCGAGAGAGAGCGAGAGAGAGAGAATGAAACTGAGTGGTAACTCCCCTGGCGACACAAATGTAGAGTTATTTGTCAAACAAATAAAGCACAGCAAAACTGAAATCTTAAACAGAGACAAGCGGCCACAATTACGTAATGTAATGTATGTACACTACCTGTCAAAAGTTTTTGAACAGTAAGATTTTTAATGTTTTTTTTTTTTTTTTTTTTTTTTTTTTTTTTTTAAATAGAAGTCTCTTATGCTCACCAAGCCTGCATTTATTTTATCCAAAGTACAGCAAAAACAGATTTTTTTTTTTTTTTTAAAGTCTACTATTTAAAATAGCTGTTTTCTATTTGAATATACTTTAAAATGTAATTTATTCCTGTTATTTCAAAGCTAAATTTTAAGCATTATATTAATAATAATAATAATAATAATAATAATAACATTTGCATGTTGAAAAGAGCTGAGCTGATTTTTTCAGGTTTTTTTGATGAATAGAATGTTCAGAAGAACAGCATTTATCCGAAATAGAAATCTTTTGTAACATTATAAATGTCTTTATCATCACTTTTGATCAAATTAAAGCATCCTTGATAAATAAAACTATTAATTTCTATAAAAAAATACTGACTTTAAGATTTGCAATGGTTGTGTATAATGTTACAAAGCAGTTTATTTCAGATAAATGCTGATCTTTTAATCTTTCTATTCATCAAAGAATCCGGAAAAACATGTACTTAACTGATAATAATAATAATAATAATAATAATAATAATAATAATAATAATAATAAATGTTTCTTGAACAGCAAATCAGCATATTAGAATGATTTCTGAAGGATTATGTAAAACTGAAGACTGGAGTAATGATGCTGAAAATTTAGCTTTGATCACAGGAATAAATTCCATTTTAAAATATATTCAAATATAAATCAGTTATTTTAAATAGTAAAAATATTTCACAATATTACTGTTGAAGTAAATAAATGTAGGCTTGGTGAGCAGAAGAGACTTCTTTAAAAAACATCAAAAATCTTACTGTTCAAAAAGTTTTGACTGGTAGTGTGTGTAAATAAAATAATTTAAAAAAAATGAATAAATATTGTGAAACTTCGTGAAAAAAAAAAAAAAACATAGTTTGATGATGACATTTTTGTTTCGCTGCTTGAAATCATTTTAAAATTTCTGTACACAAGTGAAAGTAAAATAAATAACAAGAAATAGGCAAACCCTTCTCAAAAAACAGGCTGGTGCTCAGCTCGCTTACCTGGCTGGTCAACTGCCTTACAGTAAACCATAATTTAAATAAATTTTTAATTCAATTATTAAAACTAATTAAAGATTTCAATCTTTTTTTTCAACTATTTTTGATTATATTTTTTATAAAACCACTTTGGAATATTTTTGTAAATACAAATGTGAATCAGGCCTAATAATGATAAATAATAGCTAAATGTTTCTCGTGAGGTTTAAACAGCTAACATTACTCTAATAATGAAAAAATGAAAAATAAATAAAAACACTAACGTTATACAAAGTAAATAGTATCCAGATAATATTTTATTCATTAAAAAAGACAAACAAAACAAAACTCTTTGACACAGATTGAGGTGTCCATGTGCCGCTCTGTCCGACAGAGGGCGGTAAACATTCAGCTGAACCACAGCAGCGTGGGTGAATCACGGTGTCAAACGCCTCACACCTGGCACCAAACATCCGACCTAAACTACTCTAGTAAGATTGCATGATTGATGTTAACTTAAATGGTGGTAAATAAAAAAAAACGTGATTTTTACAAGTAATATCTATAGCTTAAATATTAAAATGTGCGACTTTTCTGTTATATTTTGCACGTTCAAATGTTTGCTAACTTTTGTTTCGAGCAAATCAGTTGAATGCTAAACTAGCCCAGACTAGAATTAGAACTTTGTAATGTAAAATTAGATGTCAACACTAATTTGACTTCTCTTTTTACCTTTTTAGCATATGTTTGACTGAAATTCTGACGTTTACACCACAAGCTGGATGTGAAAATGAATCCAATGGATCCCCAAAAGATCATTCTGAACAGCACATGCACCGTCTCTCTGCATGACCGGTGAGAATTAGTCTTGCAGTAATGCCATTATCGAAATGTAATCCAGAAATACATTTGTTTACAGTGCAGTCACTGTAATTATTGTGGTGTGCTTTAATTCTCTGTGGTCTTGTTCTCCTCCATGAAGCTTCACCAGTTTGTTGAAGCATCAGCCAGCAGATGTGATGGACGTCCCAGCCGCAGTGAACCAGCAGACTGCAGCCTCACTGAAGAACCAGCGTCTGGCTCTGGAGATGGGCAACAGACCTTCTGTGCTGGCCGCCCTGCATAACACATCTGTCAGGCACATTCTGTTTGACAAAATACAGAACTCTCAGAGCTGATGTTTTCTGATAGTAGACTAAATAGTTTCTGTGACTCATTTATGCAGAATATAAATAATCAACTATGCAAAGTGAGCGTGAAGGCGAGACTCGGCCGTCCCATGGGGAGAGGGGGCACGGTGGGATTGCAGGGGCAAATGAGAGGAGGAGGAGGCGGCAGCAGAAGAGGACTGGTCAAAGGATTTTACACAAGGAGAAGTGAGTGAGAGACTAAATGAGATAAACATCATCATGACATTATATCGCATGTACATGCATGTTTGTGTGTTTTGGTGTGCAGGCATAAGTAGTCTGCAAGGGGTAGTCTCCTCTCTAGGTGTTCAGAAGGCATGGGGCCAGCCAGAGCGTGGAGGAAAAGTAAATTGGACTGGACCAATGGGAAACAGAGGGGGAGGAGCCATTAGAAAGACCGGTGAGAACATGGAGGTCTATAATTCCTGTCCCAATAACCACACTTAATGGTGTTTGCACTTGACCACTTGTTTACGTACACTACTAGTCAAAAGTTTTTGAACAGTAAGATTTTTTTTTTTTTTTAAAGAAGTCTCTTCTGTTCACTAAGCCTGCATTTATTTGATCCAAGTATGGCAAAAACAGTAAAATTTTGAAATATTTTTAAAATAACTATTTTCTATTTGAATATATTTTAAAATGTCACATGATCCTTCAGAAATCATTATAATATGCTGATTTGCTGTTCAAGAAACATTTATTATTATTATTGTTCTTATAAATATTTAAAAGAGTTGAGTACATTTTTTTCCCCCAGGATTCTTTGATGAATAGAAAGATCCAAAGATCAGCATTTATCTAAAAAAAAAAATTATACACTATACCATTCAAAAGCTTGGAGTCAGTATATATATTTATTCATTATTTTTTTTTTTTTTTGGGAAAGAAATTGTAGAAATTAATACTATTATTTAGCAAGGATGCTTTGAATTGATCAAAAGTGATTTTAAAGACATTTGTAATGTTACACACAATTTCTGTTTCAGATAAATGCTGTTCTTCTGAACATTCTATTCATCAAAGAAACCTGAAAAATTCTAATGAGCTGTATTCAACATAATAATAATAATAATAATAAATGTTTTTGAGCAGCAAATCAGAATATTAGAATGATTTCTGAAGGATCATGTGACTGGAGTAATGATGCTAAACATTCAGCTTTGAAATCACAAGAATTAATTACATTTTAAAATATAATCAAATAGAGATCAGTTATTTTAAATAGTATAAATATTTCAAAATTTTACTGTTTTTGTTGTACTTTGGATCAAGTAAATGCAGGCTTGGTGAGCAGAAGAGACTTCTTTAAAAAACATTAAAATCTTACTGTTCAAAAACTTTTGACTGGTAGTGTACATGACTATATTTGTTTCAGGCGGCCATTAAGAGTGAAGTCTGCAAGTGTGATGCAATTTAATTGTTGTGCTTGAATTACGTGAAAAAAGCAGTTGCAAACGTTTTTCAAAATACACCTAATCATCTTTGTACCAATAAAGTGTGCATACTTTATAAATAAATTTTAATTCTAGCGGAAATCTAATTAATTTAACAGACACTGTTTTTTTCTTGATAACGCATAATTGCGGGGTGCATAAGTTCAATGCTTCTGAACAATTTGTTGTGAATAATTACTTTATTGGCATGCAAAAATAACACCCTGAAAACCCCATTGCTCCTTTAAGAGCTGAAATTATTAGGAAATTTGTTAAAAATAAACTTCAACTCTTTCCAAATGTTTTGATTCTTCAGAAGGAAATGCAGAGCGGCAAGTGCTACATCCAGGAACAGCAAAAGGTTTGGCAAACTTACTATTTCTTCTGTTGCTTAGATAATAGTAGTTTTAATCCAGCATATTTCATTGCTTTGTAACTGGGAAGTCCAAGTTTTTGATCAGCTGATTAAGTGTTGTTGATATCTTTCTTTCTTCAGTCATAAAGATTTATTTTTTTTTTTTGAGGAAAAAGATTTCAGGATTTATCTACTTATCTAGCGAAATGATCAGTTATGTTCTTAAAAAATGTATAATTTATATACTTTTTAACCTAAAATGCTTGTCTTGTCTAACAATCTCCCATCTTATTTTCTTCTCCAACTTCAAAATCATCGTAGATCTCTGTTTTACATGTTTTTTGTAAAGGGTGTTTGATCTTCTTTGCATGTTCACTTCATAAACACTGGGTCTGTACTTCTTCAGCGATGTAGGATGATTTTGAAGTTGGAGGAGAAAATGAGATGGGAGTTTTTCGACATACCTTAACGCAAAGCTAGACAAGACGAGCATTTGAGTTTAAAAAGTATATAAATTGTCTATTTTTAACTGTCTTTTTTTTTTTTTAGAAACTAACTGATCGTTTCGCTAGATAAGACGTTTCTTTCTCAGCTGGGATTGTTTAGAGCCCTTTGAAGCTGCATTTAAACTGCATTTTGGAAGTTCAAACTCGGGGGCACCATTAAAGTCCACTGTATGTATAGAAATCCTGAAATGAAACATAATTTCTTTACGACCGAGGAAATAAAGACATGAACATCTTGGATGACAAAGGGGTGAGTAAACGATCGGTAAATTTTTGTTCTGGAAGTGAACTTCTCTTTTAATATTTTGGGTCTATGACTTGGACAAAAATGCTGTGTTTTATTACTACAGTGATTTAAAAACAAAAATAACAAAATGTTAAGGTTAACTCCTCTGAAGTGCCGTTTCCTTTTGACTAATCCTTTATGCAGTAATCATACACTGGCTTATTCAGCTAACTACTCTGATAATGATATCAGATGAAATATCCTATAGTAAAAAGCCAAAAACATTCACTAAAATATGTCAAATACTGCCTACATATTAGCTTAAATGTACAAATGTAGTTCCATTTGCTGTTTGGCATGTTCAGTGTATTCCCCGAGCATTAGAAAAGATTGCAGTAATTTACCTGTTTATGAAAACACTTTAAACAAATGGGCTCTGTTCCATTTCTTTTCAAATGATGCAGATTGATTTCTTGATTAATAATTTTTGCTCAGCTCAACAGCTCTGAGCTCTAAAAAACTGCCAGATGGCAGATCTTTCTCTCAAAGAGGCATATTTGTCTTATTGTAGGAATATCGTGCATATTTTTCACCTCACTGATACGATTAGATTCAGTGCATGCAAATGTTGTCTTTCATAACCTTCACTCTGTTTCAGCTATAAAATGGTTATAAAATTCTCATTTTGTCTGCACAGGTGGTGGTCGTTTTACAGCTGTCAGTAGGGCGTATTCAGGGTCTAGCCGGGACAGATTCGACAGCCACCAGATTCCTTCTCGGGAGCAGTTGGATGAACAACTGGATGAGTATATGTCCATGACCAAGAGCCATCTGGACGCAGAGCTGGATGCATATATGGCTCAGGTTGATTTGGATGATATGGTGTGATGAGTCCACTATATATTCCTTACTTTAACCCCAACTAATGGAGCATTTAGTCTAACTTGCAAATAGACTGCTCTGTTACAGGACTTATTGATTGACTCCAGCAGACCTGAACTAATTGTATATAGTTGCTGTGTCCCTCAGAGCTCTGCTGCTTAGGAACCTTTGACTTCCAGTTTGTTACTCAAATTAAGCAATCATTATTTTTCCCCACAGTCTTACTGAACAAGAAAGAATTGAAAGCTTTCTGAAGGCTTGTGCTTCTTTCTAGGAAAACTCTTTTCAGCAGTCCAGCATGATGATGTTTCTGAGAAAACTGTTTCACTTTATTTGATAAGCAGTTCCACTGAATACCGCCATTGAACGGACATGAATCACCCCTCAGTTAAAGGTTTACCAGTTAATATTTCATAAGCTGTTTGCAATTAAAAAACAAATGTGTTTAATAGCCACCAATTTTGGTTGTTATTTGTGTCGAGAATCATATGAGAGCAATAATACGATTTCAGTGAAGCTGACAATCAGACTTATTTGGATTATAACCGGTTTGTAGGAGCTACTTCATTTAATCAGCAATCTTTTATTTTTTCACAGCGGGGTTTTGTGTTGATCCTATTTGATTACAATATACAAGATTGACTGTATACATTTATAGTTTTGGATTATGTTTTACAGATGGTGACTTAAAAAAGAAAAGTTCATGTGGAGCTGTTTGAACACTCACCCTGTGGTGATAGTTGGTTTTCATATTCTTTAATAAAAGATGTTTGGAAAGTGCTATCTTTGTCTTGGGCTTTTTTTTCTCTTTATTTTACAGACACTGGTAAAATATCTACCCTTCACTTGCATGTCTTCACTTGTTTTGTTTTGTGATTTTTCTTGTTCTTTCACTGTCATGTATGAGTCAAAGGTGATTATTTTGAAAATCCCAGACCAAGGGTGAGTCAAATCAAAACACATCTACTAGTATCACTGATATAAAACAATTACCTTTTTTCTTTCTCTCTTCTGGAGCATTTTCCTGCCATGTGCAGCTGAGTAACCATTGGACGACCGCAGAATTGTTTGTGCAGTTTCCTGTTGCTGTGGAAACAAGTGAGTTGGCCTCTTTTTAGAAATCCATTTTCACCAAAACTCTGTCCTTTCATGCTGTCATTTCATAGATAAGTGCTTTTATATAAGAGAACCTGAGGAAAGATGTATTTGAGCATGCTTCAGTTAGATCATGTTTATCCTTTTCCTCAGTGTGTGGTACCCTGGATTATAGAAGCGTCAGATGACTCAACCACTGAATCCCTCTGCACTCGAACCCGTATCCAGAGTTTGTGTCTGTGCCACAGGAGGATGAGGGTGTTCTTTAGCACTCCAACAATTTTACACAGGTCCAGCTAAATGGCAGTCCATCTGTTTAGTCTAATAGAAATATTAAAAGGAAATGGGAAATGTGTCCATGCATTTTATTGCATCAATTCTGTTTCACATTCTAAATATACAGTTGAAGTCTTGCAGAATCTGCAAAATGTTAATTATTTGACCAAAATAAGAGAAAAATCCTTCAGGTCCTACAGATTTTTTGTTTTTTCAGCATTTTTTGTGTATTTGAACTCTTTCCAACAATGATTGTATTACTATTACAACTATTGCAAAAGGATCATACTCCAGAAGGAAAAACGATGCCTTAAAAGCCAGGGGTGTAAACCTTTGAATGGAATGAGGACGCATACATTTTTCTTATTTAAGTTTTATTCATTTAGTACTTCTCTTCAGAGGCTTCAGAAGATAACTGCATGTTTCCCAGAAGACAAAATAAGTTCCCCACTTGTAAGTCGCTTTGGATAAAAGCGTCTGCTAAATGAATAAATGTAAGTTAAATTTACCCTGATCTTCAAATTCAAAAATGCTTTGTGTTTCCTTCTGGAGCATCAGTGAGTGTTTGAACCTTCTTTAATAGTTGCATATGAATCCGTCAGTTGTCCTCGGTGTAAAAAGCTGGATCTCAGAATCATACAGTCATTGTTGGAAAGGGTTCAAATACACAAAAATGCTGAAAAAAAAAGAATTTGTGGGACCTGAAGGATTTTTCTGAAGAACAGCAGGCCGTTTAACTGTTCAGGACAAACAAAGAACTCATGAAACTATTCTTACTAAACCAAAAAAACAAAAACAGAAAAGAAAACAAAAAAAAAAAAAAAAACAGCTGTGAATCATTCGATTAACAACTCAGTATTAAGAATCAAGGGTCATTTTTATAAATTCAACTATTGTTTTCTCTAGTGGACTATATATATATACTTATTTTATGTGAAATATTTTATTCAGGTCAATACTAAATAAAAATAACATACATTTTGTATTAACCCCTTTAGTTTTGTTAAAATAATTAACATTTTGTAAACTTTTGACTTCAGCTGTATTAAGATTTTAAAGATTTTGAAAGTTGCCTTTTCTGTTTACAAAGGCTGCATTTGATCAAAACTACAGTTATACTGTGAAATATTACAATTTATAATAATTATATATAATAATAATTGTTTTTTATTTTAATACCTTTTAAAATGTGCTTTATTCCTGTGATGGCAAAGCAATTTTTCAGCATTATTACTTCAGTCTTCAGTGTCACATGATCCTTCAGAAATCATTCTAATAAGCTGATTTCCTGCTTGAGATTTCCTGCTTGAGTAGTTGAAAACTGCTTCATATGTTTGTGAAAACCATGATAATTTTTCCCCAGGATTCTTTAAAGACTATAACGTTTAAAAGAAAAGCATTTAATTGAAATAGGAGTTTGTAACACAAATTTCTTTACTGTTACTTTTGATCCATTTAATACATCCTTACTTTTTACATTTATTTAATCTTACTCCAAACTTTTGAAAAGTAGTGTATCATGGTTTCCACAAAAATATTAAGCAGCACAGCTGTTTTCAGCAGTAAAGATGTAAGGAAATGTATTTTGAGCAGCAAATCAACATATTACAATTATTTCTTAAGCATCATGTAACATTACAGAGTGGAAATTTCAGCTTTGTCACTTGGGGTCAAATTGTTGTTGTTATTATTATTAGGGAATAGAGAACACGAGAAATTGGTGCTTGAAGAGAATTTTGGTAAATGATAGATGGTTTCCCAGCAGGGGGTGCTAGGTGTTTGTAGTTTCCTATAGTTTAAACATCCCAAATCCAGTAGGTTTGGGATAATAATAATATATGATTTAAGAAAAATCATTCCACAGAAAATTAAAATTGCAGTAGTTGAAAATTGGTATTTCAGTGTACTATTACATGTTGCTGTGGTTCATTTCAGTGTTGCTGGCTACATCATATTCTAGCAGAATTGCATGTGTAAATGCAGTTTATGAAATACTAAGACCAAAAGCATAAGTTATGTATTACAATTATGCTATTATAGAAATTAATTAGTGAAGGATCTGCCTTCCCTCACATCGTCACAGCTTTGATTGAACAGTCAGACTCTGAATGCATCTGAATTTTCTTCAGTATAAAGAGAACACCACAACCCCTTTATATTCATGCTTCCATGGGCATTTAATCTGAATTTTTATGTAAAATTAAAGCCTCTCTCAACTGTCAACCCATCCTGCTTGCTCTGTCTTTGCCCCCTGCAACATGTTTTTTGGTGCTTCAATCAGATCACACTGTTTTTCTATATCTTTCCTTGGGTGTTAGGTTTTGTTTAAACATTCAGGAACACTATGTGGTCCGAATCCAATCTTCTTTATCAAGCCCAAACTCACCCTGGGGAGGCCGTCGGTGTTCATTCAAGGAGTAAGAGTAAATGTTCTTTTATGCTTCGTCGTAGAGTTGTAGGTTTGTTTACAGAATCACAGTTCTACAATATTAATTGTTTTCCTCAATGTTTTATATTCCCGCTTTGTTGAAGAAGTGGGATCATGAACCGTGAACTGTTTCAGATGGCAACAACAACTGTGCATAAATGCCACTTGTTGTGCCATTTAAGACTTTGATTATCAATTCAGCCAGTTCTCAGTTGGAAACAGGTAAAAGCTATCATGTCAAACCTTTGTGTGCTGTGACATATCTTTTTTTCCTTCCACCATCATGCGTTGGTTCTTAGCAGGAGCCAATTTGGCTAGTGAGCGGCTACCCTTCTCAGTTCTTTCCTGATCTCTTGTGTTTAGACTAATGTGCCACTCTGAGGACCAGAGGAGGGTTGCCATGGCATTCCTTCCAACAGTGCCGCATTCAGCAGGAGATGATGTCAGAGATGAAAGCAGCTTGATAGAATGACGCTGGATCTCTCCCTTTTGGCCCCCGTTTGAACGCCATGCAAGGTGTGTAAAGACAGAATCAGAAATAAGATTACATGATCATGTCACTTTAGTGTGATTGCCATCACCGTCCTGAGAAACTTTATGTATGGTTCAAATACATATTTAAATGCTTGGCAAATACTGATTTTGTATGCATTAATGATAAAGACAAAAGGGCCTTATTCATGAAACATGCATAAATGTACACTATCAGTGAAAAGTTTTTGATCAGTAAGATTTTTAATGTTTTTTTTTTTTTCTCTTCTGCTCACCAAGCCTGCATTTATTTGATCCAAAATACAGTAAAAACAGTAAAACTGTGAAATATTTTTACTATATAAAATAACTGCTTTCTATTTGAACATATTTTAAAATGTAATTTATTCCTGTGAACAAAGCTAAATTTTCAGCATCATTACTCCAGTCTTCAGTGTCACATGATCCTTCAGAAATCATTCTAATATGCTGATTTGCTGTTCAAGAAACATTTATTAATATTATTATTGAATATTTAAAACAGTTGAGGAATTTTTTTCTGGATTTTTTTTATCCAAAGATCAGCATTTTTCTGAAATAAAAAGCTTTTGTAACATTATACACTATACCAATTGAAAGCATGGAGTCAGTATGTAATAGATAGAAATTAACACTTTTATTTAGCAGGGATGCTTTAAATTGATCAAAAGTGATGATAAAGAAATTTAAAATGTTATAAAAGATTTCTGTTTCAGATAAATGCTGTTCTTATGAATTTTCTGTTCATCTTAGAAACCTGAAAATTTCTTTTCAGCTGTTTTCAACAACAACAACAACAATATATATATATTTTTAAGCAGCAAATCGAAATAGAAAACTCATATTTTAAATAGTAAAAATATTTCAAAATTGTACTGTTTTGCTGTACTTTGGATCAAATAAATGCAGGCTTGGTGAGCAGAAGAAACGTTTTTTTTTATTTTTTTTTTTAAAACATTAAAAATTTTACTGTTCAAACTGTACTGTACTGACTGGCAGTTTATGAGTGATTTCTGAGTAATTTGCATGGAAAACGGACCTTCCCGAAATCTGGTATGGAATATTCTGGACTTTCTTCTCAGGTTTGGCTCCAGTATATTGCATCATTGAAATAAAAATAAATAGGTCATATCCCTAACAATAAATATTCAATTAACTTGTGTCAACCAAAGCATTTTTAGCCAGCTGAAAAAAATGCCAGACGCTCTTCTGAATACGGCCAGCTGGTGGCGCTAGAGAACGCTTGGTGGCACTGTGTTTTTTTTTCAGCTGAGACACTTTGGTTACTATGATCCACGACAGTAACGTATCACTAGTATCTCATTTTGAAGAATATTACTGATTATAAAAATTAGGTAACCAGCAATATTGACTTCCATTGTTCGGTAGTTGTACAAGTAGGATCAAGGGCGTTGGTTTGCTTTTGACATTGGTGGGGACATAATTTAAAGTCTGCGGCGATCCAGGACGCATGTTTCAAATCCTGCTGCACCACAGAGTGCCGCTTACATAGTTTATCATAAAATCACATTATATTTGTCCCAAATTATTGTTAATGTTCATAATGACTTTATCCTAGGCTGAAGGATTGTGTAGCCTATCTTTCCACACAACCCTGTTTCTATATATAGGGAGCTAATAATAGTCATTGATTGTGCTTTCTCTTTCCGTTTGCTCTGTTTCGTCAAACACCATACTTCAAAGTCAACTTTGTTTTGTTTTGGACTGCTGTCTTGAATTGGGTGCTATACCTGTGAGAGGTACCTCAAAGAGAAGAGGGCTGAGGTTCTTCCACAGCCACATATTATTTTTATTTTCAGACTTTCTGGATTAGAATCAAAAATTTATGATGTGGGACTGGTGTGATTCACACAGATGAGCACATATCAGGATGATGATGTCATGTCATTGCTTGGCTTATTCTTTGCAGGTTGCAAAAGCACTCGGACATGTTAAATGTTCTCATATGGGGTCTGAAAGTCTGATTTGCCCACTCAATGTGACTGGTAGTTTAAGCTCTTATGCTTGTAAAACAAAATGCACCTCTTTCTCAGTGTAAGCGTTACTGCCAAGCAGAACACGCTAACAGTGCTAACCACTAAGGTGACCGAATGGCTATATTGATATGTAGCAAAAGCTAATCATGTTTTTACTCGTGATATTGCAATATTACTTGAAGAAAATGCCTGGATATTGGTTTTGTGTCAAATTCAGTGCAGAAGGTAGGTCAGCTTAATGGGTGGTTTTTCAGAAACAGCATTTTTTTTTAAGGCAAAAACACTTTGCGTGTGTGTATAAATGGTGTGAACAGCACATCTTAAGAAGTAGGTCAGTTTTTCAGAAAGGCTCTTTGAGAGAATCAAACTCTGCGCTGACCACATCATTGCTGCTGGAAGAGAGATGTGAGAGCTGTAATCAACTATAAACCCAACCTTTTCGGGAACACCTACAGGTAAAATTGCCCATTTTCTCTACCTCTGACGGTGGCCAGTGCGAAAACTGGGGCTGAAAACCACACTTACTTTTTCACCATAGCTTTATATGACAGAAAAAAAAAACATGATTCATTGATAAGTTTGCACCACAGATCAGTGGTATTTACTAAAATGTATTCAAAGGTATTTTTAACCAACTGGAATCATATGGTCCTGGTGGCCCACAAAGCTGTTTGTTGCTGCAGTTTTAATTATTTACTCTCCTTTTTGCAATTATTATTGTAGATTTTTACTAAGATCCTTCTATTATCTATTGAAACCCACAACACTATTTAAAATATCAGTAAGCTTAATATAAATCAAATAATCATTTGGTGGGTATTTTCAATTGGGTGGCTGTCCCGAACCCTAAATTTTAACTTATAAAAATATTGAAATTATTATTTTGTAATTTTTTTTTTTTTAACAACAACAACAAAAAATGATAATATATGTATATATTATTTTATTATTATTGTTATTATTGTTATTATTATTATTATTATTATTACTATTATACATTTTTTTAATTAACATTTTTAATTTTCTTTGTAAATTATGAAACTTTAAAAAAAAAAAAAAAAAAAAAAAAGTGTCCCACATTTTTCATGTCACTACCGAAACAATGTTTTAGTTGGCTGTCACTGATCTTAACTATGATCAGGAAATATTTATGCGTCACTCTCTCACAGAGCTACGGTGGGTAGATCACCCATCATTTTGAGGTAAATGCGTTCAAAAGTAGGAAAAATCTGTGTGTAACTTTAAAGAATGTCACTATAAGCACCATTTTGCTATCAGTAAGCATACTTTTTTGGGAATTATTACAGAACATTTAGTTTTTATATGTGTGCATCTGTTCAGAACTGCTAGAAAACCATGTGCTGATTAGCATCTTGAGCTAGGTTCAAAACTATCTAAAACTGTCACTGCTGAAACAATAATGACTGAAACATTTGGTTTCGGTAGTAATATCTTTGTTTTTTGTTTTTTTTTTTTGAGTGTTATCCAAAAAAAATGGTCATTACTGTAATATTCACGACTGAAACATGTCATCATTGTTTTTGTAGTGACTAAAGGGAACACATAGTCCTTTATTTGAGGGAAATAAACAACATATTAGTACAGTTATGCAATTTTTTATTTTGTAAAATACAAAAAAAAAAAAAACATTGCACTATGAGTTAAAATTCAGTAATGTGATGTGGTTGCTACCAAAACATTACTGTCTCTACCGAAAATGTGCAGTCACTACCAAAACATTGGATGTTTTGTCAAAAATAAAGTAAACTGGATTATCAACTAAGATGTTATGATATTGTTTGGTTCAGTGTATATTCAGATTAATGAATCCTTGAGTTTGAAATCAGTATGATCAACTTTTTGCCTTTTACAAAGAAAAAGTGGATTCAAAATACAACAAATGGCATGTTGTTAAAATTAATTTACCTCTGTAAACCTTTTAATAAAATGGAAAAAAAGATATATTTACATGGAAGATGTAACCAAAATCTTAATAGGTCAATATAAACCTTCTTATTATATTACTGTGTTTCGGTAGCGACATTGGTTACAAAATTTGTGGAAAAAGACGCTTTTCAAGACGTTTCCTACTCTGACTTTAAACCAGTTCTGTAGAATGGCTCGTATAAAAATCGTTCATTGTGCTCCCACTGGTTTTGAATTCAGAACAGCACACTTTGCCTTGCTCAAAGATTTTGCAGTGTTGTACGGAAGTTTCTTATATGGGCATGCTGTGGGCTTGTTTTTGCAAATTAGTAGCTGTGGGCACACAGCGCTCACTCTCATTTAAAATCATCCAGAATCCGGATACATCAAACAGTACAACTAGGGTTAGAACAAATGTTCATCTTTTGTGAATCCAGCTATGAAAACTGCATGACTGATGATTATTTTAATGGTTGTTTAACCAGTTGTTGTTTTCCCTGAAACAGAGAATAAGTGGGTACAAGATGTGCATAATGTGCTAAGTTTTTTTTTATTTTTATTTTTTTAAATAATGTGACGCTAGTTCTGTGTTCTCTACATATCCAGATCTCTTCCTGCAACATGCTATAATTGCAAAACCAAAAATGACTTTAGTTGTTCCTGTGCATTAGTCACTCTGAACGCACTGTACTCAGATAGCAGTTGATCACAAAGCCACCTCTAACACAGAACTGGGAGTTTAATGCCATGGTAACACAGAATAGACTATAATTAAATGGAACTTCTTGATAATTGACAAGCTGTAGAGTCATTTTAATATGTTTGTGCTAAAGACTGTTTTTATTAATTACCTATCCGCACGTAATAAGTCCTGGTACTTGATAAAAGGAATATCACTCATTAGCCTTTTTTGTATGAGTCAGATCTGATTAGCAAACTAGGGTCCAGCGTTTTGCTTAACTATAATAGGCAAGTTTAGTTCACACTAGGACATGTAAAGCTCACTCTGTGCACAGTGTTTATCTTTTTTTTTTTTTTTTTTCCCTCCATGCAGTTGTACTTCAAAGTCACACAAGCATGTCCAGCTGCTGTTATCTCCTGCTGCTCACCCGAAATGAGAACGAGAAAGAGAGAGAGGATGGGAGCCGGAGCCGTCATGCTTTAGAACCAACAATGATTGCAGTTTAAGGTGTGTTTACACAATGGCAAAAAAGCACAAGAACAGCTGTTATGAATGTGTGCTTGACACATTTGACAGTTTTATTGTCGGTCCTGTGTGTTATATGCTAGACTGAATAATCTCGCTCTCGCTGGCTTTTTCTATCTCACTTTTTGCTTTCCTTAAATAAGGGAATGGTTATAAGGGAATGAAATATGGAGATAGAGATAGAGGATGGAAAGGGAAATGTTGGGAGAGAGAAAGGGAGGGAGATGCTATTGTGTTGCATCCTGTTTTGGTAATTCTATCCATCTGACCGTCCCGGGGCTCTCTGCAGGGGGATGAAGGACAAATCTAGAACTGAAGGAACACTGATCTGAGATCAGCTTTTAAACATCTCCTTACCCTAAAGCAGTGTTTTCTAACCTTTTACATAGCCTGACAGCCCCATTTGTAATGCTTACATACCTCTTTGACCTGTACCATAATTGTTTCGTTTTAACTCGTGTGACCCTGGACCACAAAATCAGTCATAAGTAGCAGGGGTATATTTGTAGCAATAGCCAAAAAATACATTGTATGGAGCAAAATGATAAATTTTCCTTTTATGTCAAAAATCATTAGATTATTAAGTAAAGATCATGTTCCGTGAAGATATTTTTTTAATTTCCTACAGTAAATATGTTAAAACTTAATTTTTGATTAGTAATATCCATTGCTAAAAACTTCATTTGGAAAACTTTTTGGAACCCTCAGATTTCAGATATTTAAATAGTTGTATACTTCAAATATAATTCAGTATAATGGAAAGCTTATTTGTGACCCTGGACCACAAAACCAGTCTTATGTTGCACGGGTATATTTGTAGCAATAGCCAAAAATACATTGGATGGGTCAAATTTATCGATTTTTCTTTTATGCCAAAAATCATTAGGATATTAAGTAAAGATCATGTTCCATGAAGATATTTTGTCAAATTCTCACCGTAAATATATCAAAACTTAATTTTTGATAAGTAATATGCATTGCTATGAACTTCATTTGGACAACTTTATAAGCCATTTTCTCAGTATTTAGATTTTTTTGCACCATCAGATTTCAGATTTTCAAAAAGTTGTATCTCAGCCAAATATTGTCCTGTCCTAACAAACCATACATCAATGTAAAGCACAGTTCAGACAATGTATAAATCTCAATTTTGAGAAATTTACACTTATGACTGGTTTTGTGGTCACATTTATTCAGCTTCCAGATTATGTATAAATTTCAATTTCAAAAAATTACCCTCATGGCTGATTTTGTGGTCCAGGGTCACATATTACATTGAATATCAACTACCACACATATTATTAAAGTAACTCTTAAACACAAAACAAATAGCATTAATGCAATGGGTGAAAAACGATGTTTTGTAAGTATCACCCAATTTATAAAACTTTAACCCATTATCCCCCCCCCCAAAAAAAGGGGATTTACAATATATCCATACTATATTGATTATTTACCAAGTTTTGTTATTGTTTATATGTTATCTTTATTATAAATATTACCATAACATTAATAATTATGTTGATCAACCATAATTTTAATTTCTTTGCATTCCTGCTTAAAGGATTAGTTCACGCCTGAATTAAATTTTTTTTGATAATTTACTCATTCCCATGTCAACAAGATGTTTATGTCTTGCTTCAGTTGAAAAGAAATTAAGATTTTTGAGGAAAACTTTCCAGGATTTTGTTGGAATGCTGAAATTTCACTTCAGTTCAGTGTTTCAATGCAGCTTTAAAGGGTTCTACATGATCCCAGTCGAGGAATAAGGTTTTATGTAGTGAAACGATCAGTCATTTTCTAAAAATAAAAAAATAAAATCTGTATATATATGCTCGTTTTGCACTAGTCTGCAGCTTTACACATTATATAATAGTGTTGGAAAGATCATGTGCGGTTAGTTAATTGTCTGTGTACTTCAGTTCAAAAAAGGTAGGGTAGGACGAAAAACTTCATCTCATTTTCTCCTCCAACTTTAACATTTATTTTTTTTTTTTTAATTGTAAAGGACGTTTGTCTTTTCTATGAATGTTCGCTTTGTAAACACTGGGTCGGTACTTCCCCCATATCACATGTAACCTTTCCAATGTTACTACGTAATGCATGAAGTCATGAACGCAGAGGTAGTGCAAGATGAGCATTTGTGTTAAAAAGTGTATACATTTTTATTTATTTATTTTTTTAGAAAATGCCCGATCATTTCGCTGGACAGGGCTCTACAATGCGACCATTTCAGTCGCATTTGCGGACTGAATGAGATATTGATTTAATACAACAGTTAAATAAACAAGAAGTTAACATTAAGTGACTGTCTGACTGTAACACTATTGCCTGATTTTGCTCTATTTTGTTGTCAAAAATAGTTTGAAACAAGTCACAACTGAGCCACTGCGCATCTCCATTCAAACACAGCGGTGTTTTGTTGATAAATGAATGTGCTTTTTTAAATGAATCTGAGTCAATGATTCAATTACCCATTCATAAACACATTCCTGAATGAATCAGCCGTTCGAACAAATCAAATGAATGAATTATTCAGTAATTAAATCAGTGACTTGCAGTTTTAGTTTAATTTTTAAAGTATCTTTACAGTTATTTAAATCATTTAATATTTCTATATTAAAAAATGTATATTTAAAACAATCTTAACATGAATTTATGAATTTGATGATGTTTGAATTTATGAACTTATAATGTTTTACAAATTTGACAAGCAATGGCATACTTTTAATAAAGTTATAAAAAGTCAAATATCACCTTGTAATTGCAAGGGTATTTTTTTTTTAATCAGATTTTGTGATTATTGATTAGAAGGTGCTTAAATTTTTTAAGTTTGGAGCACAAGTGCTCCTAAAAAGAAAAGTAAATGCAGAGCCCTGCTAGATAAGACCCTTATTCCTTGGCTGGGATTGTGTAGAGCCCTTTGAAGCTGTACTGAAACTGCAGTTTGGACCTTTAACCTGCTGATTCCCATTGAAGTCCACTATATGGAGAAAAATCCTGGAATGTTTTCCTCAAAAACTGCAATCTTTCCAAGTACTCCCTTGAATCTGCTGAAGTCTGTGCACTTCTGGTTGGGAATCGCTACCATAAAGCATTATACCACTCTTTTAAAGTATTTCTCTATGTACAGCAATGAAAATGCATTACAACAAAAAAAGAGAGGTTATCTCAGGATGTCTAGAAGAATTACCCATAATTGAACTTGAGATCTGCGACATGCATATCATACCTCAGTGCTTATGACTATTATATAGACATTCCATTAAAAACCTGTTAATGACTGGCTTTGAATCTAAATGTCAGAGTCGTGCTGGAACACTGGTGGCTGAAAGCTCAAAAAAGAATCTGTCATAAGTAACTCACAAACACACAAATACCATCATCTTACAGAAACCAAGGAGACACCATGCAGCTCCACAGAAACACACACGCTCAGCTGAAGAAGGTTAGTAGAGGTTGAATTCAAAATCTGTGGTGAGCAGATAGAGCTTGTCCTGACCCGTAGGGGCACCTCTTGCTGGTCCGCTGGAAACTGCTCTGACCTGCCTCCCGTAAGGGTCAAAATAAATGACAGTGAAGGGATATCAGCTCACAAAAGCATTTAAACTTTTGTAACCTCACTGCAACCACCACTTTCAGCCCTGCACTTACTAAAGCGAAGTAAGGTCTATCTTTCTGAAACAAGTAATAATATTTCCAGACTACTCCTAGAGAACGCTTTAACACTTTACATTAAGGTGCAATTTGTTAACATTATAAATTTACTAGGGATCATGAAGCACCAGTGCCAGCGTACTGGTTACAGCATCTATTATGTAAATTTCTACATGCACTATGCTAATGCATTCGCAACATTTCAGGATGTATAAATGAACACAATAATGTAAACATTTATTTTAAAATTAATATGAAACTATATTAATAAATGTTAAAAATATATATATTGAATGAATTAAATTGTACAATATAATTGGGCACTGGTAAAATGTCTACTGTTTTAATGAATTATTGGTGATATACACTACCGGTCAAAAATTATAATTAGGGGTTCAAGTGCGTAGCGCTGATACCCTATTGTGATTATTAGAATGGTCACGGATCAGCCTTCTCCATGTAAAACTGATTGCGCAGACCAAACCATAAGTCGTAGAGATGTGAAACTTGGAGGGATGGTAGTTAGTGATGGGTCGTTCTTGAACGATTCGTTCATTTTGAACGAATCTTTAATGTGACTCGGGACGAACGAGTCGTCTCGGGGAGTGATTCGTTCAGTCGCGCATGCGCAACATCCTATTAGGTTCTGTACTGGAATTAATTTACCTGTTTCGAGTCTTCGGGTTTTTGGAGTCGTTCGTTCATCTTATGGGGCTGTCACGTGATGAACGAACGACTCGAACCCGAAGACTCGAGAGATGAACTAATCAATTCTCTTTCCGGCTCAGGCTGCATAGGTTAACATTACGGGGATGTCACGTGATGAACGAACGACTCAAACCCGAAGACTCGAGAGATGAACTAATCAATTCTCTTTCCGGCTCAGACTGCGTTGGTTAAGCTAATTGAGCTGTCAGGTGATGAACGAACGACTCAAACCCGAAAACTTGTCAGATAAGAGGCGAGGTGAGCGAATCATAGACTAAAGACCCAGGTAAACAATGAATTAATCTTTTCTGTTTCTTATAGCATTATGGTTTTGTCTTGTTTGAAGTGTGATCAACGTTTGTGTAAGCAGTAGATGTGTTAGGGAAGTAACAGGTAACATTTTAATTATATTTTGCTAAAATGAACAAAATGAACGAAATGACTCGAAAAAAGATTCGTTCATTTTGCTGAACGAGACTCAAAAGTCCGAGTCGGTAAAATGATCCGAAATTTTCATCACTAATGGTAGTACTCATGACCCAGGCTCACTCCAATCGGTCTGACGGGGGCTGCGACCAAAAGTGCGAAATCACTTAACGTTATTACTCTTAAACCGTCACTCGCAGACTCAAGTGTCTTGAGTCTGCGAGTTGTTGGAGTCGATCTTGAGCCTGGAGAAATTTTTGGGTGTTTTGCATTTTTCGAAAAACCTACTTTTTGCGAACTAGTCCTAGGTTTTTCGTCCGATTGGAAACCAAACCAGCGCAGAAAGATTCTCTGGAGAATGAATATCTATAATTATCAGGAAAAAAAAGTTGAACTTTCGACTCATCGTCGCAAAGGGGCACCAAAACGTTTAAAAGGGGCAGGACCACTCTTAGTAAAAAAAAAAAAAAAAATGCCTGTAACTCCTGAATGGAATGAGATATCTCAGCCAAACTTGGAATACTTGTGTAAAAGCTCAATCTGAGGTAACAATCGCGGAGCATGGTCACTTGGTAGCACTATAAGATTGAAAAAAACATAAAAATGGCTATAACTGCGCAACCATTTGTCCTATCAACATGAAAATCAATGTGCACGGTCTTGATTCGAAGTACCACACGTCAAGGACATTTGCGTATCTCAAAAAACATGGCCACCATTGGTCAACAACGTTTAGGTACCTGTTAGACAGTGTTAATGGAGGCCAATCGGAACAAAACTCGGTGTTCGACTTACGGCTCCAAAGGTCTGAGAGAAATTTGTAAGAGATCGGCCACCGGGGGAGGGGGAGATATTGCATTTTTCTTGGGTGTAAATGATTGTATGTCGCGCAATATTCATATCATACGATAGAACTTCTCATTCGGGACAACCTTGCTTCTGGAACCACTGCTGTCAATCAAATCATTTTTTAAATGATTGAAAAATGTACAAAACTTAAAACTTCACGAAACCTGCTAAGCACATGCGACAGGTGATTCTAAACAAGCATGCAAAGTTTTAAAGGGAATTGGACCACAGCTGGCGCTATAACAGTTATAAACAACTGGATTTGAACATACACTGGATTTGCCAAAAATGCTTTTTTAAATCATTGATTTGGTGGTAACAGGCTTGCTAAATAATGTCTTTTTTCATATGTGCTTAAATACCTTAAAGCACCTGAATCTCAATAATCGCTGCTTGCAGCTATATTATTATTTATTTTTTTAATCTTTTGCTCACTAAGGCTACATTTCTTTGATCAAACATACAGTAAAAACAGTCATATTGTAAAATAATTTTAATATGCTAACTTGGTGCTTATCAGGGTCAGAAATTAACTTGTCCATCAGGGAGCAATATTTGCCCCCTAAAATTCATTTCCAGGAGCATTTTTTTACATATGTGAGGGCAGTTTTTATAAGCACCATATTATTATAATCACCACACTATGCTGTCGTTCATGTCAAATACTTAAATGTACTCAATCAGTTTTTTAAACTGTTGTCAAAATAGACTGTTTAATATTGCATATAAATTATACATGTAAAAACAGGAGCTCATAGGGCTGCAATATTATGGCAAAAAAATCATTATTGTAGATTTTTACTCTTTATATTGTAATAATGATTATTAATATCGATATACAAAACGATATAAAATGTTTTTGTTTCGTTTTGGGCACGTCACATTCTGGCTTCACAGACAAACATGTCGGTCCATGATGTTAGCCAAGTCTGGCACAAGTTATGCAAAAACTCCCGTTATAATCACTGAAGCTACCAAATTAATCTTTTATTTACGTTGTATATGCACCGTGTTGTTTATGATGAGGGAAGTGGTGATCGTGCACACTAATCATCTCTGATTGGTGCGTTTTTAGCGCTGACTAATCTAAGCGCTGAAACAGCACGTAAAAGCAATCTGATCCAGTGTGATCCACATTTTAGTTAATTTTCGTGCCATTTTTGCCACAAGCCCTAAGCCCTCGTTACTTTCTGATCCTGTTGCCATTACTTTTCTTAATCTGAAATGAGTTACATTGATCAAAAGTGACAGTTAAGACATTTATAATGTTACAAAAGATTTTTATATCTCCTGAAAATACTCCTGGAAAAATGTGCCATGGTTTTCATCAAAATATTAAGCAAAAACTCTTTCCAACCGTTAAAATAATTAGAACCATTTTTAGTAATTGAGCACCAGAACAGCATATTAGAATGATTTTAGTTTTCACAGAAATGAATTACATTTTAAAAACATTTGATTATAAAACTGATACATTTCATTGGAATAATATTTCACAGTAGTTCTGTTTTTGCTATTTTTTGGTTAAATAAATGCTGGCTTGGTGAGCATAAGAGATTTCTTTTAAAAAAACATTTTAACTCGGTGTTTAACGTTTAGTTATTTTTTAATAGTCACTAATGGAAAAAGTTCTACATTTAGCTACAAGCAGGAGATAACCAGGTCATACTAACTAGCCAAACTTTGGCCTCTTGTTTCTTATAGGTAATATTCAGCTATGGTTATTCACTGCACAGTAGAAGCTAATGGATTTTGATGCCATTGATTTCCTCTAACTCGAAATTAGAGGAGTATTTACATTGTTGATTTTTTTTTTTTTTTTTATAGCTGGAAACATTTGGAAGTGCTTCTCAGACCAAAGGGTCAACCTTTACCCTACTGGAATAGAGAGGAGTGAATGCATTAAAACACATCAGGGCTGATCTTCCCTCTCTCTCTCTCACTCCCCCCCTCTCTCTGTCTCTCTTCCTGCCGGCAGTAACTGCAGCTGAGAGGCATTAATACCCTCAGAACCCTGGAGCATGGCAGGGAATGCAGCTCGACACGGAGATGAGGTGGAGCTTCTGTGAGGTAATGTGATTTGAGAAAATCACTGCTGCTCTTGGCACTCTGAATGACACACAGTCAGCCTGTGGGGATGAGTTTCACAGAGGCAGGGATGTGTTTTGTGCTGTTCTGAGTGGACTGTCACAAGATTGTACCAGCTCATGTTGAGGAGACCAGAAGACACCATGTATAAAAGGTACCTCAGAGAGTTTTCTATTCTGCTTGTTTAGAGTTCTGTTGTGTTTGCATTTTAGGTCAGTGATTCTCTACTGGTTTTGCTTCGTGACTTTTTACACTGGACACGTGGCTAACCTGTATTTATAATGTAGCTGGGTTGTGTTTTCTTATACCCTAGTTTCTTAGTTTTCACAGATGAGTGCATATCACTCAAGCTGTCCATGTTGGCATCTGACTGTGGCTAGCTTCTACCAAGTGCCAGATGAATGTCTGCCAAAATATCATTGAGTTGCGCGACCTTTGATGTGATCAGCAGAACTTTGAAGACTACGTATATTTGCATTGTATTATTCCCCCTCAGTGCTGTTTTCCCTTATTTTTGCAACCCACCATTTGAGAGTAACTGATATATATTTTCTATGTGGAATGATTTTAATTTGTTCCCTACAAAAGAAGGCATGAGGTGTATTTTTAGCTGTGATTCATGATACATTCAAGTACTTGTGTCGTATTTAGAGTTTGTTTTTATATCTCTTTGTATTGCCTTCAGTTGCGTGATATGAACACTATTTCAACAGAAGTAGCACACAATAGTTTTTTTTATTAGAAGTGAATATAAAGCAGCTTTCTTTAGTTTGAAACGTGGTAGCAATTTACAGTAAGGTTCAATTTGTTATTTTTAGTTAATGCATATGTATGAGCTATCAATGAATACTTTTGCATCAGCTATTATGTTATTCTGTACATATGCTAATAGAACATTTCTTGTATAAATTAACAAATAATGTATTTTGAACAAGCAAACCACATTATATTTAAAAATAAGTATTAACTTATATTGAATTATTATAAAATTGCTGTTGACAATGAAGCTTTAAGTATTTTTTAGCATTCCCTTTTATCTCAATGGCAGTTGCTTGGTTGCCGTAAGACCTCCCAAAATAGTTAGTTGAAATTTGTCAAATTTACTCATGGTGGCTCAGTTCTGCATCCAGGTTTTTATTAGCCAATGACAACAGTTTGCGGAAAAACTCCATGACTCCTTAATTATTTGGCGCAACTTTATGACTTGGTAGCAGTTAGCCAAACTAGCAAAATGTGGACAGGTTGTGTGATTTGCACTCATGTTTAAAAACTAACTAAGGTTTAAGACTAAGAACTAAGAAAGGAATTTCTTCTCAGAGGTAAAAGTAAGATGTACATTTAATAGGTTACAGCTTTTCTGACCCAAGTATAGAGTGAATGGATTAGTCAAACAAAAAAACACCTTTCAATACATCTTTCTTTTTCAAAGAGTATTTAGTGTTTCCACATACAAAAATAGCCTTTAAAGTGAAATAAAAAAAATGAAAATTCTGTCATTAATTACCCACCCTCATGTCATTCCAAACCTATAAGACTTTTGTTCATTTTTGGAACACAAATTAAGAACAAACTAAATTAAAAACAAAAATAATGACTTCATTCAACAATTTTTTCTCTTGCATGTCAGTCTGCGATGCACGTTCATGATGGTACCACGACCATGATGCATTGTGGTACTCTCGTGAAAACTTGTTGAAGACTGACGCGAAACAGAAGATATTGTCGAATAAAGTTGTTGTTTTTGTTTTCTTTGTATTCTCGTAGCTTCATAACATTACGGTTGAACCATTAATGTCACATGGACTATTTTAACAATGTCCTTACTACCTTTCTGGGCCTTCAGGGTTGCTAGGTTTTTTCTAAATTTCCAGCCCGAAGCTTACTCAAAACCCACCCAAAAGTAATGAAAACTAGCCCAATTTTTGCATTGTCCAATCACAGCTGACAGCAGCTTTATTTCATTAATTCCCTTAAAATATATATATATATATACAAATGTGTATGTATGCATGCATGTATGTATATATGTATATATGAAAAAGTATAAAAAAAAAAACTATGTACATACATACATACACACACACACACACACACACATATATATATATATATGTATATGTGTATATATATATATACTGTGCAAAAGTCTTAGGCCACTAGTATTTTCACCAGCTAAAAAATGGTTTAAAGTAAATTATTTATATCCTTTGCTGTAGTGTGTCAGTAAAAAATATCGGTTAACATTTCCAAACATTCTGTTTGCCATTAATTGTAATAATCTAGTGAGATTTTTGTTTGCACAAGGAGTCTGACAACAGCCAGTGCTCCACACTGAGATCTGATCTCATTAACATCCAGTCTGTCTGGAATGACATGAAGAAACAAAAACTGAGACAGACTAAATCCAGAAGAACTGTGGCAACATCTCCAAGATGTTTCAAGTAATCTACCTGCAGAGCTACCTGAAAAACTATGCACAAGTGCACACAGGGCAAAAGCTACTTTAAACGCAAAGGATGGTCACAGCAAATGCTTATTTATTTTAGTTAATAGAAGTTAATTTATAAAGAAAATCTGTTTATGACATTGTTTTTGACAGCATCCTCATTTTATGTGCCTAACTGCCTAAAAAATTGTAGGTATAGGACTCCTAAAGCATCTTGGAGATGTTGCCACAGTTCTTCTGGATTAAGTCTGTCTCCGTTTTTTCTGTTTCTTAAGACAGACTGGATTGAATGATGGAGAGATCAGATCTCTGTTTGCACAAGGAGTCTGACAACAGCCTGTGCTCCATACAAAAATCTCACTGGATTATTATAATTAATGGCAAAATGAATGTTTAGAAAGGTAAACTCATATTTCCTATTGACACACTACAGCAAAAGACAGACTTTAACTGACTTTAAACCATTTTTTAGCTGATGAAAATACTAGTGGCCTAAGACTTTTGCACAGTACTATATATATATATATATATATATATATATATATATATATATATATATATATATATATATATATATATATATATATATATAATGTATATGTATGTATATGTATATATGTGTGTGTGTGTATATCATTTTTTATTCTTTTAATTTAGGGCCCCATGAAATTGACTTTATTATTCCCTAGATTCTGTGTGTTCCATTTTATTTATTTGGTTTTATCATTTATTTTGTATGATTTATACAAATTTAAAATGAAAAATCCTGTCTAAAAACATTACAAATGTCATCAGTCTTTTATAATATAATATATGGCAATTAATTTATGAAAAAAAAAAAATTGCATATTTATTCTTGTCAAATAAGGTGACGTACGACAAAACTATCTTTGTTATTAAAACTCAGATGAAAAGTTGAATAATATTCAGTACAAATAATAGTATAGTATTAGCCTATTACTTTGAGACGTACATTTTACTATATCATAATCATAGTAAAACATTTCAGTTTTCCAACTGATACGGTGAAAAGCTCTCTCAGAGATGCTCTGGAGATAAAGTTCTTAAAAGTGTGACACAAATGCAGAAATCATTGTGTCCTTCACATGTGTTTGACTTATAACCGACATGTTTTGACTTTGTTGTCGTGTTCATTTCTGCTGTGTAAAAGCCTTAACATCTAATGCTCTGGGTAAAAACTCCCATACTAGTTTGTGCTGTTACGTCCGTCTCTCCGTTCTTAAGTTGCCAGATATATATTTCAAGTATAATACACATTAGTAAAAGGATCTATTTGAATTTTTATTTGTCTATAGATACACTTTAGGCGGCCACGGTATATTATAAAAGCAGCCCAAAAAACGAAACGCAAACGACTCTGAAATTTTTCCTGCAACTGCATTTTCAAAATAGCGCAATTGTGTGGGAAAACCACAACCTTTGCGACACTGGAACGTAGTAGTTGTGTTGCCGTCTATGGAGGGTCAGAAAGCTCTTGATTTAATAAAAAATATCTTAATTTGTGTTCCTAAGATGAACAAAGGTCTTATTGGTTTGGAACAAAGTGAGAGTGAGTAATTAATGACAGAATCTTCATTTATGTGTGTTTACAATGGGATCTCATATGATTAACCTGTGTGTCTAGTGTTTCTGAATAGTTGGACGCTTGAGCTCCAGTGATATGAGTCTGTTGCTCTGGTTCGGTGGAGGCAGGTGGTTTCTGCTGCTTTTGAGCCTGCTGTGCTGTGGGACCCCGCCGATCTGGACCAAGACCAGCACACACCAAGGGTCCCGCAGACCCGTGCACAACCACACCGATGACATCATACTGGCTGTCATACTCCCTCAGCACAATACGTCCTACCCCTGGGCATGGCCTCGTGTAGGACCCGCGCTGGACCGCGCCATTGCTCGCGTCAATTCTGACCCCACCCTGCTGCCCCGGCACCACGTCCGGCACATTTTTGCGAACAGCGAGGACGGGGACGGCATCTGCTCAGAGTCCATCGCGCCCCTCATGGCCGTCGACCTGAAGTTCGAACACAACCCGTGGGCCTTCATAGGGCCCGGCTGCGACTATACCTCCTCACCGGTTGGGCTGTTCACTGCTCACTGGGGCCTCCCCATGATCACAGCAGGGGCCCCTGCGGTAGCTTTCGTGCAGATGGAGATGTACACCTCCATTACCAACACGGGCCCGACACATAAGAAACTAGGCGAATACGCGCTTCACCTCTACAAGCATTTTGGATGGCACCAACACGCCCTGCTGATGTTTAGTGATACCAAAATGGGACAAAGGGAATGCTACTTTGCCCTGGAAGGGCTTTACACTGAGATGCACGAGGACAACATCACCACCATGGACCTGGTGTTTGAGGAGAACAAAGGACCTGTTAATTATTCCGAGCTCCTGCACAAGATCCAGGATGATGGAAGAGGTGAGTGGCTTGTTTGTCTTGTTTTTCTAGAACAGTATGCATGTTATTGGGCATCTGTCCTCGTGTTAATGCATGTCCAGTGCTTCTGAGATGGTCGTTTTAAAATCCACTTAGCCTCACTTGACACGTCGTTTCCATACCAACTGACTCCTAGATATGTCATTGAGGTTAGAGGTCAAATTTATGACGCACAAACGTCATAAAACTTTTTACTATGAGGTGACCATTGTAGTAGCCGCGCAACAGTGATTGCAATTGCAAGCGTACAGGAAGAGTCGTACTGAAGCTAGAGTAGGACATAATTGCAACATTGCAGAGAAAAGAAAGAATAAGAGATGTTTTCTGGTAAAATGTGGGAGTGTTTATTGTTTTTGGTTGGCCCAGACAGTATCTGCAAACATTTTGTGCATTTTCTGTGCTGGTTTTGAGAGAAGCCGTGGAAGCCGCATGACTTCTGTAGAAGAAAAAGTCAAAACCTCTGTGACTTTTTATCTTCTAAAGAATACAAAAGAAGATATTTTGAAGGATGTCTCAGTGTTTTTGGTACATGTAATGAAAGTTAATAGGATTGGATGTTGTTGTGTTAGAAGCTAGAAGCTTCTTCTACCACAAGGAATAGTAAGAGTGTATGTGACAGCATATTTTTTTTTCCCCTGAGCTTGATTTGTGCTTCACTACATGATTCAGGTTGAAATGCATCAGGTGCTGCTCAAATTGGGTTTAATTCAGTATAATATCACAGAAATCATGACTGATATTGAGTGAAGGAGACGGTTAGAGAGGGACAGTAGAAAATGACTGAGCGTCAAGTCATTGTTAATTTGCTGATTAATTTTGTTTTCCTCAGCCATGAATAAATGACGTACCTACTATATAACATTTTTTTATATTGTTTTTTTATATTTTAATATGCCTCAGGCCAGACGCCAGATGCAAACTTTCTTTTATGAGTCCCACATCTCAGTATGTCAGAGCACTTGAACTGACCAACAGCAGGAGATTCAGTTTTATAGCAACTATGTAATGCATCACAAAATTTGTCCCTGTTATTGTCTCTGCAGTTAAATATTCCTCATTGCTCTGACCTCAGCTTCAGATTAATGCTTTTTCCGCAAAGGGGAAATCTGGAATCCTGTATCTGTTCAGACGTTTTTAATGGGTGAAATGTACTTACTACACAGTCCCAAAGGGACATAAAAATGTCAACCAAACAACATTTATTAACAGAGGTCATGACCCCGGTGAGCATGCAAGAAATTTTCACACACATTATCTGATCTGTTGGCATTTCCTGCAAATATAGAGTTTGTATTCATTCAGTGAGTTAATTCTAAATGGTGGATTTAAACAGTTCATCATTAGTCACCGGATGCTCTGTTAAGACACTGAATGAACAGTTAGTAAGTGATGTAATGTTGTATTAACACATTAAAAGTCAAATGAATGAAGCAGCAGGATGATGTCTTAGGTTGAGGCCGCGTGTATGTTATAAAACCCTTTGAAGACACAGAATCCTGTAAGCACATCCGGATGTGTTTTCAGGAGATGGTATCAGCAATATCCCATTTTTACGATCACCCATAAAGTGAAAAATGCAATCAGCCTCATGATGTAAAACATTGTGCTCATAAAACACCAGCAATAAAGTCCAACTAAATTTCTTTGCTCTGTGTGGAGGACAGACAAAAGCTTTGGCGATTGTAATAGGGTCAGATAAGGGTCTGTGTCAGAATACGCATTACAGTCAAAAGTTTACATACACCTTGCAGAATCTGCGAAATGTTAATTATTTTAACAAACTAAGAAGGATCATACAAAATGCATGTTGTTTTTTGTACTGACCTTAATAAGATATTTCACATATAGTCTGCAAGAGAAAATAATAGTTGAATTTATAAAAATGATCCTGTTCAAAAGTTTACATACACCTGATTCGATTTTTTTTTTTTTTTTTAGTGATAGTTGTTCATGAGTGCCTTGTTTGTCTTGAACAGTTAAACTGCCTGCTGTTCTTCAGAAAATTCCTTCACAGATTCTTTGGTTTTTCAGCATTTTTGTGTATTTGAACCCTTTCTAACAATGACTGTATGATTTTGAGATCCATCTTTTCACACTAAGGACAACTCATATGCAACTATTACAGAAGGTTCAAACGTTCACTGATGCTTCAGAAGGAAACATGAAGCAGTAAGAGCCAGGGGGTGAAAACTTTTTGAATTTGAAGATCAGGGTAAATTTAAGTTATTTTGTCTTCTGGGTAACATGCAAGTATCTTCTGTAGCCTCTGAAGGGCAGTACTAAATGGAAAAAAATATGATATTTAGGCAAAAAAAAAAAAAATGTACACATCTGTTCAAAAGTTTTCACCACCCGGGTCTTAATGTATCGTGTTTCCTTCTGAAGCATCAGTGAGTGTTTGAACCTTCTGTAATAGTTGCATACGAGTCCCTCAGTTGTCCTCAATGTGAAAAGATGGATCTCAAAATCATACAGTCATTTTTGGGTGAACTATCCCTGTAAAGTTAATCTTTTAAGCACTAATTTGTTAAATGTTATCTTTAGCCAGATTAAAAAATAATTTGAAAGTTTACATTTTTCTTAATCACCTAAGTGATTTAGACAAAATAGCACAGAATTGGCCATCAGGTATTGGCCACAAAATGAAAATAATTATCTGCCTGATATCAGTGTATCCTTTTGGGGACAGATGATAGATGGAATATTTTTGTAGATGCAGAAATGTTTTGGGGTCTTTCTGACTGATTATCGTGTGTTGATTACCTGTGGAGCCGTAACCTTTTCCGGAGATCTCAGTTGAGCGGAAATGCCCTTCCTCACCTCCTGCCTCTTTCCCCTCAACCCTGTAAAAACATCCTCACATCATCAGCAGCAGGAAGACAACACATGGAGACACACCACCTGCCGTGAGAGTGGAATCTCTAATGTATTCCTGCTCCTCTACTGGAGTTTTCAGTGCTAGTGCTCTCTCGTTTGGAAATGCTTGTCTTCTGAAAGCACGGTTCTAGATTTATAAAACTGAGAACATCAAGTATTTGAACAAATCGATATGATCCATACAGGGCAGTTCGGAAAACACCCAGCTTGTAAATGTCAATGAAAGTGGACATGAAAGCTCTGCTGGGACATTGAGGCATTTAGAGAGCTTTAGCTGGAGTGCGACTAATTACATAATTACTACCATATGAACGGCCATTCAGTAGTCGGAACATTAATTTTTTTGTATTGTTATTTGCTTACATCATTACACAAACCCAGCAACAAATGCACACTCATTCATAACATTTCAGACTTCTTGTTCTCTGTGCTAGAGTAATGTGCACTTAGCTGCTGCTTTGCTTCTGGATAAAATCTCCAGCACAGCAAGGCTGTTAATGGCCAGAAGTCAGCAGGTGTTTCAACATCAATCTCTCTTTCTCGCACACACACACACTTCAAAGCTGCTCTGTTGATGAGGACTCTGCTTCTCTGGTTTAATTTTTCCATGTACCCAATCACTTCAATCACACCTGAGCATCAAAGAGGACCTCAGCTCCAGAGTGCCAACAAGAAGATCTGGTTTTCAGGCCACCAACCCAAATTTTGGAAGGTTCTGATCAAGGACAAACAGTTCTGAGTCAGGACAAACAAAACTGCATGAGCTCATATTATGGAATAGTTTAAATTCCTTTCCTAATGGAGTGGTAGCATCTCCGCCTTGACATCTTTTCAACTAAATTGGCAATCTTTGAGACTAGGGCTTCGTGCCCTTTTGTCGTCATGGTTTCAGAGCACAAGAGCGGCCATGCTGAACTAAACTACCCACAAGGCCGTGCTCTGCTTCTCCTTGCTTTTCCATCCATCTGGATCAGCTTAAAAATTAATCTGAACTGAGGAGTAGAGAAGGATGGGAAGAAAACTACACAAATTTGTGCAATCATTACACACACTTTTATAAACTCAGAGCTGCTCCTCTGCTGACTGGAGGAATGTGCTGTATTTTGATATTTCGGGTCGATATTTCTCGTCGTTTCTGACCTTTGGATGTAATGCGGAGTAACTGAACACCTCCAGACTTAAACCCAAACATTTCAAAAGCATCATTCACAGAGGAGAATGCTTGTCTCTGTATTGGTCTTGAACCTTCCCCCTTGTGAACAGAATTCTCAAGTCATGATGTTCTCTTCATTGCAGCAGAGCATAAGGTTCGTTTCAGTTAAAGACTTACCTCACATCCTCTAGAATGAGGTAATGTTAGGCAGACCTCCCTTACATCACACAGATTCCTGCGCTAATAGAATTTGTAATCCTATACTGGCTTGTGTTAAACAGCATTAAAAGAGAAACATGACAGACTTGACTCGACAGACAGACATTATTATTATTATTATAGCTTATTTTTTACAATCAGTGCCAGAACCTGTTTGTAGTGGCTTACAGTCAAACAGTACATTAATATTAAGCAGTTCCCTCTAAATGCACTGTTTTTTTCTCTAAATGTTGCTGAGAACCATTATTAAAAATCTTTTTTTTTTTTTTTTTTTTGTAGGGGTGAGCGACAGACACAGTAAACCAATAGAAATTTGTCAACCGGTAGAGATTTTGGACTATTGTCTTTATCGTGGCTACACACTTGCATAACATGGTCAGGAAAACCTATCATTTGCGTGCGTTTTTAAGCATTGCTGTTTAAAAACAAGTGATTTAAGCCGTTCAAACTTAATCGGCAGTGAAAGAGAACTCATTCGCTATACACACTGTCTGATAGACGGTTATTTTTGCCACTTTATAGGCCTTGAACAGTAAATACCCACACTTGTATATGTCAGAATGTCTGTATTTGCAAGTATCCTTGTAAACACAGTAATTTAGGTCTTAAGTAAAAGCAAACAGCTGAGAAAGACAATGCATGTGTAACAGTATATTAGATCCGGGCAGCTCTTAAAGTAACAGCAGTCTAATATTCCTGCTGTCTGTCATTCATGTGAATCAAACAACAAAAGAGAAAAAAATCTCTTACCGCTCTTGACTAAATCACTTTTGTAACTTTAATAATAAGAAAAATATATTTAATTTACACAGTGAAGAATATGCAGTGTTTTTATATATTTGATTACACAAGATAGAATATGTAGCATTCCTTATTTATTTGTTCTACTGTAGTTTTTTGTGCTATTGTTTGTAATTAGTTTGTTATTCATACTGTTTGCTTGCCTTCAGTGAGCTTTTTTTTTTTTTTTTCTAAATAAGTCTAGTAAATTATGTTTTTTGTGATATTGACTCTGTTGACTAGGGCTGCTCTTGACTAAAGATTTTTCTGGTCGACTAGTAGTCGTTCATTTTAAGCATTAGTCGACTATTAGTCGCACGTTTATTAATAAACCATATAAATCTTAATAATGAGCCTTTAATTGCCTACATAGCCTAATAAGCACTCAAGCACGCAAAACAAAGCTTGCCATTGCGCACCAGCAGATATAATAATTATGACTGTGTCTGGGAAGAACAGCAAGGAAACTGCAGGAGTTTCGAAGTTCACAGAGACCGGCAGAAAGCGCATCCTGTTTGCTTTAATTATTTTACAAAAGCGCAACGTTTCGTTGTTATTGTGAGTGCATACAAATAATAATAATAAGTTGTATTACTTTTTTCTACGACCAAAAATGACGGAATATTTTAAGAGCAAGTGACCACACCGGTGCCTCCATCTGTCATGCAGTAAGCATGCTACTGTTCAGCTTCCACACTCCGCACAGACACTTAAATAGCGCACATTTTTCTAGGTTAACATTAGATTGAGCTGCCATGTAAAGTTGCTACTACTTACATCTTACAACAAGCCATATTTGAATGATAGGTGAGCATTTGGATGTCCTGCCAAATGTACTATTTTACCACACTGACCAGCCGTTAACAATCTGTCCGTCACAGACTGTGTGACTTCGCCACTTCCTGTGGAATTTTTTTTATAGCGACTAATAAAATTTTGGTTGACCAAGCCTTTTCTCATTGACTATTAGGGGGCAGCCCTATTGGTGACAGTGATTTCTCATATCAAAAATTTTGATATCATAAAATTTTGCTTTGTTTAAAGCAAAAATAACTATATTGTGATATAAATAGTTATAGTAAAATGAAAGTACTCCTATCATAATATAAGATTTTGGTCATATCGCTCACCCCTAATTCTAAAAGTGAATTTTGTCAATGTTTAGATTACACTACACCTCAAAAATAACCTAAAGTCAACAAAATTTTAATTTTAGCATCCTGATTTCTATATACTGTACGAGTCTGGGTCGTAAGATGGACTGCTGATGTGCCATTTCATATTAATAACTAATACATTAGCATTCATATATATCCATAAATATAAAATAAATGCTGATGCAGTCCCTTTAAACCCCATCAGGCCCTTCCACCTCATTTGTATTTTTGTGCAGAGCCAAGCAGAAAGCTCTTGTGAGAGTTGCGGTTTAAGCTTTCCTTTACTTCCTCTCCCCCCCGTCTGATGCTGTAGAATTGACATCATTGTGATAATCGACGATTTCTTCTCTCTCACAGTAAGATTCCATCTGGATACTTGTAGTGTGAATCTGAACACATCACTGCAATTCTTTCATCTTCTGTGAGACCACTCAGGCCTAGATGGATTACCTTGTCAACAAATAGCTGAATAAGTGAGCATGGATGAAGCCCATCGTGTCCCTGTCTGCTCCCCTTTCATGGTCAACAGATACGTCAGAAAATAGGCTTCAAGGATTCCATCCAGATCAATAGAACTGCTGCTATTTCCTGTTGTAATTGCTCTGATCGTTTTTTGGAGCCCTGAGTGGTGTGCCTGCAACTGTAGTGTCGATATTCTTTATAAAAATGTACTGAAGCACTTTAATTATGGGTTAAAGGGAAGGGTGGAACAGCTTTAACGTGATAGTTCACATTCTGCATTTACATGGTATAGATCAGAGTCTATGATCGATCAAACATTTACACAGACACTGACAGAAAGTGGTTTAAAATTACAAATAGAGAAGACAGAATAAAACAAGCAGCAAGAGTACAGCATATGTTGATTTACATATGAACGTGAAATTCTCAGTGGTGTTATTTTCAGAGAATGCCACCAATCTGGGTTTCCTTGAATGCAACACAGAAAAATGTGCCCTTTTTCCGTGATTCTGGCTGTCAGTGTAATTGTAGCATGTTTGTATTAGAGAACGACATCGCATTTTCTGAGCTGAGCCCATCATTATCGTTCGAGCGCAGTGTGCGGCCGTTTTTCTCGATTGCAATTACAACGTACCTCCTCATCTGATTCCATGCAAGCAGGGCTGTGATTAGCTCTTGTTGGGAGGGCAGACTCGCTCTTATACATGGTCTAGTTGGTGTGGTGATATAATGGAGTGCAGGGTTTTGAATTGATAGACGATTCTTTTGTCTATATATACAATTAAAATGTTGTTCCAAACCTGTAAGACCTTCGTTCATCTTTAGAACACAAATGAGCTTTTTTTTGAGCTTTGTGAATCTGCATAGACAGCAACGCAACTACCACGTTCAAGGCCCAGAAAGGTAGTAGGGACATCGGTAAAATAGTCCATGTGACATCAGTGGATTTAAAATGCCCCGTCCTTGATTAATTTGAGGTCTGTTGCTGTTTTAAAAAGTGTTTTAGATTAAATATAACAAATGTCATGTCAACTACCCATTCACAGTATATTTTTAGTAGACACTTTCTTACCAGAGCAGCCTACTGGTTCTATTTGTACACTGAACTTTGCTGGTTATGCAAATGTTAAACACTATTTGGTCCACAAAAACACCCACTCATGTTCTGTCACTCCTGTCCAGGGAAAACATGTTGAGGAATGTTACGTGTGCATCTGAGAAAAGCAGAGAACTCGTTTGCTCGGTGCTAGTTAATGTTTAACAGCGTTGAAAATAGCGTTTTCCTCCCTTAGGTTGGATATTTGCCAGCAGCCCCTCTCAAGGGCTTTATCTGATAATGATGTGCATTTGAGTGTGTAATGGACTGTTTTATCTCAATGACAGGTTGCTCTCACACCTGATGTACTCCTTTCCCGAACAAAATTGCATTTATCCTATGGACATGCCTTCGTAATCATAGCAAAAATAAGGTTGATGCAGTCGCTCTTGTGGGTCCTGGTCTGTCATGAACTGGGGAAATTAGAAAGTCCTGATTAAATTTGCATCGTTTGCACATTTTTCTTTATTCTTTCTCTTTGTTTCATTCTTGTCGGAGTGATAGACAGCTGGGTTTTGTAATGGCAAGAGTCATGTGGGGAGGTAAAGGTCTGGTTCTGCGGTAGTTCAATATTGACTTTAGACACAGAACTGAACCTCTGACTCACTCACAGTAGGACTTTTTATCCTCCTGTATGTTCCCCGTTTTACTTCGCAGTTATGTTACTTCAGTTGCCTGCAGAGTGCTCTGTGTGTGTTTTTCAGATCAAATCTCCGTCCAAATGTGTTTTTTTCTGCTGGAGTGAGAGGGTAGCATTCAAGATGTTGTGACACACAGTTTCAAACAGGCTTTAATGGGGTAGTTCACCCAAAAATGAAAATTCTGTCATTAATTACTCACCCTAATGTTGTTCCAAACACGATTCTACAACACTGTACAGTTTATTTAAAAAAATATTTTCATTTAACACCATTGTGTTAGGTTACCCATTTAAACAATTGCATTGTGTTAAACTGACTTGGAACTGTTGCATTTTGGTTCAACTCAATATTTTTATTTTAAAAGAACTTGTTTCAATTAAGCAGACGCTTGTTCAATTTACTTAAGTAAATTAAGTTAATCCAATGCAAGTTTTTACAACCACTTAATTCGAGTTGAGAGTATGTAAATTATTTTACTTGTGTAACTAGGAAGTGGATTTCCCCTTCCCATCCTGCTTTGCACAGGGCTGGATAAAGAGAGTAAATGTTGAAGTAAAATGTTATTTTATGCATTTTTTTTTTTAAATTAAGATGATAAAATCGGGAGACTTGTTAATGTTTAATGTTTATGTTTGTATTTAAAACAGTTTCTGGTATGTTAGTGTTTTTGGAGGTTACCATTGTGGTGAAGTGTAGAGCATGTGCTTGGGTTGAGGACCTGCTAACATGATTTAAAGTTGTTTTAATAATAAAATAACTACTTTGGGCATGCCATGGGTGTAACAAAGCCATCTTATGGCTAATGCCTAACAAGTTGGTTATTGCCTAAAGTAAAAGGAGAAGTCCACTTCCTGAACAACAATTTACAAATAATTTACTCACCCCTTTGTCATCCAAGATGTTCATGTCTTTCTTTCTTCAGTCATAAAGAAATTGTTTTTTGAGGAAAACATTTCAGCATTTTTCTCCATATAATGGACTGTTATGGTGCCCCGATTTTGAACTTCCAAAATGCAGTTTAAATGCGGCTTCAAACGATCCCAAATGGGGTTGTAAACGATCCCAGCCGAGGAAGAAGGGTCTTATCTAGCGTAACGATTGGTTATTTTAATAAACATTTTAATAAACAATAAACATACAATTTATATACTTTTTAATGCCAAACTCTCGTCTTGTCTTACTCTGCCTGGACTGTTTTGTTACTGTTCATGACAGTTAGGGTATGTCGAAAAACTCCCATCTCATGTTCTCCCTCGACTTCGAAATCGTCCTATATCGCTGTTTTACATTTTTTGTTAAGGGTGTTTGATCTTCTTTGCATGTTCACTTTGCAAAGACTGGGTCGAAACTTCTGCAGCAATGTAGGATGATTTTGAAAAGATTTTTGAAGTTGAGGGAGAAAATACGATTGGAGTTTTTCGACATACCCTAATTTTCTTGAGTCAGAATACACAGAGGTCAGGAAGAGAAAGGCAAGACGAGCGTCTGAGATTAAAAAGTATTTAAATTATATTTTTTAAATGAAAATAACCGATCGTTTTGCTAGAAAAGACGCTTCTTCCTCAGCTGGGATCATTTACAACCACATTTGAGATTGTTTGAAGCCGCATTTAAACTACATTTTGGAAGTTCAAAATCGGGGCACCATATCAATCCATTATATGGAGAAAAATGTTTTCCTCAAAAAACATATTTTCTGTACAACTGATGAAAGAAAGACATTAACATCTTGGATGACAAGGGGGTGAGTACATTATACGTGAATCTTTGTTTTGGAAGTGGACTTCTCCTTTCTGCCTAGTTTTCCAGTTAAATGTTTTAGTTTGAGTTCAACAAGCATAAGTAGTTACTTCATAAACTTAACAATTTCATTTAAACGATATTTGATCAAATTGAGTTGGCCCAACTCAATTACATTTTATTTCATGAATTTGTTTTTTTATGAATTTGGGTTACACACATTTATTGGATGGAAATCCTGCCCTCAATTAAACTGAGTTAATCCAGTAAATTATTTTTTTTGAGTGTACTACAAACAAAACCAAAAAAAAAAAAACATGGTTACTGTACTTAAACTATGGTAACTTCAAATTAACCATGGTATTTGTAGTAAGACTGTGGTTTTACAAATGGTAATCAACATGCCAAAAAAACATGGTTACTGCACTTTTACTATAATAAAACCAAGGTTAGGGACAGACAGGTTTGGAATGACATGAGGTGGAGTAAAAGGTGACAGAATTGTCTTGTGTGAACTTTCCCTTTAATTTAGTATGACCAGCCGATAGCTGGTTTGTTGTTGATTCAAAACGTCTAGCAGCTTGAACCATCTAATGACCAGTTTAGACCAGTTAGAAGCCAGTGTTTGTGTTTATTTCATATGTACTGAATTGTAGAGATGTTTAGGGCTAAAAAGCTTTCAAATTGTTGATATTTCTTTGTAGCACACTGGTTTAGATTTCAAATTGTGAATTTGCAGGACCTAAGTTTTGCCTTTCACTGACATTGAGCTCCATCACTACTCAGATCTGCAAAGACAGAGTGAGAGACAGACAGACTGTCTGCTTGTCTGTCTCCGTCTAGATCATTTCCCCCTTTCTGACCTTCACAGGTTTGCTCTCAGGGGACGTTTACTGTTGTTTCAGATTCCCACAAAGTTTTGCGTTTTTTTTGACTAATTTGTCTTGGTTTTCTGTGTACATTTTGGCTTATGTCTTCTCTGTTCATTTCTGTTGTCTTGTCTTTTTGTTTAAAGTCTTGGATGGATGGATGGTTATTCCCCTTATACTTCACTCATATTCCATTATATTGGCAGAGATGCTTATAGATAGATGTTCATTTACAGAACTCTTCTAAAATTCTAAATCCATTTCTCAGCTTGTGTTCATTATTATCCACATGCTGAAATCACATTTTGTCACTGAGCAGCAGACACACACGCGCACATACACACACAAACATGTCTGTTAGTATAGGTCTCCTGCAATTACCCTCACTCTGCAAATGACTGTCTGGTCTGGAGTCAAGTTCTATCGCTTTCTCTCGCTGTCTCTATGATCACTTCACTCATTTGATCAGAGTTAATGAAGCATTTTGTTTTCATGTCTGGATGTCTTTCTCTCCTTACTGGTAGTTGCTTCTCTCGCCTGTATGTTTTTGCTATCTGAAATGCTGAGGAGAAGCTTAACATCCGTTTCATATAAAATCTATTCCTTATCATTCTTATAAAACATCCTGTTTAGCTTAATAAAAATGAGAATGTTCTTCCCGGTTATGTTTACACAGCAAAAAATCATTTTCTTTATCAGTATTTGTCTGGTTTTCCAATAAAAACATCTTTTAAACAAATAAGTTTACTTAAAAAAAGCAAAACTGCATAAGAGATCAGATTGAGATTCTCTAAAATTATTATTTTTATTTTTTACCAATCCTATTAGCGCAACCTCCCAAAACATTTTAACTAAATAAATGTAAAAATTAATTTAAACATATTCTCTGAAAACAATTCTTAGTATTTCATGCAATTTTGCATAAACATAAATGTAAATTTATCTTTCAAATATGTTGTTTTTAAGACATTTTTTGGAAAACAAGACAAAAATATTAATTAGGAAAACTATATTATGCAGTGTGAGCGAATCATGAAAAACATGTACAGTATGACGTGTGAAGCTAAAAGCATAGAACAGACAGTCCAGACACATTCAGGGCCATAATGCATTAATGCACCATACAGACACATTTACACGCATGAGCAAAAATCCACATGTGCTAATTCTTGTCTGGATGTGTTAAATTGACACGTTATGTTGTGGTAATGACATTATGGTATTGATTACCAAGTCATTTCTGGTAAAAGTGCTAATGGGGGTCCAAACACGTTATGTTTGGGCTTCTGTCTCATAAAGGACTGGCAGATATGAATGATAAAGAAGCTAAAGTTTTTCTTGTCTTCTCTCATATTCTTTGTTTTCTCTCTCTTTCTCATTGCAGTGGTGTTTGTATGCTGTTCTCCGGATATTTTCCGGCAGTTGATGGTGCACTTCCACAAGGCAGGTCTCCCTAAGGAGGAATACGTCTTCTTCTACATTGACATCTTTGGACGCAGTTTGCAGTCCAGGCCTTCTCAGCCATGGGCCAGAGGAGACCCAGATGATGTCTTTGCAAAGGAGGCCTTCCAGGTGATTAAAGCCTTTTATAAAACACAAGAGGGGATGATGGACAAGTAGCGATAAAGTTTCAGAGTATTTTGTTTTTGTTTATACAATACAATATCAATACAATAAATATTTAATTACTAATGTGAATAAAATTGAAATATTATAAAAATATAATAAACATTATAATAATTACATAAGATATTAAGACTTGTTTTCAGAGAAATTATCTTAAATTAAAAGATTAGGTTTTTTACCCCACTTATTTAAAGCAGAAGTCAAACTAAATTTAACAAGGTTTATGGCTAACAGAGAAAATGCTTAATTCAGTATATAGACTCTAATAAAATAATCTTAATTCTAGATGTGGTCTCTAAAGTACAACAACGTTTTAGTGCCACATTAAAAAATAAAAAAATGAAAATTACGAGATTAGAGTTGTAATATTTCGAGAATAAAGTTGAAATACTACAAAAATAAAGTCGAAATTTCGAGAATAAAGTCGTAATATTTTGAGAATAAAGTCAAAATTATGAGAATAAAGTCGTAATATTTTGAGAACAAAGTCAAAATTACGAGAATAAAGTCGATAATATTTTGAGAATAAAGTTGAAATATTTTGAGAATAAAGTTGTAATATTTTGAGAATAAAGTCGAAATATTTTTAGAATAAAGTTGAAATATTTTGAGAATAAAGTCGTAATATTTTGAGAATAAAGTCGAAATATTTTGAAAATAAGCCATAATATTTTGAGAATAAAATCAAAATTATGAGAATAAAGTCGAAATACTGCGAAAATAAAGTCGAAATTACGAGTATAAAGTTGAAATACTATGAAAGTAAAGTTGAAATTTCGAGAATAAAGTCGAAATTACTAGAATAAAGTTGAAATACTACGAGAATGAAGTCAAAATATTTTGAGAATAAAGTCTAAATGTTTCAAGAATAAGGTCGAAATGTTTCGAGAATAAAGTGAAAAAGATTGGAGAATAAAGTCAAAATTACGAGAATAAATTCGTAGCAATAACGAGATTAAAGTTATGATATTTTGAGAGAATATTCTAGCCTATTGCACATGCAAATGGCCCAGATTGGGAGCACCGGGAGAAATTCCAAAGTCTCAGCTTTCAAAATCTGTCAGTTTTATAACGAAATACAAACAATATGTCTATTACAATATGGGTGCAGCCGTCAACTCTGTCGGCTGCAACTCTGCATCTACACAAACTTAGTGCCGGTCACTTTCAGGCGCTGCGTAATATCATTGCACCTGTTGCACCCATGGTACGACAGCAAAGTTCCTTGATTATTACGCCGGAATGAGAGTATAGTTCCTAGCCATATTGATCTAGAAAATCGCAACTTTTCATTTTCCGTCTGTCTTAGTACACAATGTAACTACAGAAGAGTCAAGTTTTAAATAGGAAAAATATCGTAATTATATTTGGTCATTTGTGAGCGAGATGCTATCGGTCTAGTCAGATTCAATGATCTATGCTAAGCTATGCTAAAAGTGCTACCGCCAGCCCCGGAGATTGGCTGAATGGATTCAAAAACGGTAAAACTCAACTGTTTAACTCTAGGGGAGTTGGACAATGAGCCTATTTTCAAAAAAGTGGAGTGTTCCTTTAACAAAAGCCTTGCTTTTTGTGTGTCTGGTGACATAATAACAACGCGCTTCTTTTAAACACCCTCTAACGCCAAACAATCACTGTTATGCCTCAAGGGGCTCAAAATCTGAGCTGTATTCTTATCAAACGCTCTGTAGGTCACTCTGGCTTTGGTGTCACAGAACTGCAGTCACCAGCTCCTACTGTGATAACAGCCGCCTGTTTTGAGAGTGGAAGAGTTTCTCTCCAGACTGTGAGAAAAAGTCTGAACTCCAACACTCAGTTCCTGCTGATGAACCCACGCACAGTTAGATACAGGACATGCTGACGCTCATTGGAGCATAGCTTTGGTAGACTAAAGATTTTGTTTGTGCACAACATGCAGACAGACAATGTTATATAATTGTGCTTATTGTTAATTTTACTATTTATATTTAAGTTGGGAATTATAAGAAAAATACTTAAGTCTGTCAGGAAAAGGTGTTAAATGTTTGTTGAGTTTTTAAGATTTTGTTTATATTAGCAGTTCATCTTATTTATCTGTAAATGTGATTATGACAGCAGGTACTTATCAAATGATAAAGATGAGCATAATAACTAGGCATGTATCCAAATGGCACCATATAGTCAAGCACCCTTTCAGTGTTTTAAAGAGCTGATTCAGGTGTCAGATGAAATGTTTTACAGTCCCAGTAAAGTAAACTGCTGTTCAAAAGTTTGGGATTAGTAAGATTTCTCATTTTTTTTTAAAGAAGTCTCTTATGTTCATTAAAGTTCCATTTATTTGATCAGAAAATCTATTTTAATATACTTTAAAATAAAATGTATTTCTGTGATGCAAAGGTACATTTTCATCAGCCATTAATTCAGTCTTCAGTGTCACATGATCCGGAAATTATTCTTATATGCTGATTTATCATCAATGTTGGAAACAGTTGTGCTGCTTAATTTTTTTCTTTGATGAATAAAAACACATCCTTGCTGAATGAAAGTATTAATTTCTTTTAAACAAAGAAAAAAAAAAAATTAACTGACACCAAACTTTGAACGGTAGTGTATATTGTAACAAAAGATTTCTGTTTTAAAGAAATGCTGTTCCTTTTAACGTTTTATTCATCAAAGAATCCTGAAAAAAGCATTAATAAAAATTAAGCAACTTAACGATACACACGCACTTTGATAATAAATCAGCACATTAGAATGATTTCTGAAGGATCATGCGTCACTAAAGACTGGAGTAATGATGCTGAAAATTCAGCTTTGCACCACAAGAATAAATTCTGTTTTAAATTATATTGAAATAGTACTCCACGCAATTGCAGTGATATTTCACAATATTACTGTTTTTTTCTTTATTTTTAATCAAACAAACATAGCCTTAATGAGCAAAAAAAAAAAAAAATACTTCTTTAAAAAACATTAAATTTCTTACTGATCCCAAATTTTTTAATGATATTATATATCAGATTGCAGGAGTCTGTTGCATTTTCCACAACTTAAAACTCAGAACTGGCCAACAAGATGGCCATTAGAAAGTAGATTTCCATGCTTTATTTATATATAAGAAAAATTTTGATGTGTTTTACAGTATAAACTACCAATCAAAAGTTGAAGGGCCAGTAAGGGCCACAAGGGTGTTTTAAACTGATCAGAAGTGACAGAAGTTGAAGTTAAAGTTTAAGACAGTTTAAATTGTTACAAAAATTCAATTTTACATAAACGCTGTTCTTTTGAAATTTTTAGTCATGAAATAGTTCTGAAAAAAAGTTTGGTTTATACAAACATATTAGGAAGCACAAGTGTTTCTTGAGCACCAAATTAGCATCTTAGAATGATTTCTGAAGGATCTCATGACACTGAAGTCTGCAATAATGAAAAATTGAAAATATTAAAACAGAAAACAGTTTCCTCTTAGGACAAATTGTTTATATTTTGTATATTTCAGAGTGTGAAGATTCTGACCTACCTAGAGCCGCAGAATCAGGAGTACAAGGAGTTTGTTAATGATCTAAGAGCGGATGCCAAACGGATGTTCAACTTCACAGTGGAGGATTCTTTGGTAAGAGATCATTTTGAAGTGATTTATCATTTTCATGCCTTTCTACCAAGATTCTACTGTGCTCTCCATCTTTTTTATCTTCCCTTGCAATTACTATATATTTCTATCTTGTTAGAAAATCTATATGCCTCCATTATGGCCAGGGTTCTCTCATAAAGAGTTTAAAGGGACACACAGTGATTAAAGGAGAACTCCCCTTCCAGAACAACAATTTACAAATAATTTACTCACCCCCTCGTCATCCAAGATGTTCATGTCTTTCTGTCTTCAGTCGAGAAGAAATTATGGTTTTTGAGGAAAACGTTTCATTTTTCTCCATATAATGGACTTCATTGGTGCCCCGATTTTGAACTTCCAAAATGTAGTTTAAATGCAGCGTCAAAGGTCTCTAAACGATCCCAGCTGAGGAAGAAGGGTCTTATCTAGCGAAACGATCTTCAAAATCGGGGCACCAATGAAGTCCATTATATGGAGAAAAATCCTGAAATGCTATCCTTAAAAACCATAATTTCTTTACGACTGAAGACAGAAAGACATGAAAAGCTTGGATGACAAGGGGGTGAGTAAATTATTTGTAAATTGTTGTTCTGGAAGTGGAGTTCTCCTTTAAATGAATGTTTTTTTTTTTTTTTCAGTCAATATGCATTATGTGTGTTTACAGCTCTTTCTGTAATAGTCCTCTATTCACTTAATACTGCGCAAAGAAACAGGCTACAATGCCCTTTTGCTCTCTTTCTTCGAAAAATCGTGCTGCATCAGTAAACGTTGAACGTAATTATATATCTCTATGTATTTGTGAGGTCCAGAATATGAAATGAATGTGATGTACACATGCAAATTTCTGATCAAACAGCTTAAAGCTTCACAGCATCCATCAGCAGACTAAAGTTAATGTATTATATAGAAAATGTATGTATACACTGTATGTGTATGATGCATTTGTCTGTTAATGTGTGCCCTGCATATTGAATTTAAGAGAGTAGGGCAGATGTAATATCCATGTAGACCGGTAATTTAGTTTAATTCAGGATCTCAATCTTTATTTCACACATAAAAACACACTGACACAGTTAAAACAGGACTTGTTGAGCCATTTTGTGGGGTGTTTAGCATCGGATGTGCTTCTGAGAGGAACTCTGTATGTTTATCACTGTTCTCTACCAAACGAACAAGCTATACGAGCACGTCTGTCTTAATTTGTCTGAGGCTTTTTGGATTTTCCCCTCAGCGTGGATTCTAATTGAGAGGCGTGAGTCTGAGATCATCTTTAAGTGTTTTTCTGGGTCCCAGTTCACATTTTGAAAGTGACAGGGGGCTTGAATGAAGCGAGATATGAAAAGAAAAACACTTTTTCAGTGTCTGTGCCTTAAAAAAAGCAAGTCCCTCATCAGTTCTGTTCATTTGCATGTAAATGAACCTCTGCGGGGGTAAAATGGTCAGAATGGGTCGGGACAAAAGATTAAGAGATGAAGCACTTTACCCAGTGCCTCACGCAGTCTGACTTTCATTTCTCATTTATGACAAATATTTGATTAAGGATTCAGGTCAGATCAGATATTCAGAAAAACAACAGAGTAATAAGATGTTCTAAGTACGATTTGTGTGGAGAAAATCACCTTGAATGTCCTTTAGGAGGCACATGATGGATTTTGGATGCTGAGCACTGGTTTGTAATGCTGATTAAACCGTGTCACATAGGAACATATAGGAATCTATGAGGAGCCTCATACTGTTGTGATGATCATAAATTTGTTCATCTTTGTATTCACTTGTGTATTTGATTCTTTCAGATGAACATCATCTCAGGTGGTTTCTATGATGGGCTGATGTTGTACTGCAATGCTCTAAATGAAAGTCTTGAAGAAGGACATGGTCGGCCTTCAGGAGAGTCTGTCACAAAGAGAATGTGGAACCGGACTTACTATGGTGAGTTACATGATCTAACTGAAACCAGAACCTGAGCTAAGGATTTGTCTAGAAAACAAACTATGAAAGACAAATCCACATTCATATAAAGTAAATTAAATTAAATAAATAACATTATCATAATGTAATAATATATTAAAGAGCACATATTATGCAAAATCCACTTTTACATGGTGTTTGGACATAAATGTGTGTGGCAATGTGTGAACACAACCACCCTACAATTATGAAAGTCCACCCACTCCTTATTTTTTTAATCTCTATTAAACCAAATCAGTCTCACTAGGCATGCTGTTTTGATTCTCTTAGCAATGTGACATCACAATGTTTAGGCCCTGCCCACGGCCATAGTTTCTGCCCTCAGCAAATTGGTTGTACACTGTCCTTCATTTTCTCCATGCTCGAGCGGCTGTAACGTCAACAATGTCTTGTAAGCAATCCTGATGTTCTGTGTTTGGATGCAAGACTGAACATAAGAGTCTTAATTTTCTCCCAACATCTAAGCCACTGAGGATTACTTTTATTTTTCAAGGTAATGCGCCTCAAAATCTGCGCAAATCATTTCACTCCAGACTGCTTTGTGAATGTCATGTCGTTATAGTGCTTAGCTAACGTTTCAACAATATTTGTGTCATGTCAACTCTCGGAGGGATTGGCATGGTAATGTAAATGACAATATTAATGTATAATGTATAATGGTCTTGGCGGAATAGATCTGCTATGCTGCTACTGCTGCTGTGAGCATGTAAGAAATACTGCTGCTGCACATATAACATTTATGAATAACCCCCATAGCATACATGATCACTCCTTAGCAGATCTATACAGGTGGAGCTGGGGATGGTGGAGGGTTTCTGAAGTGCATTGCAAACTGCTACAGCAAACAAAAGCCAGGTATTTGAATAAGGGCTCCCCTCGACTAAAGATTTTTCTGGTCGACTAGTAGTCGTTCATTTTAAGCATTAATCGAGTAATCACACATTATTTAATAAACCATTTAATTGCCTACAGTACATAGCCTAATTAAAAAATGCCACAGCATACTGGCAGAAGTAATGATTGTGTCAGGTAAAAATACCAAGGAGGCTGTATAACGTTTTAATAATTTATTGATAAACTAGTGCTTTCTTTGTTTTTGGCTTAAGAGATGAAGTCAGCAACACTGACTCATCATCTCCGCACCTGAGAATTGAATTGGTTTATTTAAAAGTATACATTTCACTCTCTATAGATATATTTTTCATGTCTGTAAGGAAAGTATACACAGAGTTTCGCAAGTTTTGCACTCAAGTACACAGAGTCTGATACGGCAGAAAGCGGATCCTGTTTGCTTTCTTAATTTTACAAAAGTGCAATGTTTCGTTGTTACTGTGAGTGCACACAAGTACATGTAGAGTCTTTACAGATTCAAAAGATGTATTACGTTTATCTGTATGACCAAAAATGACAGAGTATTTTAAAAGCAAGTGACCGCACCAGCGGCTCCAACTGTCATGCAGTGAACGCGTTGCTATTTAGCTTCCATGCACTGCACAGGCACTTCAATAGCACACATTTTTCTAGGTTAGCATTAGATTGAGCGGCCATGTAAAGTTGCTACTAAATACGTCTTTCAGATGAAAAGCCATATTTGAGGTCGATGCATGATAGGTGCACGTTTGTATGTCCTGCCCGAGGTACTGTATTACCACATAGACCAGCAGTTAACCTTCTGTCCGTCATGGACTGTGTGACTTTGCCACTTTCTGTGGATTTATTTTTTTTTTTAATTTTTTTTCTGCGACTAAATGACTAATAACATTTTGGTCAACTAACTGTTAGTCGTCTATTCAGAGGCAGCCCTAATTTGAATGTTGAGCAGTGAGCTCATTGGCTACCGATACAGGAGAGAACCAATCAGCGGTGTCATATGATAATGTCATTATGTCAGATTGAGTTAGAACTATCAAACTGCGCTATCTAGAGTTTCATGGCATAACTTTGTATTTGTGTGCGTATGTTTTTGAAGTATTTGAAATGATCAGCACATGATTTTCCATGTTTTGCTTCTACCAACTGTTTATTGCTGTTGGTGTGGAAAGCAGAGATGTACAATATACGCTACGCCCTCAGCTGAAGACAAGGCGGGAATATGCAGCTCATTTGCATTTAAAGTGATACACACCAAAATAGCTGTTTTTTTTTTTTTTTTTTTTTTTTTTTTTTGACGCACCCCAAAAATGACATTTTCCAAATGTCATCATAAATGGGGTAATTTGAGCTGAAACTTCACAGACACATTCTGGGGACACCCACGACCAATATTACATCTTGTAAAATGAGCATAATGAGTGCCCTTTAATAATATTCCTAAATATATGTTCCATAAATAATTCTAATTTTTTTATTAAATTGGGACACATCATCTTTTATTTCACCTTACTGCAGAGCTGTATGAGTGAAAAGTAACAACATCATGATGATGTTCTTTTATCACTCGATCAGGACCACATCTCTTCTACTTCTATTTTTTTAATCCCATTGCTGATAATGTGTTATGTTAGGCTGATTCATTTTAAAGGAGAAGTCCACTTCCAAAACAAAGATTCACATATAATGTACTCACCCCCTTGTCATCCAAGATGTTCATATCTTTCTTTCTTCAGTCGTAAAGAAATTATGTTTTTTGAGGAAAAAAATTCAGCATTTATCTCCATATAATGGACTGCTATGGTGCCCCGATTTTGAACTTCAAAAATGCAGTTAAACAATCCCAAATGCGCTTGTAAACGATCCCAGCCGAGAAAGAAGGGTCTTATCTAGCGAAACGATCAGTTATTTTTTATAAAAATAATACAATTTATATACTATTTAATGTCAAATGCTCATCTTGTCTTACTCTGCCTGGACTGTTTTTTTTCCAGTTTGAGACAGTTAGGGTATGTCGAGAAACTCCCATCTCATGTTCTCCCTCAACTTAAAAATCACCCTATATCGCTGTTTTACCTTTTTTTGTTAAGGGTGTTTGATCTTTTTTGCATGTTTACTTTGCAAAGACTGGGTCGGGTACTTTTGCAGCAATGTAGGATGACTTTGAAATGATTTTTGAAGTTGAGGGAGAAAATACGATTGGAGTTTTTCGACATACCCTAACTGTCTGGAGCCAGAGTACACAGAGTTCAACGAGAGCAAGGCCAGAGTTTAAGAATAAAAAGTATTTAAATTGTATTTTTTTTAAATGAAACAGCAGATCGTTTCACTAGATAAGACCCTTCTTCCTCGGCTGGGATCGTTTACAACCGCATTTGGGATCGTTTGAAGCCACATTTAAACCGCATTTTGGAAGTTCAAAATCGGGGCACCATATCAGTCCATTATATGGAGAAAAATGCTTAAATGTTTTCCTCAAAAAACATAATTTCTTTACGACTGAAGAAAGAAAGACATGAACATCTTGGATGACAAGGGGGTGAGTACATTATATGTGAATCTTTGTTTGGGAAGTGGACTTCTCCTTTAATAAGGTTTAAGAAGCTCTCAAAAGCAACATGGGACTGATTCATGGCTGCCATTTGTGGCCTTTTCTGCTCTCTTCTGTAGAGGTCACATGCTGCACAAATGTCTAATACTCTGGTCAATAGGGATTACTGAGAAAAAAGTTATGTTAATGTTCCTGGCTCAGGGTCAGGTGTTGTAAACGAAGATAAATGCTTAATTTATCAAAAAAAGATTCTTTTTATCTTCTCACTGTGGTCAGGTTGTGTTACATGTGGGTTTGGTTAAGGTTGGTCGAGATTTTTTTTTTTTTGTCTGTTAGTAATATTTTGTGTGTTCAGCTTAGTGATATAAAAGAAAGAAACGTCAGTGTGGAAACTCTGAAGCGCAAAGTGATTTCATGAGTGTTTCCATGAGTAAAAATGTGCCGTTTTTTTTTTTTTTTTAAATTAACGTGATGTTTTTTTTTAATGTTGCGTGCTAATTGTTAATAGTTTCTTTCCAAATATGTTTTAATTATGCCTTTTTTTAATATATATATATGCCTTACTTACACTTTTTTGTCATTATAATAGGAAAAAAAAATGAAATTATTTTCTGAGAGGCACTTAAAAACCCTTACCCTTTAGGTCTTGTGTACATCGCAGTTTAATTAATCATTAAGAGAAAGAAAAACAGGCCTGTGTCTGTGCCAGGTCCAGTTTGGTTTCTATCAATTAAACAGAATATGTAGTAATATACCCTGCAGCAAAAAGTCTGGCATTACAGACCCTCTACAAACAGCTGGTGATGCACTTTCCAGAATTATGATTTGACTTTTGTAAGGTTCAGAACAAGGAAAGCGGTCGCATATGTGCGCAGACACCCACACAGACACACTTCTAGCCAAGATACATATTAATGAGGCTAATTACAACCATAATATGATAGTTCATCCCAAACCATCATGCGATATCCTACAGCTTTATACTGCAAGCTGACTATGACTTTGCATTGATTTATTGTATATACAGAAAAGGTTGCCTTCATACAGTATATGTTCTTTTGTAAGTGTAGGTTTTCTCTCATGAGACTTTACCCAGTCTCATTTGTTCCTGTATTTACTTATTCGTTCTTTAATTCATAGTTGGTATGACTTTTGGCAGCTTTGTGCCTTCCTAGTAGCTCTAATCAACTCAGTACAAACGTTCTGTCTCTCTCTCTCTCTCTCTCTCTCTCTCTCTCTCTCCATAAACAAGCCTTTGTACAGTGGGGACCAATCTGACACCTTTTTAGTTGAACAGGAAAAATATAAAGCATGGAAAGTTAAAGCATACAAAAAATTCTTTGAAAATTTCTTGATCACTGTTCAAATAAACCCATTTGTGACACTGAGTGTGTGAACTGTACTAGAGATTTATACTGCAAGCTGACTATGACTTTGCATTGATTTATTGTATATACAGAAAAGGTTGCCTTCATACAGTATATGTTCTTTTGTAAGTGTAGGTTTTCTCTCATGAGACTTTACCCAGTCTCATTTGTTCCTGTATTTACTTATTCGTTCTTTAATTCATAGTTGGTATGACTTTTGGCAGCTTTGTGCCTTCCTAGTAGCTCTAATCAACTCAGTACAAACGTTCTGTCTCTCTCTCTCTCTCTCTCTCTCTCTCTCTCTCTCTCCATAAACAAGCCTTTGTACAGTGGGGACCAATCTGACACCTTTTTAGTTGAACAGGAAAAATATAAAGCATGGAAAGTTAAAGCATACAAAAAATTCTTTGAAAATTTCTTGATCACTGTTCAAATAAACCCATTTGTGACACTGAGTGTGTGAACTGTACTAGAGATTTAGGAAAAGATTTAGTAAAGGGTTTATCTTGTCTGTCTTCAAAATTGTAAATTAAACATTTTCATGTTGAAAGAGGTCCTGTCTTTTAGAGACAAACAGCCTTGAAAGTTGACGTCTTATTTAGAAACAAACTGTGCATGATAAAGATAAATGATTACAAGTCAAAGTTCCCTTTTATGTTAATTGGAAATTGTTATAAACAAAAGATCTGTTGCTGCTGTTTATTGGCTGAAGGATGCATTTGGCATTCAGTCCAACTAATTCAAGTTGGCAGTGCAAAAGAGTTCTTGAGAAAACTTCATGTCATGTTGCTGTTTTTTTAATTCGGAGTGTCTATTTACACTAAGTGCAAATAGCCTGCCTTGTTGGCAGAGGCGATTTACACTAACTCTGCCCACCAACGTGTGATTGGGGTAGTCAAAACTACAAAAGTCAGTCGTCAAGCATCAGCTCCAGTAGCGCAGATAGAAAAAAGCGCATGCTGTAGTTTTTTTACGCAATCGACCAGAGTTCGAATCCACCTTTTGCCAAACTTTTTTTCACCCTTTTCAAATCTCATATCCCATCAGAAAGGCATTTAGAGTAGGTGTAGGGAGGGCTTTATTGTGCTAATAAGGTGGCATCCATTTAATAATTTGAATTAAAATGATAATTTACACTCAATACACTATTATTGCATAATTGATAATTGCCACTATTTGCAATAAGTAGTATAATTAGCAGAAAATCCTGCTATTTTAACAGTGTAAATAGAGTCTAAGTGTAAACAGCATAGCGTTAAGAAAATACTGCTGTTTTCACTTAGTGTAAATAGAATCTATTGCATCTGTATAATAATAGCATCTAATAGCATCTATCGCTAAGAAAATATGCTATTTCCACTTTGTGTAAATAGCATCTAATTGCCTCTGCCTTATTTATTTAATTTTTTTTATTTATTTATTTTTTTTTTACAAGATAAACTTAATTCTCCTATTATCATCCAACCATTCCTCCCGTCACTATATATCTGATCCCAATCTACAGTATTTTACTTCCCTCACATTATTCTAAAATCCACAGGTGTCCTGTTGCCATGGGATCTGCTTCAAATAGAAGGAGGTTACATATGGTTGGTTTGCCCACCCACACAGAGCTAGGTGTGTTTCTGGAGACGTTTGACCAGAGCTAGTGGTCTGAAAGTGATAGACCACCACATGAGCCAGAATCAGACTCATTCATGCACACCAGCTGTTCCTGCTCTTGTCCTCCCATGTGGTCCAATCCACTTTTTAACAGTGTTTCTCAGAAATCACTTGTGTGTGAACAGATTTCAGTAATCTATAATGCTGCCTTCTCAAATTTGGTAACCCTGCATTTGTAGCTGTTCATATAAAATCTTGTTCCTTTCTAAAATATATAAGAAAGAAGTTTAACATCTACAGAGTTAATTTGAGGAGCATTACAGACAATCTGTCTGTCTGATATAAATAATTAAATGATTAATTAAAACTTAGTAGCATCTGGATGGACTGGATCATTTTATTCATTTACAGTATGAATAAATAATCAGACTGGTAAAACACAAACAGAAAAAACACAACAAAAAAGACAGCTAGCCTAAAAAGATTTCCCAGAGTAAATGAACCTATTTTAACCACACTGCTCAATCAGTGTAGCCGTTTCTCTGCAGCGCTTTTTTGTTCATGTATGCCACTGACCAATCAGAATTGAGTATTTCAGAGAGATACTTAATGAAGGTTTATTTACTCCTATCTGCCTCATTGGTGAATGACAATACTCATATCTTGGCATTAACAAATCCACTTGTTTTTGTGTATTTGCTGTTTTTTTTTTTTTTTTACTTGCAGGATTGCTTCACTTCCAGAATAAAAATGTCCTAATAATTTACTTACCCCTAAGTCATCCATGATGTTCATGTCTTTCTTTCTTCAGCTGAAAAGAAATTAAGGTTTTTGAGGAAAACACTTCAGGATTTTTCTCCGTATGACTTCAGTGATGGCCAACGGGTTGAAGGTCCAAATTGCAGTGTCAGTGCAGCTTCAAAGGGCACCGAGAATAAGGGTCTAATCTAGTGAAATGATCAGTCATTTAAAAAAAAAAAAAAACATTTATATACTTTTTAACCACAAATGTGCATCTTGCACTAACTCGACCTTACATAGACGGAAGTACTGACCCAGTGCTTACACAGCGAAAGTGTAAAGAAAGTCAATTGCCCTTTACATAAAAAAAGGTAAAACAACAATGTCAGACGATTTTGAAGTTGGAGGAGAAAATGAGATGGAGTTTTTCACCATGCCCTATCTTTTTGAACCGGAGTACACAGACAAAGATCTAACGGTGTGTGACTTTTCCAACGTGATGCATGAAGATGCACCTTGCAGAGCTAGTGCAAGATGAGCATTTGTGGTTAAAAAGTATATCCTTTCTTTTTTTTAATATACAATGACTGATCTTTTTGTTAGATAAGACCCTTAATCCTCAGCTGGGATCGTGTAGAGCCCCTTGAAGCTCCATAGACCTTGCAGTTTGGACCTTCAACCCATTGGGCACCATTGAAGTCCTGGAATTTAAATTCTGGAATGTTTTACTCAAAAACCTTAATTTCTTTTCGACTGAAGAAAGAAAGACATGAACATCTTGGATGACATGGTGGTGAGTAAATTATAAGGCAATTTATATATTCCAGAGTTTATTCCAGAGAATTTATACTCATTCCAGAGTTTACAGTATAAAAAATTACATTAAAGGGGTCATCGGATGCCCATTTTCCACAAGTTGATATGAGTCTTTAGGGTCTTAATGAAAAGTCTATAATATACTTTGGTCAAAAATTCTCAATGGTAGTGAAAAACATCCTTTTTACCTTGCCAAAATCAGCTCTGCAAAAATCATCTCATTCTGGTCCAGGCTGCTTTAAATGTTAATGAGCTCTGCTCGCCCCGCCCCTCTCTTCTCTCCGTGGAATGACGAGCCTGTTTACTTCAGCCGCATTTAGCCATGTTTAGCCGCTAAACTTGCTAACTAGCACATTATTAGGAAAGGCGATCGCAAAGATTCATAAAAAAAACCCCTTATTTGTTAGAACTGTTAGAACTGAATCTCTTTTCTTGTTTTGCTATTTATTATTATTTTTAAACTGTGATAGTAATATAACACAGGTTAAAACTAATAACTAATAACTGTGTTGTTAAAGTATACCATACATTTAGTTCTGTAATATAATAAATTAGTAGTTGATGTGAAACACTGTGACACATTTATATTCCATTCTAATTCTTATGTTAAGTTTATGCTTTTAAAATAACTCCAAAACGATAATAAAAACACACAAAGTATATGGTTTTCTGTAGATTTTTATCTGAGGTTTAACCTAAAATGTTAATGTTGATATAAAAAATATTTATATTTCATTAAATGTTAAGTTAAAAATGTTATTTCTACAGCTATAAAATAACTCCAAGTCAAATACATTCATAAATACACTTTTGCTGAAAAATTATGGTACAAGACGCAAAATATTACTGATTGGTTAGTAATTTTCAGTGTGTTTTCTCTGATGCTTCCAGTTCTATCACAAGTCACTCTCACAATTTATACAAAACCTTATCTACACTACCAGTCAAAAGTTTTTGAACAGTAAGATTTCTAATGTTTTTTAAAGAAGTCTCTTCTGCTCACCAAGCCTGCATTTATTTGAATACAGCAAAAACAGTACAATTTTGAAATATGTTTACCATTTAAAATAAATGCAGGTTTCTATTTGAATATATTTTAAAATGTAATTTATTCCTGTTATTTCAAAGCTGAATTTTTAGCATCATTACTCCAGTCACATGATCCTTCAGAAATCATTCTAATATTCTGATTTTGTTTAAAAAAACATTTTTTATTATTATTATTATTATTATGTCGAAAACAGCTGAGTAGATTTTTTTTTTTTCAGGTTTCTTTGAATAAAAGGTTCAGAAGAACGGCATTTATCTAAAATGGAAATCTTTTGTAACATTATAAATGTCTCTATCATCACTTTTGATCAATTTAAAGCATCCTTGCTAAATAAAAGTATTAATTTCTATAATTTCTTTCCTAAAATAAATAAATAAATAAATAAATAAATAAATAAATGACTCCAAGCTTTTGAATGGTATAATGTTACTTTTTATTTCAGATAAATGCTGATCTTTGGATCTTTCTATTCATCAAAGAATCCTGAAAAAAGTACTCCGCTGTTTTAAATATTGATAATAACAATAATAATAATAATAATAATAAATGTTTCTTGAACAGCAAATCAGCATATTAGAATGATTTCTGAAGGATCATGTGACACTGAAGACTGGAGTAATGATGCTGAAAATTTAGCTTTAATCACAGGAATAAATTACATTTTAAAATATATTTAAATAGAAAGCAGTTATTTTAAATAGTAAAAATATTTCACAATTTTACTGTTTTTGCTGTAATTTGGATCAAATAAATGCAGGCTTGATGAGCAGAAGAGACTTTAAAAATCATTAAAAATTGTACTGTTCAAAAACTTTTGACTGGTAGTGTATATACAAGGCATAAATACAGACGTCAACATTATAGGAGATGGGGAATGTTCTCGTTTACTTTATTCAAATGTTTTTCAGAGTCGTGTTTTTCTTGCTTTCAGCATCAATCTGCCATTTACATTTTCAAGCTGGTATGCTGTACTCAAGTAGTTTCCTGTACTTCCAGCTGAGATAGTTATAACACCTGTCTTCAATACAGATGACTCAAACTAACATTACACTTACACTCATTACGTTCATTTGATTACATGGTGCAAACACACACTCTCTCTGTCCATCCATGTTCTTCTCAGTGTTTCTGTGTGTATTGTAAATTGTATGAGCTGAATTTAATATCCTGTATGCATGCCTTCTGAGAAAATGTTGGCTGGAGATGTTAAGTGTCAATGTTCAGAGATATTTCCCTTTGTCCTCCGAAGGGAAATGTGTGCCAAACCATTCTTCACATTGAATACAATTTGCACAAGATGGGCTGTCATGGTTCACTAACTGTCTATGTGTTCGTCCATTCCTTTTATAACTCATGTGGGCTTATTAAAGCTATCCTTATCATCAACCGATGTGAGGACATCTCTCTCTTCCTTTCTCCCTCTCTCTCCAATGGCTTTGACATTTCCAGTCTGATAAAGCTTAAGCTTTTCATATCAGTCTAAATGTCACTCCGTGTTTCCTCCGAGCTGGACTCGGCCTCTATCTGTAGCCCATTTAAAGAGGTGAGTGGCCTCCACAGGAAATTACAGCCCGCATCTGACCCTCATTGGCAGATGGGCACAACCGGAAGCTTTTCAAAAGACTCAATCAGATTTGATTGAACACTTGTATACACATTCGCTGTGTGTGGATTGATTTACTATGTGTGATTGTAATCATTTTGATTACTCATAATGTGACAAAGTGGCTGGTGCGTGATGTTAATGTCTATGTAGAATTATAGCTCACGTACTTGGGATGGTCCAACCAAAAATGAAAATTGTGATAATTTGCTCGCCTTTATGTCGTTCTTCTGTTGAATATAAAAAAAATATATTGAAGTGGGGTTAAGAATTGTTCTATAATAAGCCCTACAGATACAACTCATTATACACTAAACACTTTAAAAGAGACGAAATATAGATGTTTGTGAAATATGTTATCTCTGTTTTAGAGGGATGAGCAATGTTAAAGTATATCATATTACTGCAAAGGAGTGGATAATTAATGAATTATTATTCATGCCACCACACATATTACTGTTATAGATTTTATTAAAGGAGAAGTCCACTTCCAGAACAACAATTTACAGATAATGCACTCACCCTTTGTCATCCAAGATGTTCATGTCTTTCTTTCTTCAGTCGTAAAGAAATTGTTTTTTGAGGAAAACATTTCAGGATTTTTCTCCATATAATGGACTGATATGGTGCCCCAAATTTGAACTTCCAAAATGCAGTTTAAATGCGGCTTTAAATAGTTCTAAATGATCCCAGCCGAGGAAGAAGGGTCTTATCTAGCGAAACAATCGGTTCTTTTCATTTAACATTTGACATTGAAAAGTATATAAATTGTGTTATTTTTATGAAAATAACTGATCGTTTCAATAGATAAGACCCTTCTTCCTTAGTTGGGATCGCTTGAAGTCGCATTTAAACTGCATTTTGCAAGTTCAAGTTCTGCATTTTGCGGATTCTACAAGGTGTATGTAAACTTTTGACTCAGCTGTAAATTATGGCCAGGCAGGTCATGAACTTTGAGTAGATTCAAGTTTACACTTAATCTAAACTAATGTTTTTTTGGTGTTCTGGTGTGATTTTGTTGAAATGAGCTCTATAACACATAGTTTGTCACTTGGTTTTCCCAGGTGTCACTGGTCTGGTGCAGATTGATGAGAATGGAGACAGAGAGACTGATTTCGCCCTGTGGGACATGACTAACATGAACAGTGGCAACTTTCAGGTCAGTGATAATCACATACATACTTTGTCTCACAGTTTTGTCATTTTGTTATTGTTATTCTTAAATTAGGTGTTTTAGTAGGGGTAATTTGCATTTTTTAATCAACCACTGGGGCACCTTATTTGTATTTAAAAAATATTAATTATTATTCTTAATTTATTTTTATTCATGCATTTAGATAAACACTTTGTGCCACCTTACTTTGAATAGCAATGATGCTTCTGTTGTTAGTAATAGACAGATAAAATGCAATCTCATTTTTCTTGCAGCAGTTATGTGTGTGTGCCATCCAAACAATTTTGCCTTTGTTACAGGCTAATGAATTAAAATTTAACACCCGAATCTGAAAAACAAGTGGCGGTTTGGTGGCATATGTTTAAAACCAAAGCCCCCCCTCCCCCCACACAAACACACAAACCATGCTTTCTGAAAGACACTTGATTGGTAATTGGGAGGCCAGGCTGTAGAGAGGTTAATTATAGGATACATATTCAGTCAGGGAATGTTTTTTGTTTATGTGTGTGTGTGAGAGCGGGTACAGGATAGATGATGAATAGATATTAAAGATCTCAGCTGCTCTCTGAATGAAGCTTGTCCTTGTCATTTTTTCTTAAATTCTGCCATTATTTTTCTTAAATTCTTGCCGCCATTATCTCACTTTGCTTTCTATGAGTTTAAAGAAATCGCATGACGGGCAAATTTTTTTTTTCACATGTGGTGACGTCAAGGGGTCAAGGTTCAGTCAGTCCCGGCTGGTAGATGCCATAACTGCAACATCTGGACACACACACACACACATAAAAAAAACATTCACCATTGATGGGCACTGAAAATTAGCTGTGAATTCTGATGGAAGAGTTATTTTATGCAAGCATTTTTTAAAATAAGTTTTTAAAATATATATTCCTTACGTAATGTGTCTGAAAAAATACAGTTAAAACATAAATATTGTGTCAGCACTGATAGCCTTGTGGGCAGCGCGCCGACATACAGTTGGCGCAGTTACGAACTTCCCGAGTTCAAATCCCAGCTTGAGGACCTTTCCCGGTCCCACCCACTTCTCTCTCTCTCACTTCGCTTCCTGTCAGCTATGATCTGTCCTATCATAATAAAGGCAAAAAGGCCAAAAAAACCCCCCATAAATATTGTGAAATATTATAATTTTTTAAAACTTTTATTATTTTTAAAATGTAATTATGCACTTTAAATATATAATTTATTCTTGTGATGGCAAATATTATTTTTTAGCAACCATTACTTCAATCTTCAGTGCCAGTAGAAGCATTTCTTTTTTTGCAACAATATAGATGTTTTATTTGGCAAATTTGATCAGTTCGAGTTTATTTCAGTTCAGATCAGTTTATTTATTTCAAACAAGGAAAACAATTTTTTTACAGACCTTAATATTTTGAGCAGTACTATAAATATTCTTCAAATTAATAGACATGAACTAAAACGCACAAAAAGCCACAATTTTAATTAAATTTTTGGTCTTAAAGATATTGCAACAAGTCTCACATCAAGCAATGCTGTTTTATTTACATGTAGATTTTATTATAGAATCTTTTTTTGCTTGCATGTTGTGCTGCAGATCGTGGCGGTGTATAACGGCACTCAGAAGCAAATGAAGATTCTTCCAGGGATGGCCATTCAGTGGCCAGGTGGCAACATTCCCTTGGATGTGCCCCTCTGCGGCTTTAAGGACGACAACCCTGCCTGTCGTGCACGTGGGTATCGTACACTATTTCTGCAGTCCAACTGCCTACCCGCCTCTCACGATCTTTCCGATTCCCTTTTTCCTTTTAGGAACTATTGCAATGCACCAGATGATTTCCATTGTGCTTTTCCTTATCCTTGTCATCATCTTCACTGTGACTGTGTTTATATACAGGTGAGCGCTAGCTAGATGATTCTAATACCTGACTAGTAATGTGATTCTGTTCTGCAAACACAGCTGCATCTAAAACACATACTGCATGTACACACACAGAAAGCTGAAGCTGGAGAAGGAGTTGGTCGCTCAGTTATGGAGGATCGCTTGGGAGGACATTCAGATGAGTAATCTGGAAAAGGCCATGAGGAGCACCGGCAGCAAACTCACACTCTCTCTAGTAAAAATCAGATACAGTACACTCGTTTTTAAATGCCTTCTCCAGCTCTTTGTTTTTTTTTATTAAATACTAATTTTATTTTTATTTAGTTATCGTCAATGAATCACTTTATTTCTCTAATTCTCTACAGAGAGGTTCAAACTATGGATCACTGCTGACAGCTGATGGTAATTTCCAGGTGTTTGCGAAAACTGGCTACTTTAAGGTATCACTCTGAGAAGTTCTGGTTTAAATGTTTATATCGTAACCTTTTACAGTAAGGTTCGATTCATTAATATGTTTGGTATTCTGAACTAACAATGAAGAACATTATTTACACAATTTAGTAATTTATTAATAATAATTGAAAAATGTTCATTGCCAGTTCATGATGCATTCAATAATGTTAAAGTTGAAATTTTAAAAATGTGTTAGTGTAAATAGTAATCAACATTAACCTAGAAACCTTTAAACCCTCTTTAAAGGGGACATCGGATGCAAAATTTGCATATAAATGTGTTAGCAGTGTCGACACAACCACTCTACAATGATAAAAACCCATTCCCTTCTTTTTTATCCCCCAAAAACCTGAAGAGTCTTAATTATCAAGCTGTTTTGATTTTCAGAGCAGTTTGACATCACACATAGTTGGATGTAAAAGTGAACCTAAGGGTCTTCATTTTCTCCTGACATTAGAGCCACTGAAGGATTATTCAGTGGATTATTTTTGTTTTTGATGGTAATGTGTCACCAAATACACCAAACGAATCACGAATTGATGGTAATGTGTCACCAAATCCCACCCTAAATGAAAGAGAGGGGTGGGGTAAGCAGTAGCTCATTATCATTTAAAGAGACATGCACCGAAATGGGTCGCTTTGGACAGAGCTGTTTTTGACGAGGTAAAAAGAGTGTTGTTTTACACGACCATTGAGAAATTTTAACCAAAGTATGTTACAGATATTTCATGAAGACCCTGAAGAATCATACCAACTTGTGGAAAAGAGCCATCTCATGTCCCCTTTAACAGTATTTTTCATTCTTAGTTTTACCTAATGCTTTAATTAATGATAACAACAAACATTGTTGTAAAGTGTAATCGTTTATATGCATGTAGAACCTCAAATTGCAAATATCGTTACAAAGATAGCGTTTGTGTGTGTGGTTCAGGTATATGCTATGTTATGGGGACAAAATGTCCCACTAAGATAGCAATATTCAAAATTCTTGTCCTTGTGGGGACATTTTTTGGTCCCCATGAGGAAACAAGCTTATAATCATACTAAATGTTCTTGAAAATCTAGCAGAAAGTTTTTTTGTTTTTTTTAAGGGGTAGTTTTAGGGTAAGGGGATTAAAAAATACAGTTTTCTCAGTATAAAAACCATTACGTCTGTTCTCATAAAACGTGAGACCCAATGTGTGTATGTGTGCTTGTTTTCTCTCCAGGGAAACATTGTGGCCATTAAATACATCAACAGAAAACGCATCGAGTTAACGAGGAAAGTGTTGTTTGAACTGAAGCATGTGAGTGTGTCATGCTGTTATTTTGCTGTATTGAATAATTATTCTGCAAATTCAATTATAATCATTACAAGCAAAAGAGAAAATAGAAAATGCTATTTTAGTTTTTAGTTTTTATTAATTGTGAAATTTAATAGCAATTTCTGAGAAGATGTTCCTACACCAGTTTATTTTTCAGTATAGTAATAGTGTTTTGTTTTAAAATATTTGTAAAATATAAGGATATACTGTGAATTAAAAAATTACTTTGTGTGTTTGTTCTCTAGATGAGAGATGTACAGAACGAGCATTTGACTCGTTTTATCGGCGCCTGCATCGATCCACCCAACATCTGCATCGTCACAGAATACTGCCCTCGAGGCAGCCTGCAGGTACAGACACTCATGATTCATGATGTTTTCTCTCCTCCCAGCCTAAACTTAACTACTGTCCTAAAACCATCATTTTGATGACGTGCTGAGCCACACTCATGCGTCACTATGAACATGTGCATGTACCTAGTAGCTGTGGAAGATTTCAGGCTGGCTAAATTATGAATGATGGTACACACAGCCAACACTGTCAAACCAAATAATTTACTTTTGGTCAACTTGAACCTGTTCCGAAATCTGCATGGGGGAATCTTTCACCCTCACATGTAATTCCCTGTCATGAGAATTCCTTTAGAAGTGACTGCATTTTGCTTGTGAAAATTTGCCAACATTGTTAAATAAGACCACATCTAATGTACAAAAATATACAAAGAAAGCAAAAATACATATGTGTGATGCAGTCTGGAAAAACCTGTTGGATGTCGTGCTGGGACGTTTTTAGGAAATTCGAAAAATAGGTTGAATGTCAAATTTTAGTCAAAATTAGGATTTGATTAAATTATTATTCTATAACATCTTGTCTTATCATCTCTGAAAATATCTAGGCAAAATTCACTTGTTTATTGCAGAAAAACAGCAATTTATTGCATCAAGCGGAAATGACTGTCTCTTTCTCTTATGTTAAGAACAAGCTGCGGAGGTGCTTCCTCTTAACACCACAAAAACAGTTAACCTATCAAGAAAACTAAGTCACATATTTAATAAAGGTGCATCAATGCGCATTCCCCTGCCAATGATAAACAACGGAAAACAGAAAACATAAAATGTTGTTTGTGTAATGATGCAGTATAGCGCTCCTAATTCCATTCCTGAAAATCATAGCTATCACCCAAATTAAGACTTTGGTTATGTTCAAGCTATGGACAGAATAAAAACAGTTTTGGAAAGGGCTTAAAGCTTTCATATGGTATCAAAACCTAAAAAATGTAAAATTTCACCACGTGTTGGGTTTTCCTAGATCGTATCACATATATATTTGGATGCTGTACTATGTTCAAAATATCAAACCAAATTGCATCTGCAAACATGCCGGTTTTCTGCTGTGAAAAAAAGTAATAAATCACCAAAATGGCCAAGAAAAATTAAGTCAGTTTCTCTCAGGCACTTGGTTTTAATTGTTTTTTTTTTTTATCTAATGCATTTGTACATAAAGGATTAGTTCACTTCCAGAGTAAAAATTTCCTGATCATTTACTCACCCCTGTGTCATCCAAAATGTTCATGCCTTTCTTTAGTCGAAAAGAAATTAAGGTTTTTGAAGAAAACATACCATGATTTTTCTCTATAAAGTGAAATTAAATGGGTTGTCCAAATTGCAGTTTCAATTCAGCTTCAAAAGGCTCTACACGATCCCAGCCGAGAAATAGTTTTTTTTTTTTTTTTTTTTTTTTTTTTTTTAAGATTTATTTATGGGCTTTTTATGCCTTTATTTGGAGAGGACAGTGTAGAGCAGACAGGAAAGCATTGAGTGAAGAGAGAGGGGAGTGGGATCGACAAAGGACCACAAGCTGGGATTCGAACTCGGGTTGCCGTGAGCGCTGAATGTTGGCTCACTAACTGCAAGGCTATTGGTGCCGACAGGATCAGTCATTTTCTAAAAAAAAAAAAAAAAATCTCTCTATATATATATATACGCATTACGTAATGACATTGGAACGATTATGCGTGATCTAGGCGGAAGTACTGACCCAGTGTTTACAAAGCTAACGTGCAAAGAAAGTCAAACACTCCTTACAAAAAAGGTAAAACAACGATGTTGGACAATATTGAGTTTTTCACCCTACACTGCCTTTTTATACCGAAGTACACTGATGAAGAACTAGCCGCATGTGATTACTTAATGCGTGAAGTCGTAGACGCACATCGCAGAGCTAGTGCAAGACAAGCATTTGTGGTTAAAAAGTATATAAATTTGAATTTTTTTTTAGAAAATGACCAGTCATTTTGCTAGATAAGACCCCCTCAGAAACCTTAATTTCTTTTCGAGTGAAGAAAGAAAGTCATGAACATCTTGGACGACATGGGGGTGAGTAAATTATCAGGAATTATCATTTTTATTCTGGAAGTGAACTAATCCAAATCCTAAATCCAAATATATTCTGTGCTGTATATGTATGTATATGCACTTTTCTCTGATTTTTCTACATGTGTTTACAGGACATTTTGGAGAATGAAAGCATCACGCTAGACTGGATGTTCAAATATTCACTAGTCAGTGACATAGTAAAGGTAGAGACCCTCTCTGTTCTTCAAAAATGCATTTATTTTCCATGATAGCTTTCCAGAAGTGATTAAATTAATTTTCTCTGATTGAGCTCTGTCTGACCCTCTTGCTTTCTTTTATACTTTCCAATCTTTTTCTTCCCTCAGGGCATGGCTTTCCTTCACAACAGTGTGATTGTATCCCATGGCAACCTGAAATCATCCAACTGTGTGGTTGACAATCGTTTTGTGCTAAAGATCACTGACTATGGGCTGTCCAGCATCAGGACAGAGTCAGACACGGAGGACGCCCACTCTTATTATGCACGTCAGTCATGTGACCTTTCAGCTTTGTCATTTTGTGTCAATTTGACTAACGTGGTTACGATTTTCCACAACACGCATACATGCAAACCTCACAATCTCTGTTGTTCACTGTCAGTCCCCTGTCTGTGTCTGTGTGCCTCTGCCTATGTGTAGGTAAGCTGTGGATGGCTCCAGAGCTGTTAAGAATGGAGTGCTTTCCTCCAGGAGGCACACAGAAGGGCGACGTCTACAGTTTTGGCATTATCCTTCAAGAGGTGGCTCTGCGGAGAGGAGTCTTTTACCTGGAGGGAGACTTACTCAGCCCCAAAGGTCAGAGATCATATCTTGACAACACATTTGTCATAAATTACATGTTTAGCCTAATTCTGCCCACCACCATCCTGTTTTTTTACCTTAAAGCGATAGTTCACCCAAAAATGAAAATTCTGTCATTAATTACTCATCCTAATGTCCTTCCAAACCCGTAAGACCTTGTTCATCTTCGGAACACAAATTAGGATATTTTTTGATGAAATCTGAGATCTTTCTGACCCTGCATTAACAGCAATGCAACTGACACATTCAAGGCCCAGAAAAGTAGTAAGAACATTTAAATTTATTCAACAATTTCTTCTTTCATGTCAGTCATAGCCGCACGTTCATGGACTATTTTAATGATGTCCTTACTAACTTTCTGGGCCTTGAATGTGGTAGTTGCGTTGCTCTCTATGCAGGGTCAAAAAAGTCTCAATTTCATCAAAAATATCTTAATTTGTGTTCTGAAGATGAGCAAAGGTCTTACGGGTTTGAAACAACACGAGGGTGAGTAATTAATAACAGAATTTTCATTTTTGGGTGAACTATCTCTTTAAACCCTAAACCTTAAACATTTACGCACCCTCGTGTTGTTTAAAAGCTGTATGACTTTCAGTAAAGCAAAAAAGCAGATGATTTCATACAATGAAAGTCAGTGGGGTCTAGTGTTGTTTTGGACCACAGTAATTCTTATGTATGGACAAAAACAGCTGAAACGTTCTTCAAAATATCTTTTGTTTTCCCACAAAAGAAAGCAAGTCATACGGGTTTGGAACTATGCAGTTCTTTCAAACTTCACAAAGATGCAAAAGCATCATAAAAGTGATCCATGTGACTCATTCTTCAATCTTCTGAAGTCATGTGATAGTTTTGTGTGAAGAATTGACTGAAATTTAAGTTGGTATTGACTGATAGTCCTTTTCTCTTGTGAACTGTTAACCAGTCGGTAAACAAGATCAGTCTGATTAGTGAATGAATCATTCAGTTTTGCATTTCTTTGAAAAGATCTGACTTAAAAGAACTTGATTTGTTTTTAAATTGACATGTTACTTCTCTCATGAGAATTTTTAGCGAATAACAACTTCCAAGACTGGAATGCACTATACAACTTTTGCCCAGATTTTTGCATCAATTAAAGGGATAGTTCGTCTAAAATGAAAATTCTGTCATTAATTACTCAGCTTCATGTCAGTCCAAACCAGTAAGACCTTCATCTTTGGAACACAAATTAAAGGAGAAGTTCACTTTCAGAACAAAAATTTACAGATAATTTACCCTCTTGTCATCCAAAATGTTCATGTCTTTCTTTTTTCAGTCGTAAAGAAATGTTTTTTTGAGGAAAACATTTCAGGATTTCTCTCTATATAGTGGACATCTATGGAGTTTGAACTTCCAAAATGCAGTTTAAATGCAGCTTGAAAGGGCTCTAAAAGGGTTCGTTTTTTTTTTTTTTTTTTTTTAATTGACAGTTTATATACTTTTTAACCTCAAATGCTCATATTGTCTAGCTCTATGTGAACTCTGTGTATTCCAGTTCAAGACAGTTAGGGTATGTTGAAAAAACTCCCATCTCATTTTCTTCTCCAATTTCAAAATCGTCCTACATGGCTGTTTTAACTTTTTTTGTGAAGGGTGTTTGATCTTCTTCGCATGTTCACTTTGTAAACACTGGGTTGGTACTTCTGCAGTGATGTAGGACGATTTTGAAGTTGCTAGACAAGACAAGCATTTGAGTTTAAAAAGTATATAAGTCGCAGGGGGGGTTTTTTGAGAAAATGACTGATCTTTTTCGCTATGTAAGACCCTTTTTCCTTGGCTGGGATCATTTAGAGCCCTTTGAAGCTGCATTTAAACTATTTTGGAAGTTCAAAATCATAGGCACCATTGAAGTCCACTATATGGAGAGAAATCCTTAAATGTTTTCCTCAAAAAACATAATTTATTTATGACTGAAGAAAGAAAGACATGAACATCTTGGATGACAAGGGGGTGAGTACATTATCTGTAAATTTTTTGTTGTTCTTTACGATATTTTTGATGTCAGTGCCGATAGCCTTGTGGTCAGCGCGCCGACATATAGCGCAACTGCGCTTTGGATGTCCCATGATTGAATCCCGCCTTGTGGACCTTTCCTGATCCCACCCCCTCTCTCTCTCTCCCATTCGCTTCCTGTCGTATCTCCACTGTCCTGTTGATGAAAAGCATAAAAAAAAAAAGATATTTTTGATGAAATCCGAGAGCTTTCTGACCCTTTTCCATCACTATGTCGCATGGGATATTTTAGCAATGTCCTTACTACCTTTCAGGGCCTTGAACATGGTAGTAGAGTTGTTGTCTATGGAGGGTCAGAAAGCTCTCAGATTTCATCAAAAATATCTAAATTTGTGTTCCAAGATGAACAAAGGTCGTATAAGTCTGGAATGACATGAGGGTGAGTGATTAATGAAAGAATTTTAATTTTCGGGTGAGCTATCCCTTTAACAGTCTGGAGGAGCTGACACTAGTCGTTGAAAGTCAGAGTCAGTTTCAAATTCGGCATTACGCCTATTGTTTTAAAATCTGTTCAGATTTTATATAGTGTATTGTATTCCAGCCTTTAAATTTAGTTTCTGTTTCATCTGTTTCTCACTAAAAAGCTGTCGTATGGCTTTAGAACATGTAAAATGTTACACAAATGTCAAACTAACTGATTTTTCATTATACTATTTTTCATTATGTAATTTTTTAAGCTTAAAATCCTTTTTCTGCCATTACATTGGCAGAAAAAGGCGGTGGAAAATCCTGCTTTTTTGTGTTTTCTGTTTAATTAATAAAATAACGTAATTAATTGTTTTTGTTTCTCTCTGAGATTTGGGGTCTAAAATACTCAATTGTCTGAGAACAGTTTGAGGAGGATGAAAAACTTGGTTTTCCGCCTCCTTCCAAAATGCTTTCAAATATTGATGCACGGCTCAGCACTCAGAACACTCACACAAATTACCCTCGAGAGCCTCCGCAGTGACACGAATGAAAGACGCTAATGAACCAGGTTCTTCAGAGAGGTCAACAAATACACAGCCAGACGCCATTCACAGCTGCCATACACATGCATATTTTCACATCCTCTCTTTAGCACAAACACATCAAAGATGATCCTTTAAGCATACAGTATGTAAGCATAAGAACACCCAGACACGCTCTTAATTTGCTAGTCCACTAGCCTTTTCACTTCGCCGTCAGTGAGTTTGTCTGAAGAGGAAGACACTTGACATTATCTTGCCGATCTGCCAACATCCTCACACACTGCATTCCGTGCTTATGGTTCTCGTTTACAGAGAACAACCCTTGGGTGAAGAGCTCTTGCTAAAACATAGAAGCTACTTTGTGTCAAATTTTGCATTTTGATTCCGTATGATTATACAGGGTCTTTAGTTGCCGTAAAATATGAAAAATATCACAACATGCTAAAACGTCCCTGAAGTAACGTTCTAAAATGTCTCCATTGCATCTGTAATTTCCATGCGAATGAAAGCAAAGCTGTATAAATCACTGTCACTTTATATCATTTTCAGAGATACTAAAAGGTTCATTTGTTTTTTGTCTCTCTCGCACACACATATCCATCCATGCTTTTTTCTTTCACTCTCTTTCCCTCTCTAATCTAATTCATGGATTTAATCATGTGATTTAGAATACAGACCAGGGCTATGAGTGTGTGTGTGTGTGTGTGTGTGTGTGTGTGTGTTTTTATGTCAAGAAAACACTTCTGCTACACTCACAAACACAGATCATGTGCTGTCAGCGTCCCTGGAGCTTGTGATCTCAGCGCTATAATCAGAACTGACATAGACGAGGAGATCATATCAATCTTCACACATGCATTTGGGCACCTCGGTAATAAGATTACTGTTGGTGAAGATTACAGCTCTGAACTGGTGAACCAATCAGTCTAGTGTATTCCTGGTCAACCTGGCACCACCGGCACACATATAAATACAAAACACAAACACATTGAGATTGTGTAGCAGTAAAGATGTTCTGAGCTTTCAAGAGCTGTTTCTTATCAGGCCAGATTGTCCGTGAAAAGCCTCAGACGGAGCTGAGAAATGGTGTTTTTACTAGAGTGCTACAACCCACAGGCGTTTCTTCCAGGCTTTCAGAGCTGTAAGAGCCTGATGAATAGAGCTGAGAGAGATCAGGAAGAGGATGGAAAACAGAGATAAAACATTGTGGGAGTTTATGGGAATAAGACTGATGGAAAATGCACTGATGCAGTTGATAGGGGAGAGAAAGGAAGGAAAGCACTTTGACAGGCAAAATGTCTTCAGACTGCTGATACTGCTGGATTTAAAGGAGCAGTAGTTCATCCAAAAATTACTTGCTTTCTTTTATGTACAGCCTGATATTAAAGTTGTGACATAATGGAAGAAGAAATCTTTTCATCTGTATTGTGACATCCAACTGAAACAGATTGAAGAAGAAAATTCAGGGCTGGATCTTAGTATTAGTTGTTGATTGGAAAGAGGCAGATCTGAACTCAAGTTATGACATTTTGCTTAAAAATGACAAGGTCAAAAAAGAATCAATCATGGATGAATCATTCACAATAGGATCAATAACATGCATTTAAAACATGAACTAACAATGAAAAATACTTCTACAGAATTTATTAATCTCAATCTCACTCAGTGAAAAATACATAGCGGAGCAAAGAGGAACGTGACAACTCACTGACAAACAAAAGAGCAGGTTACTTTAGGTATAAAACAGTCTCAGCTTTTAAATTTTGTATTTTTTTTTTAAGAAACTCAAACAAATACTGTTTTGCGACTCTTTAATGTTGTGACAGATTGCTGTAGCGCCTGAGTTCAAGTGTCACAGAAACTGATCATCTCTTGCTCTTTCCTAGTTATAGCATGAAATAAACACAAATGAACATTAGAACGTATCTTGTTTCAACCATGGAAAGATGTCAATACAAACCATTTTTCAAGTTAAAGTCCATTGATTGTAATCTACTCTCCTGTCTGGTTTGTTTGTCGAACAAAAATGGCAGCTTCAGTGTTATTATTGGTCAGATCACCAGCAAATGGATTAAAATCAGAACGTGTATCTGATATTTAATGGACCTGAGCTAACATGAACAAACAATGAACAGTTGTATTTGTGTTTTTAAAGACTAATGTTAACAAAGATTTAAAAATGGCTGTAACCAATATATTGCTCATTGCTGGTTAAAGGATTAGTTCACTTCCAGATTGAAAACTGATGATACAAGATGTTCATATCTTTCCTCCTTCAGTCAAAAAGAAATGAAGGTTTTTGAGGAAAACATTCCAAGACTTTTCTCCATATAGTGGACTTCAGTGGTGGCCAGCAAATGTAAGGTCCAAATTGCAGTTTCAGTGCAGCGTCAAAGGGCTCTACATGATCTCAGCCAAGAAGTAAGGGTCTTATCTAGCGAAACAATGTCATTTTCTAAGAAAAATACAAATGTATATAACTTTTAACCACAAATGCTCGTCTTGCACACACATTACGGAGGCGGAAGTACTGACCCAGTGTTTACAAAGTGAACGTGCAAAGAAAGTCAAACACCCTTTACAAAAAAAGGTAAAATAATGATATTGGGCGATTTTGAAGTTGGAGGAGAAAATGAGTTGGAGTTTTTCACCCTACCCTACCAGAAGTACACAAACGAAGAACTAACCATACGTGACTTTTCCAACATGATTCCGTAATGTGCAAAGACATGCATGCACGTCGCAGAGCTAGTGCAAGACAAGCATTTGTGGATAAAAGTATATATATATATATATATATATATATATATATATATTATATATATTATTATTATTATTATTATTATTATTATTATTTATTTATTTATTTATTTATTTATTTATTTATTTATTTATTTATTTATTTATTTATTTTTAAATGACCAATTGTTTTGTGAGATAAAACCTGTATTCTTTGGCTGAGATTGTGTAGAGTCCTTTGAAGCTGCATCGAAATGGCAACTTGGACCTTCAACCCGTTGAAGTCCACTATATTGGAGAAAATGCTGGAAAAGGTTATCTAAATATAAAAATAGGATTCTGAGTGTAAGTAATTGATGACAGAATTTACATTTTTTGAGTGATCTGTTCCTTTAAGCTCAAAATTTCTCTTTTTCTCTTTCTCTCTCTTTCTTGTGTATAGAGATTGTGGACCGTGTAGCTCTGGGTGAATGGCCATACCTTCGCCCATCTGTGAACCCTCAGGCCCACAGTGAGGAGCTGGGTCATCTGATGCAGCGCTGTTGGGCTGAAGAACCATCAGACAGACCAGAGTTCAGCCATATTAGTGTCTTACTCCGCAAACAAAACAGGTCTGTCCTATTTTGTGCTCTAGTTCTTGCTGTATTTGCCGTTTACTTATTTCTAATTAAGAAGATCTTATAGTTCACTTACGGTGCTTGCAACGCATCCAGACTATTAGTATCACCATGCTAACATTGTGGGCACACCCTAACAACTATTTTGTTGAAATTGTATGCATTATCTTGTCTCTTTATCTGTCTTTTCTCAGGGAGCACAGAAGTAATATCTTAGATAATCTCTTGTCTCGCATGGAGCAGTATGCTAACAATCTGGAGGAGCTGGTGGAGGAGAGGACTCAAGCCTATCTGGAGGAGAAACGCAAGGCAGAAGCTTTACTGTACCAGATTCTCCCTCAGTCAGTTGACTTTCATAATACCAAGCAAACAAATGAACTATAATAATCAATAAATCATGTACACACTTGGCTTACTCTCATTTCTGTTGTGTTAGTTCAGTGGCAGAGCAGCTGAAGAGGGGTGAGACGGTGCAGGCCGAAGCTTTTGACTCTGTCACCATCTACTTCAGTGATATTGTGGGCTTCACAGCTTTGTCAGCAGAAAGCACACCTATGCAGGTATATTAACACTTAACCCTGAGAATATTTCTGCTTTGTTTTTACTGTTGCACTCTGTAAAGATTTTAAGTGGATGTCTCTTCCGTAGGTCGTCACCCTCCTCAATGATCTCTACACCTGCTTTGATGCCATTATAGATAATTTTGATGTTTACAAGGTATTTACACCTCAAACCTAACAACATATTTGCCCTAGGGTGAGCTATTCTTCTTGACCCAAAAATGAAGATTCTGTCATTAATAATTCGCCTTAATGTCAGAAAGCAAATTAAGATGTTTTTGATGAAATCCGAGAGCTTTCTGACCCTGCATAGACAGCAATGCATTTCTTTTTTTACCCTGTTAGTCATCGCCACTCCACGAGAGTACTATGACGCATGAACATGTCACTTGGTCAAAAAATGCTTAATTTGCATATTTAAAATACATTTTGAATGGATACTGATAGAAAAATGTGTTTCATATCACATAATGTGCATTTTTGCTTTTAGTTTAGTCAGTTTAGTCAAAAATTTGTCATTGAAATAAAAATCAGGCCAGTTGACCTCTGCGCAAAACTGTATTTAATAAGAAACATCTTAAATTTTAACTACATTTTTGTTACTTTTCTTGAAATCTGCATGTGTAACATGTTTTTTGTTTGTTTTTTTGTGCCGATATGAATCTCCACCTTGTGCTGTGGTGGTTTTGTTTCCCATTGCATTAGGTGGAGACAATAGGCGATGCCTACATGGTGGTTTCAGGATTGCCGGTGCGGAACGGGAAACTGCACGGTCGTGAAATCGCACGCATGTCCCTTGCTCTATTGGAGGCTGTCAAAACATTTAAGATTCGACACAGACCTGATGAGCAGTTGAAATTGCGAATCGGCATTCACAGTGGTAAGAATGATGGCTTCAAAGCTTACTTGAGTTGCATACTGATGGGCTTTTAATTAGCAGAAAACTGACAAGGTTCTTCTGGTTGTCATGAGCTCTTTTAATGTAAGCTTTTTATCCGTTACAGACATATGTGACCCTGGACCACAAAACCAGTCTTATGTTGCACGAGTATATTTGTAGCAATAGCCAAAAATACATCGGATGGGTCAAATTTATCGATTTTTCTTTTATGCCAAAACTCATTGGGATATTAAGTAAAGATTATGTTTCATGAAGATATTTTATAAATTTCCTACCCTAAATATATCAAAACTTATTTTTTGATTAGTAGTATGCATTGCTATGAAATTCATTTGGACAACTTTAAAGGCGATTTTTTTTTTTTTAGATTTTTAGATTTAGATTTTTTTTGCACAATCAGATTCCAGATTTTCAAATAGTTGTATCTCGGCCAAATATTGTCCTATCCTAACAAACTATACATTAACGGAAAGCTTGTTTATTATTTATATAAATCTCAATTTTGAGAAATTTACACTTATGATTGTTTTGTGGTCCAGGGTGACATATTTATCAAATTCTCTCATAAGAGAGAGCAGTTTTTAAATTAGCATGCATAGTTTCCATAGCATTTCCCGTGTGTGTGTGTTTCAGGTCCTGTGTGTGCAGGTGTAGTTGGGCTTAAGATGCCTCGGTACTGTCTTTTTGGAGATACAGTGAACACATCTTCTCGTATGGAGTCGAATGGAGAACGTAAGTACTTACTGCTCCCAATCGCACCAAATAGCAATTTGTGCTTGTAACTGTAAAGGTCAAGAGTTCAGGTCAGTTAGTAAAGGGCTAGTGGTTTGAGCAGTGATTCTATAACAGGGGTGGCCAAACTCGGTTCTGTAAACTCTGCAGGACACCGGCCCTACATGAACGAGTTTGGACATCCCTGCTCTATTCTAAGGGTATGAGACAATAACTGAAGAAATGTTGTGTGTTTAATTCCAACAATAGACTGGTATAAAAAAGACAAATATCAGCACAGTTTAGCTGCAGATCACTAAATCTGAGATTAATTTTTTACTTATAAAAAATAACATTTTTAGCATTAGCCTTTTGCTCCCCTGTTGAAAAAACAGCATATGCTGGTTAGGTATGTTTTGAAGCATGACTGCTGGTTTGAACTGGTTTAAAGGAGAAGTCTACTTCCAGAACAAAAAACCGTCTTGTCATTCAAGATGTTCATGTCTTTCTTTCTTCAGTCGTAAAGAAATTGTTTTCTGAGTTTTTCTTCATATAATGGACTGGTATGGTGCCCCGAGTTTGAACTTCCAAAATGCAGTTTAAATGTGGCTTCAAGCATTCCCAAATGCAGTTGTAAAGGATCCCAACCGAGGAAGAAGGGTCTTATCTAGTGAAACGATCGGTTATTTTCATTTAAAAATACAATTCTTTTCTTGCTGTTGCTGAACTCTGTGTATTCCGGTTAAAGACAAACAGATCAAACACCCTCAACAAAAAAAGGTAAAACGGCATTGTAGGATGATTTTGAAGTTGAGGAAGAACATGATATGGGAGTTTTTCGACATGCCCTAACTGTCATGAACCAGTAAAAAAACAGAGTTCAGGCAGAGCAAGACGAGACAAGCCTTTGACATTAAAAAGTATACAAATCATATTATTTTTATGAAAATAATCGATCATTTCACTAGATAAGACCCTTTTTCCTCGGTTGGGATCGTGTACAACCGGATTTGCGATTGTTTGAAGCCGCATTTAAACTACATTTTGGAAGTTCAAACTCGAGGCACCACAGAAGTCCACTATATGGAGAAAAATCCTGAAATGTTTTCCTCAAAAAACAATTTCTTTATGACCGAAGAAAGAAAGACATGAACATCTTGGATGACAAGGGGGTGAGTACATTATCTGTAAATTTTTGTTCTGGAAGTGGACTTCTCCTTTAAGCTGGTCCTTAGCTGGTTATGTGCTGGTCCTATGATGGTCCTGAGCAGGAGCTAGTTGTTTAGGACAGCACATTGCTTAAACCTGCAGCCATGCTTCAAAACATACCTGACCAGCAAATGCTGTTTTTTTTAACAGGGTACCATATGTATTTAATGATAAAACTGATTGATATTTTTTGGCCTTTTTTTTTTGAACATCTGCTTGGTATTTCAACACTGATGAATCTTCACGTTGTATTATCAACACGATGTTTCCATAATGAAATTCACCATCATTCACAAAGCCCAAACAAAAAAAGTTGATGAAAAGATTCCATTGTATGTCAAATTTAATTATTTCCCCCAGCACCTGTTTCCCCATATAATCGCTGCCAGATAAATGACAACTATCAGCGTTAGATAACACTTGACAAAAGCAAAACAAATTGCAATCAGGAAAGGGATCAATCGTATGCGTCGCTAATTTATTTCTCACAGGAGAAGATTAGAATATATGGCTGTCTTGACCTTCACAATTCTGACTGAAACATGGGAGTTTTACTTATGTGCATTTTTAATATTTTGATCCTGCTAGACTGTTTATTTAGTACAGTCCATTTTAAAATGTGTTGTTGTTAATGAAATCATTTACAAATGTTTTTGTTAACTGAACCGATTAGTATGGAAGCCTGTTTCCGCCACCGAATAAAAAATAAAAACCTTTGCGACTTTATCTAATACAAACTCTCAATTCTGCCATATTTTTTCTCAGAATTGTGGTATAAACTCACAATTGCAAGTTATAAAGTCAAAATTGCAAGATATAAACTGACAATTCTGACTTTTTTCATTAGAATTGCATCATATAAACTCACAATTGTGAAAAATAAAGTCAGAATTGCGAGATAAAAACGTGCAATTCTGACTTTTTTTTTCACAATTATGAGTTTATATCTCACAATTCTGACTTTAACTTTTTTCTGAGAAAAAAGTCAGATTTGCAAAATATAAACTTACAATTCTGAGAAAAAAAAATCTGAATTGTGAGTTTATATCTCGGAATCCTTACTTTATTTCTCAGAAATGCGAGTTTATTTGATCAGAATTCAGACTTTGTCTCACAATTCTGACTATAACTCGCAATTGCAATTTATAATCAAAGTATCAATAAATATTGTATAATATACAAATAATGTATACCAATAAAAACGATTGCCTCTTTAGCATACCTGCAGGTGGAAAGTATGTGGAAATCATGTTTGCCAACACACATTAGTCAACCCTGTGAAGTGAGCTGTGCGAACACAAATAATCAGGATATATACCGTAACACTGTAATCATTCACACGCTGTTATCCTGCAGCTCTGAAGATTCATGTGTCGTCAGCCACTCAAGATGTGCTGCAGGAGTTCAACTGCTTCCAGCTGGAGCTGAGAGGAGATGTGGAGATGAAGGGAAAAGGCAAGATGCGGACCTACTGGCTTCTGGGGGAAATAAAGAACAGTGATTGAAACGGTGGGGAGCGAGAGAGCAAAAAGCTCCTCGGGATCGACGGAGACACACTGACTCTATTCAAACGCATCCACAGGGAAACCAAGCCAAGACTGTTTTGTTGGCCGAACGCACACATAATCTTTTACAGCACTAGATGATATCTGACCTTGTATATATGTACTTTAAAATGTTTCTTTTGTAAGAACACCAGCTGCAGCTATAAACGGAGTGAAGGTTGAGTGTGATTGAATATCGTCCCCTGGTGGATAAAGAGCGGTACTGCTGGCTTGAAATATATTAGGCTAAATAAACATGATTACTTCCAGAGTGTGTAAGAAAAGACGTGTAAATATTACAGATGATGAAGTATATAGATTTTAGCTCACCAAAAAATGACTTGGCTTTCATATTTCAAATTTTTGAAGACAAACATTGATCATTTACTATTTTGTCATTTATTTCACTTGAGTAATATTTATAAAACTTGTATTCCAAACTTTTTTTTTTTTCACCCAGTCAGACCCTTGCACACATATTTTGCATATTCTTCTTCAAGCCATCTAGACACATTAATCTTTGGTTCATCTCCCAGATGTTTCTGCTGAATAAGACAGGCTCCAGTTTTGAGAGACGGTTGATATTAATATTTTTGATGTGATTGAAGCAGCAATTTTGTGAGCCACGCAGATCTACAGCAGCTTTAACAAGGCATAAACAATCCATAAAAATAAAACCAGCTCCTTACAGATTAAAAACATAGCTCAGTTTGATTTTAGACCATCTTTTTACTCATTACACTTGCGAAGTCTACAGTTATGTTTAATGGGAGATTGTTGACCCCCTTTTTTGCCACTTTGCCTTTGTATTATTTTACATGCTTGTATGTTTCCATGTGTTTATGTTCCTCCAGAACAGTTTTACTTTACTACTATGCCTTTGACAGTTAATAAGCCAGTTTAAAGGTTCAGTGTTTAGGATTTATAATAAAACACCTGGCAACATAGTCATAGGAGCCAACACACTATTTGCTACATAGTGTCTATCTCTAAATTACCCACATAAGGTCATGACTATAATGCAGCACATTCATACAGACCCTGACATTAGTCTCTGACTACAGTCAAGATCTGAACCCACTTATAGTCATATTTAATTTCTTACTTATCTATTCTCTTGAGAGCCTGGGCAAGTACCTGCCTGACACTTCAATTACTTTCAACCACCTTGAGTGCATTTTCTCACTGATTTCAGATTGTCACTCATTCCCATGAGCACTTAAAGGCGACAGATTTGCAAGTGCAGGTTAAGTATTACTCAGAGAGGCTATTAAAACTGCTCCTTTGTGTTTGATCTTTGCATTAGAGAGACACATAACATAAATATTGCCATGTCATATAATTTAAAACCCCATATAATACTCATTGCATCCATTATAGTGTTGGAAGCACCGGTGGCATTTAAACTTAATTATTATAATATTGTGATGCAAAGAGATGAAAGAAAATTCTCAAGTTCAAATTCAGCTTGGGTTTTCCTTTGGTTAACAATGCTGTGTTATATTCAGCATTCCATGGTTGGTGCACAACATTTTTTATATTTTAGCATTCATTTTAGCACATTTGGAAACTCAAGTGCAGATTTAGAAGACCTTGGTTTTATGTTTTAATAATTTCTCACAATTTCCAAATTGAACACAATATTTGTTTCTTAATAACTGTATATAAGGATTCTCATTCAATACATATACATGATCCATATATGCTAATCGTATTTGAATATACAGTGCCTTGCGAAAGTATTCAAACCCCCTCATTTTTTCATGTTTTATGTTGCAGCCTTATGTTGAACTGCTTTAAAATACCCTTTTCCCCACATCACTGTAACAACTGCAAATTTATTAGAAATAAAAAACTGAAATGGTTTCATTGCATAAGTATTCATACCCTTTTCTGGGACACTTGAAATGTAGCTCAGGAGCATTTATATCGCTTGCAGATGTTACTACACTTTGAGTGGAGTTAACCTGTGGCAAATTCATTTGAATGAGTATGATTTGGAAAGGCACACACCTCTCAATAAAAGATTTAACAGCTGGAAATGCGTATCAGAGCCAAAACCAAGCCCTGAGGTCAAAAGAACTGCCTCTAGAGTTCAGAGACAGGACTGTGTCAAGCTACACTCAGATTGTGACAAACAAGGTTCTCTGGTCTGATGAACCTCAATTCCAAGTGCTCATCACCTGCACAGTAGCATCCCAAAAGTGGAGTATGGAAGCGGCAGCCTCATGCTATGGGGGTGTTTTTCAGCTGCAGGGGCTGAGGGACTCGTCAGAGTAGATGTAAAGGTCCACATAGGAAAACGAATAGATAGCCTTAATGAAAAACTAGTCCAGAACACTCAGAACCTCAGACTGGGCAGAAGGTTCACCTTCCAACAGGACAATGAGCCTAAGCACACAGTAAGAGTGGCTTATAGACAACTCTGTAAATGTCCTTGATTGTCCCAGCCACAGCCTGAGCTTGAACCCAATTATAGATTTCTGGACAAACCTGAAAATGTGCATCTGCCCCCCGTCCAAGCTGACAAAGCTTGAGAGGTAAAAAGGTGGGGCGAAGAATGGCAGATAGCTGCCAAATGCTGTTGTGAAAAGCTTGTCGCGTCATACACAAAAAGACTTGAGGCTTTAAAGGCGCTTCAACTAAGTACCTAGTTAAGTGTATGAATACTTATGCACTTATGTTCTTATATCAGTTTTTTTAACTTTAATAAATTTGCGAAGTTGTCACAAATAAGTTTTTTTGCTTTGTTATTATAGTGTATGGAGTGTGGACTGGTGTGGACTTTTTTTAAAAAAAAGCAGTTTAACATAAGGCTGCAACAAGGCACTTGCTATTTTTTTTTATTGGTAATGCATCAACATATCAGACAGCATTTGAATAGTAGCATTTATTTCCATATCATAAACAAGACAATTATGACCAGACTAGACCAAAAACACTATGGGTTCCAGAACGTTTCAAATGCATAAAAGGTTCTTCAGACTATTAGAATGCCCTTCACAATAAGAAAAAATGTGGTTCTTTTTAGGAACTGTTCACTTAAAGATTCTTCTTTGACAGTTGTGACGCGATTCCTGAGGTGATCAGTTCTGTTTTTATAATCTCAATTTCTTCCACAGTTTTTGTATTGGAAAATGCTACATGTGGATTTACACAAAGTCTAAGTCACACAAGAAATGTTCGATGTTGTGTCGAAGTGTGAGATATGTGGTTGCTATTTAAAGTTAATATCAAGTTTCCTTGGAAAATCATTTCACCGAGACCAGGGAGCCTTACGTAAACATTTTATCCATCCTTTTTGTAAAAATCCATAGTTTAGGTGAGAAGGTCTCACTAGTTCTGAACAGTCACATGAATCTTGCAGTTGTAGAGGAGCAGGGTCTCCACAGGCCTTCACGTTTCCAAAAGAATAGTAAGACTGGTCCTTTGATTTCACAGGCGTAGTTAAACAAGGTGCACGTTTTGCTTTTCTGAGAAATTCCTGAAACCCATTTTCCTCAAAAAACAACGATTCCCTTCTGCAAACGCACGGACTTTCACCAAGTGTCAGAAAGCCGTACGGAGTGGTTATTTTGCTGAGATGAGGTAATGACATTGCAGCTCTGGTGGTCGGGTCTGATAAAGCATAAGTCTGAAGATCGTCCATGAAGTTTAGGTCGTGCTCCTCTGAGAATGGGCAGCACGTCAGTGCTCGGACTAACGATGATGGGTGCGTGGACCGGGGAATAGTGTGCCGCCGTCCACTCCCGACTCCAGACTTCTCCCTCCCGCATCCCTTGAGTCTCGCCGGGCGCAGTGAGGGGATGGTGAACTCGGGTACAGTGTCAGGTGTCACCACCATATTCCAAAGAGGCAAGTGCCTTGTTGCTGCCGTATGAATCTCCCGAGCGTTTGATTGGCAATATTTTTCTCGTTTAGCAGATGCAAAATCACGAGATGGTAGATTCCTGCCCATTGTTTACACCTGGCATATAGCTTTCAGGTTAAATGCTGGTAAAGGTTTTCCGTTGAGACACTTAATGTTATCGCTGGTTGTTAAAGGCGTTTTCCTTGCAGTCCATTTTAAATGAAAGTCTAGAGTAAATCTTGCTCCACTTCTGGACAAGAGCGCGAAACTCAAGCGGCAACTGAAAATAAATATACAGTCCCGACATGAATAGACTCCTCCCTTTATGATAATAAAATTAAAATAAGGCGTTATCTTAATTCTAGTTCAGTTTTACATACATAAATGTACTTTTTTTTCTGTAACTTAGCAAAGAAATAAACTATGTATCTCTTCATTTTAGTAGACTACTAGGAAAGCTAAAGACCATTTATGTTCTAACTTAAAGAAAAATATGTAGATAGACATTAGAGTCTCTTTTCTTTTCTTTTCTTTTCTTTTCTTTTCTTTTCTTTTCTGTTCTTTTCTTTTCTTTTCTTTTCTTTTTTCTTTTCTTTAAACCCTTGGCTGTATTGATGTAATATAGTTAGAAGCATAATAATAAAAATAATAGTAACACTTTTTCATTAGTTAACATTAGTTAACTAAACTAGTTAACTGGACTAAGAATGAACAGTACTTCTTCAGCATTTATTGATCTTAGTTAATGTGTATATTTCAACATTTACTAATGCATTAGTTTATGCACTGTGAAGTAACATGAACAAACTTTGTTCATGTTAGCTAATGCATTAACTAATGGAACATTATTGAAAAGTTTCACCAAAATGATTATAGTTTTAGCCATAAAAAATATATATATAATAATAAAAATATTAATAATAAATAAATAAAATAGACTCACAGTTTTGCCAAAATGATTATAGTTTTGGCCATAAAAAGTTAAAATAATAATAATAATAAATAAATAAATAAATAAATAAATAAATAAATAAAATAGACTCACAGTCTGACAGCAGGTATGGTCCACGTGGATAATAGTTGTGCCTAGAATACAATATAAGTATATTTAATAAAAATATAAATGTTCATTATTTTCATTTTGCGGGTTTTTCCCTCGGGGAAAAATTGGCCGCCGTCTAATTTTCATCGCATTTTTTCTTGCAAAACGCTATTTATATTATTAAAACTATTAAATCGTATTACTGAAATATCGTTGTTGTACTTTGCAGAGGGACGCGGACAGTCGGCGTGATGGATCTACTGAGGTGTGGGAACGTTTTGTCATCGCTTGTGTTTGTGAGGGAAGGAAATAACCGCAACACCCGCCGTTTGTTGTGAAGCGGCGGGCTAATGTGTATTAGAAAGCTACCGATGGCTGCAAACACTTGTTCGTGGGTAAGAGGATTTTTTTTTACATTATGAAATGTGAACACAGCAAAAAAAAAAAACAAGTTTCCGTGTCACAAATATAAACTATTTCCAATATGAATGTGTTATTTAGGGGCGCAATGCTAACTTCAGTTAGCCAATAAGCTAACAACTGAAGAAAGAAATATGCAGATCCACTGTTGTGATCTCCATCTCTCTACACTTGTTTAACAGCGAATTTAAAATATAACACACATATATTTTACTGTGTACATTGTTCTGGTATACCAGAAAAAAACGCTTTCTGATTATAAACAAAACACTGCTGTATTTATAATTTATTAATTGTATTAATGGGCACTGTTCCAGTGAGTTTCTGTACTAGTGAGCTGTCTAGGCTGGGTTTTGAGACATAACTAGAAAGAATGTTGTTATGTTAGTTTTGTTTATCTAAATGTTAAATAGTGTAGTTTTATTTCATAATTTCTTACATACTTTTGAGGTTTAGTTGCAAGACATTAGTCTGCATCACTAGTTTTTCTTTACGTGTCTTTTCAGGCTCAGAGAAAGATTGAACATGGGGTGGAAACGCAAGTCTTCTTCTCCAGAACCACAACCGAATCCTGCCAAAGCACCTAAGAAAGAATCTATCAGCAGATCTCCTTTCTCTCTCAAACTATCTCCTAGTTCCTGGAGAAGAAAGGTCTCTACCCCCACTAAGAGCAAGAGCTGGACCTTAATCCAGACGCTGTCTCCAGACAGAAATGTTCATCAGTCCGATTGCAATGAGCAGAACTCCAGCACAGGTAGTGTAGAAACAAGCAGTATTACTTGAGTGAAGTTTAGAGCAGAGCTTGATATTTGGTTATTTCCTCTCTGTGTTTGCATAGGCCATGGTGAGAATGACAGTGACAATGCTCAGTCCTCCCCAATTTCATCCCCACTGCAGTCAGAGGAGGATGCAGAGCTGGGTCTGGTCATCACTGTGGGTGAGTCAGACTATTTAGCCTTGCCATTAACCACACTTCACTTACTTATGTTACTTTTTAATTAAGATAAACATCACTGTTGAATTGAAATGTTTTCCAAAGTCTAATTATTTGTCAACCTTTAGACGAGGACAGGTGTGAAGGGGAGGAGTGGCTAAAGAAACGGAATGGAGTGAATGTAAAGAAGAGTGGAATGACTCAGGTGGAAGGAGAGACCCCTGAGAAGAATGGAGAGATGGAGAAGACTTCGGAAGAGCTTGAGGAAGAGGATGAGAGTGAGGAAGAGCTGAGGAGGCTGGATAGAGATTTAACACTCAAATCAAAAAAGCTCAAGCTCTCCTCTGTCAACGTTCGTAACATCATCCACGTGAGTCTGATTGTGTTCCTGAGACGGCAAACAAATGCTTTTGTAGTAATGAATCAATCAGTGTGCCTTTAACAAAAATAAACACAATTGTAAGGAAATGCTAGCATCAAATGTAGTTTGAAAATAAATTATTAACTTTTGAATGTTTTTTTTTTATGTTTGATCTCAGGAGGTGGTCACCAATGAGCATGTTGTGGCCATGATGAAAGCTGCTATAAGAGACACGCAAGATATGCCCATGTTTGTAAGTTCCTCCTTTATTTAAATGTTATAGTGGAAGTCTGTTTGAAAATGGTCATTTTATTTGATTTATGTTCATTTTCTGTTTAATGTAGGAGCCTAAGATGACCCGTTCTAAGCTTAGAGAAGTTGTTGAGAAAGGGGTGGTGAGTGTTTTGTTTGTGCTCCTTATGAGTAGGTTTTGAGCATTTTAAACTCTTACGTGTGATGGTGTTGATTGTTTGGTTTTTTTTGTTTTTTTTATTATTATTTTTGTAGGGGATGGGCAATTGGAACATCTCACCAATAAAGAAGCCAAGTGAGATTAAGGTATAAAATGATTGTGATGTATCACCTGTGAGAATTGTATTGTTTTTTTTTGTTGTTTTTTTTTTTTTTTTTTTTTTTCGGTTGATGTTCACTGCTAATTGGTAAATATGACTCCTTAGCCACCCCAGTTTGTGGATATTCCCCTGGAAGAAGAGGAAGACTCCTCTGATGAAGAGTATTGTCCTGATGAAGACGAGGAAGATGAAACAGCTGAGGAGGTGCATAACACAAACATTATAAAAATACAGACTGCCTTTCAAAAGTTTGGGATCAGTAAGATTTGTATTTTATTTTATTTTTTTTAAAGAACACTTTTCTGCTAATCAAGGCTGCATTTATTTGATTAAAAATACAGAAAAAAACAGTAATATTGTGAAATAATATTACAATGTAAAGTAGTGGTTTTCTATTTTATTATACTTTAAAATATAATTTATTTCTGTGATGCAAAGCTGAATTTTCAGCATCATTACTTCTTACTTCAGTCTTCAGGTATTACATGATCCTTCAGAAATCATTCTGATATGTGATTTATTATCAGTGTTGGTGCTTAATAATATTTTTTTATGTGTGATGCTTTTTTTTTTGTTTGTTTGTTTTTTTTTTTTTTTTTTTTTTTTTTTTTTAGAATTTTTTAATAAATAAGTTAAAAAGAACAGCGTCTATTTAAAATAAAAATCTTTTGTAACAATATACACTACCGTTCAAAGTTTGGGGTCAATACATTTTTTTTTTTTTTTTTTTTTTCAAAGAATCAAATCAAAGAATCCTGAAAAAAGTATCACAGGCTCCATTAAGCAGCACAACTGTTTCCAACATTAATAATTAATCAGCATATTAGAATTATTTCTGAAGGATCTTGTGACACTGAAGACTGGTGTAATGGCTGATGAAAATTCAGCTTTGCATTACAGAAATAAATTACATTTTAAAGTATATTAAAACAGACAACTGGTATTTAAATACATCATCATAATACTTTTTTTCTGTATTTTTGATAAAATAAATTGAACTTTGATAACCATAAAAGACTTTAAAAACATTTAAAATCATCTTACTCATCCCACACTTTTAAACAGCATTTATATTTTAGATATTTGATGGTTTATTTATTTGTTTTAATTATACAAATATCATACACTACTGTTAAAAATATTTTTAAGAATTTTTTATTCAACAAGCATTAAATTGATCAAAAATGACAGTAAAGACATTTTATAATCTTACACAAGATTTTCCTTTCCTTAAACAAATTGTCCTGAAAATTGCGTAATGGTTTTCACAAAATATTAAACAGCACAACTGTTTCCAACATTGTTAATAATAGTAAGATTTTTATAATAATAATAATAATGAGATATTTCTTGAGCTTCAAGTAAGCATTTTAGAATGATTGCTAAAGACTGGAGTAATGATGCTTGAAAATTCTGATTTGCCATCACAGGAATAAATTGCATTTTAAAATATATTTAATTAGAAAAGTTACCAAAGTTTTATAAAAGAACATATTTGAATTTTATCCCAGACTTTTTTAGAGAGCGATGTGGAGAGCACGGCCTCCTCCCCACGTGGCAGCAGACGTTCGTCCTCTTATACACCTCCCCAATGTGATGATGCCAGCAGCAGCCCCAGACTGGTACTTCACACAGTATTATGATGACACACAACTTTTGTTTAATTCTTTTTGTACCTTGTCCCAAGGTGTAAGTCTAATTTTCTTCCTCCTCCATCCCTGTCACAGAAGCCCAAACTCTCCAGGCATTTGAGAGTTGAAGCAGTTCCTATGGGTCCCCCTGCCCCACCTCCTCAATCCTGTGGTCCCTCACGGTCCCTTAGGGCCCCTCCTGACCCCTTCATTGAGAAACTACATGCTGTGGATAAAGAACTTGAACTCAGTCCTCTCTGCATGGAGCCTTACCAGGTACCGAATCACAAACACACACAAAAATCTCTCTGCCTTGTATATATGGTTTTCTCTCTTAAATCAATTTGTCTGTCTGTCAAAGGCTTTGAGCAATGGTGGTGGAGGGGAGCCAGATGACAGTCTGGTAGCTTGTCGTACTCGGTCAAAACGTCCGCTGAGGGACGTCCCTCTGGATCAGCTGGAGGCAGAGCTCTGTGCGCCGGATATCACGCCAGATATGTACGATAACGTCTCCACACCAGAAGACCGTGAATGGACACAATGGCTGCAGGGACTCATGACCTCTAACCTGGACAATGAAGGTCAGCAGGTGTAGCATCTACTGCACATGATGCTCACAAAAAGATTGTATTTCCCTTCTAATTTAAATTTCTGTTAATATTAATATCATGATTAATTAATAAATACATGAATTAATTTGAGTAGTATTTACATTAAAAATCTGTGTTAGGTATTTATGTACATGCAGACCAAATTTTATAAAAAACAAGAAAAAAACTCTACTCTTAAAACTATTTTTAACATTACCTAAAATAACAAATAAATATTTATTTGAGACTGAAGACTGTAGTAACACTGGGTTAAATTATATTTTAAAATGGCAAAAAGTTGTTTTTTATATTCTAATAATATTTCACAGATACTGTTTTTGCTGTATTTTGGTCAAAATAATGCAAACTTTGTAAGCTTAAGAGATTTCTTCCCATAACTTTTGAATATAATATTTTGACACCTCTCATTTTTGTTTACTGACCTAGGCTAAACCAGTGAACCTCCAAGTGCGATAGTGTCCTTTAAACAAATCACTATCATGCCTGTTGCACTCAGACAGATGCTGTCAAAGCACTTTTGTTAAAAGTCTTAATGGCTTCCTCTGAGTGTGAGACTAGTTTAATGTGTGTGTGTCTCTCTCAGTGGTTAAGTACTACCTCTGTTTTTTCCACTCGTGTTTTTCTTCCCCTGACCTTTTCCCTAATTCCCTCTCAGCATCACTGCTCTATGTGTGTTTTTTTTTTTTCCACATGAAAGATTCAGATCTTTGATGATTCTCTCTGTATATTTCAGAAGAGGCTGATGAAGATGACGACCCTGAATATAACTTTCTAGATGATTTAGATGAGCCAGATTTGGAGGATTATCGAAATGATCGTGCTGTTCGCATCACAAGTGAGTTTTTGTGCAGGTTGTAGATAGGTTAAAACACCCAGTTTAAAGTATTTGCTTTAAGTAATGATTTCATTTGTCTTTTGCAGAGAAGGAAGTCAATGAGCTCATGGAAGAGCTGTTTGAGACGGTAAGAGGACTTAACACTAACATGAACAAACAAAGGCTACGTTCACACTGCAGGCAAATGTGTCCCAAATCGTTTTTTTTTTTTTTTTTTTGCTCAGGTGATTCAGATCTGTTTTTCTCATGACAGTGTGAACAGCACAAACCACATGGAATCTTATCTTTTCAATTCTGATTTGTGCCACTTCTATATGTGGTACTAAATCCAATGCAGGTCAGATGTTTTGCAATGCGACCACAGTCTGAACAGTAAAATCGTAATTCATGCGTTTTACGTCACTCTAGATCAACATTCGTCATGATTCTGCACTCATGGGAGTCACTTTAAAGATTTTACATACCCAAAGTTATCAAGACGCATCCCCTAAACACATGATCGCTTACTTTATGTTCTCCTTATTACTTTGTGTTTACTTCTGTATGACAGCATGCTATGCATAGTTTTCCTGTGGGATTGGGCTACTTTTTCACTGTTGCCGTGCGTTGTTTTTCAACTCCGTGGGTTGAAGCGACCCCACTAACATGATATTTACCCCCAGAACGCGACTGAGTTTGTTTTGCCTAGTTTTTGACAAGTTTTGAGAAGCAGTTGGGTGGATTTTGTTGTGAAACCCTGGCAATCCTGTTTGTATTGTTTGTTTGCGCATGCAGGTCAGTTCAGAACCATGATCTGTTCACACTGGAAATCTGATATTGGCCACATTTAAAACCAAAAATGTGAAGAGCTATACAAAAAAAAATAAGATCGGAGCAAAAATTGAGCACTTACATTCACACTGCAGGCAAATGTGTCCCAAATCTGAATTTTTTTTTCTTTTTGCTCACTTGTGACTCAAATCTGTTTTTCCTCATGACAATGTGAACAGCATAAACCACATGAAATCTGATCTTTACTATTCTGATTTGTGCCACTTCCATATGTGGTACTAAGTCCGATACAGGTCAGTCGTTTTGCAATTCGACCAGTCTGAACAGTCAAATTGGAATTTATGCGACTTTTACGTCCCTCTGGATCAACATTTGTCACGATTCTGCACTCATGGAAGACACTTTAATGATTTTACATATCCAGCGTTATCAAGACAGTTGCAAAAGGTAGTCAGTGGAAGTGTGATGTGTAAGAACTCATAAGTATTGCAGTGACAACACTAGCAAAACATGAGGGATCGTATCATAAATGTTTCAAAACTCTGCTCTCTTCTGTCACATCCTTGTTTTTATTTTTCATATTGCCTGTGCATAATTTCGCTGGTTTCCGTGGTACATCACACTATAAATAAACGCATGATTGCTTACTTTATATCCTCTGTGTTTACTTTTGTATGACAGCGTGCTGTGCAAGTGTTGCCAAGTCCACAGTTTTCCTGCGGAATTGGGTTATTGTTTCACTGTTGTTTTTCAACTCAGTGGGTTGAAGCGACCCCACTAACGTCATATTTACTCTCAGGAACACGATTAGACTAGTTTTGAGAAGTATTTGGGCAGATTTTGTTGTGAAAACCTGGCAGCCCTGTTTGTATTGTTCTTTTGCGCATACAGGCAGTTCAGAACCGTGATTTATTCACAATGAAAATCTGATATTGGCCGCATTTAAAACTAAAATGTGAACAGCTATACAAAAAAATTAGATCTGAGCAAAAATCAGAATTGAGCACTAAGGCTCGCAGTGGGAACGTAGACTAAATCCAATCACTCCTCACTCATTTTCCCTCCTATTTTATAGTTCCATGATGAGTTGGCTGCCAACGAACAAGATGAGGAAGGTCATGAAGAAGATGAGGAACGTGAAGAGGAGGCCAATGACACACCACAATTTAATGTCCCTCAAGCCATTAGGTAATGCACACACTCACACAGCCCTATTGTAGGGCTCAACAACATGGATTTTTTTTTTCCACCTGCTTCCTAGGTCAGACCATTTCTATGCACATTCTATCCTCATTTCCACTTACCACTAATTTTCTTTTATATTTAAATTTATATTTAATAATCTTTTGTATAAATATACATGTTTTATTTATTTTGTTTTAATAATTAATTTCATATTTATTTTTAAATTTCATATGTAACTTTAAACTACTAATTTGTAAGTGTATAACATTTTTTACATTTATTATGTAATGTTTGAAATAATTAAAAATAAAATTGTATATATATATATTATATATACACACACACACACACCTACACACACACTACCGGTCAAAAGTTTAAGATATTTAATGTTTTTAAAAAAATTCTCCTCTGCTCACCAAGCCTGCATTTATTTGATCCAAAGTACAGCAAGAACTGTACAACTTTTATAAATATTTTTACTATTTACAATAACTGTTTTCTATTTGAATTGGGGCTGGTGATAATTGGATAACGATAATTTTCGCGATATAATTTTCCTCGATAAAATGATATGAAGAGTCCGATAAATGTTCAATATAATTGTTATGTGCCAACAGCGGAACGAAATAGCACGACTCATTTGAATCGCGCCACACGGACCGTTTATCCACTTGGACCAAAGTTTAAACTGCCGCGCTGCGTGAGCTCACTAAACAGGATGCATTTATTATCTAGATGCGACACGGACTCGCCTGGAAAAACCGACCGCGTCGCTTCCGTAATGAGCGTAGCTGCCGTGCGCCTATATTTGAAATAACGAATTTGAACGCGCAAAAGACGCGATATGTGAGCGGCTCCGTCACGCGAGCACTAAACAGCGCTGTGAGATCCAGTGTGAAACAGTTGAATTCAGCGATGAACACAAATGACTCTGTGATTCAAACTAGTTTAAAGCTGTGTGCAACGAGACAGTCAGAAGGCTTTTCAATCTACACATCGCCATCATTTACCATGAATTTACTGTAGTAATGCTCACTGCACCATGGTATTGTGGCAGCAATGTGGGATATTCACACTGAATTTTATTACAGGACTAATAGTATATAATTATAGTATGTGTATTTGTGATTAAGTTATAGCATGTGTGCATTTATAGTGAATGTTTTTAGACTATCATTTTTCATACAAATAGGCTACCTATAAAACCATGTAGTTATATTTTTACCATGCTATTGAGGTACCATTATGTGTGGTTTTAACTGTATTTATCATGATTTAAAATGTATGCTTGCTACTATGGGAGACCAATGCTTAAAAAAAAATGGGTCAGAAAAATTTAACCATATAAAACTGAGGTTGCTACAATTTTTACAGATGTTACTGATTGATAATGAACAAAAAGACCTCTGCATCCTCAAGCTACTATCAAATGTGCATTTCTAAGAGACAAAAAAAGTGATATTATTATTATTATTATTATTATTATTATTATTATTATCATCATCATTATCAGATAACCCAAACCCTGTTTCTTGATTTGAAACAATATAACTCATTAGAACATGCAGAAATTAATTTTTCTATTTAGATATTTATATTGTTAAAGAAAATTAATGATCTGGTTTCTACAACTTTTACTTTGGAGCAAAAATCTGACTTTAAACTTGAAAGAAATAGAGATTTGACATTTATCGTGATAATTATCATTATCGACTGATATGAAAAAAATTATCGTGATAATTTTTTTTGTTCATATCGCCCAGCCCTAATTTGAATATATAATAAAATGTAATTTATTTCTGTGACTTATTCCTGTGAATTTTGTGCATAATTACTCCAGTTATATGATCCTGATCCTTCAGAAATCATTCTAATACTCTGATTTGCTGCTCAAAAAACATTTATTATTATTATTATTATTATTATTAAGTTGAAGACAGCCGAGTAGAATTTTTGAGGTTTCTTTGATAAATAGAAGGTTAAGAAGAACAGCATTTATCTGAAATAGAAATCTTTTGTAACATTATAAATGTCTTAATAATAATAAATTAAAACATATTCAGATATATTTTAAAATATATTCAAATTCAAGCTTTTTTTTTTTTTTTCATTTTCTTATATTTTTTTATTTTTTGTTAAACCTGTATTTATTTCTTTGCATGTGCTTAAATGTTGCTGTTAAATTTTCACTATAAAAAAGCCATATTTGATTTATACAAGGTACAAAGTAAGACAAAAAGTTAATACTCTATCAAGATGAGTCCTCCCTTTGGGACAGAGCAGCAGAGGAGTGCTGTTTTCTGTTTGGGTAGGGAGGCAGAGAATTGCTCTAATGTGTCCAATTGTTTCAGTGCAGACCCAGGACACAGAATGGACACTGCAGAGCTACATGTACACATTCACTATAGACTGAACACACAAACATCCCTCCCACTGCTGAGCACTCTACAGGTGCAGGTCTGTACGTCACTGTGGACGTGCTGAAAAGATTTCGCCATATGCCTGTGATGCGTGTAGAATCCAGGCACAGAGGCTTTAAATAGAGCTCATTTACTGGAAAACATAACAGCTACATGCACGCACGTACGCACACACAAACAAACCTCTGACACCTACTGAAAGGGCATCCCTTAAACTGTATGCCCCTTTTTTTTCCCCCTAACGTTACGATCATCAACAGTACCTGTCTGAGCCCTTATTTAAAACCCGTCACATCAGGCTTGTCACCTCTGTGTTCTTTAATTATATGTGTAACAAACAGTGTTACGGAAATAGCACAGTGTCAGTCAACACAAAACTGTCTTTGAGATGGAAATGTCACACGCTGTTGCAGCTTATTATTTGCCCTGAGAAGGGGTTATTACAGCTTGTAGTGTGCGTATGTGATCCATGTGCGTCACTGTGCTCTGGGTACGGACGGAGATGTGGTTGATGGGGGTTTTTAAATGTTAACGAGGTACACTGACGTCTGTGCTGTCTTTTCCACGCTGAGAGTGAGTGTGTGTGTGTGCACAATGTCCCTGTGACGGTCATTCACTTGGTTACATAGACTATAATAGAACTGGTCTGTTTAACTTGGTTGTCATATTTGTTGACTTTGACGTAACAATAATTAGATTTTTAATGAATGTCAGCATTTATGCAGAGGAAAATATACAAATGAATGAATCATAATTCTGTTGTCTGTTGATTTTACTATTATAAAATGAGTATATATGCAGCTGTCAAAAGTGCTCACTTGCATTTAGGTTTGGCTCTGTTTTTGTATGGATTGCCCACTCTTCATGATTCTGTAAATCAACTTCTACTCCATTTTTGTCTATTGCCTCACAATATGGAATTAAAATGGATAACGATTTATTTATTTATTTTAATGCATTTATTTATTAATTTATTTAATGCTTTTTAAATTCTAGTGTTTTGCTGATCTTATGGCTGATAATCGATAAATAGTGGATAATAAAATTGTATAATATTTTGTAAATTTATATGTAGGCTGATAACCAATATTTTGAACCAATATATATGTGACCCTGGACCACAAAACCAGCCTTAAGTAGCACTGGTCAAAATTATTGATTTTTCTTTTATGCCAAAAATCATTCAGATATTAACTAAAAATTAGGGATGCACCGATACTGATACTGGTATCGGTATCGGGCCCGATACTGAGCTCCTGTACTCGTACTCGTTAAAATGCCCCGATACCAAACGCCGATACCACACAGCATGTGACAAGTGCATATTCAGGCAAAGAAACATCGACAACAGAACAACAGACAGCAGAATTGAGTCATTAGAGATTAAGAATGTCTACGAAGTATATGTATGCAAGTAATATAATGTTAAACCTTCAGTATTAACGCCTGTATAGCTGGTGCGCGCGAGCTGATGCACGCAGAGTGGATTGAGCGCGCGGAGGTGAAGACTTGCGGGCTTGTCGAGATAAGATCCTGCCTTGACATCCCTGGAAAGTTTGTAGTTCGGTCAGATATGTCAAAAACAAGTGAGTAAAGCAATACACAAGTTATTTAACGGTAGAGAGAGAGAGAGAGAGAGCGCCAAAGAGAAAGAGAGAGCGCGCACACTTTTATTGCCTGATCTTTATTGATGTTCGCTCACTTAGCACACGCTAAGGATTTAATTTGGATTAAAAAAAAATGTGTAAATATAAAACAAAATTTATAGATTTATTCACTATAAAAGATTATGTTAAACCTTAAGCATACACGACTGTACGGCGAAAGTGAAACTAGCGGTCTGTGTGAAATGCGCTAGGCTGTACTGTACTTGAGCGTGTTTCTGCATTATTTGAGTCTCTTTAGATTATAGCCCAAATAGCAGCATGTTTCAGATGAAAAAAAATGCTACTTATATTTCTGAAAATATCAGGGTTATGAGATTCATGAGGAGTGGTTCCCTGCATTATTACAACAAAACACGTGATTAAAGTACTGAGCCGCTGCAGCGGAGCAGTTTAATGCTATTAAATTAAAGATGTACCATAGAGCAAAAAAAAAAAAAAAAAAATTGAACAGTGAAAGTAACAAAACACATTTTAATGGGCATAATTAAGTGTAAGAATAAAAATAACTTATGAATATATAGTCAAACCAAAAATTATTCAGACACCAGATATACACCACCTAATATTTGATGTATATATATATTTTTTTTTTTTACTAGTGGGTGCAGGACACAGTTTATGATAATGTGATAATGTGAAAAATGTTGTCTGATAATGTGAGAAAAGGTATCTGAATAAATTTTGGGTTGAGTGTTTCTATTTAATAAAAGAAGTTAACCAACTAACAATATACATATTATTTTAGTTTCTCTACCCAATATTTTACAAATTTACTGGTTAAATTAAAAAAATATCGGTATCGGAACTCTGAATCGGCAAGTACCAAAAATAAAAGTATCGGTATCGGGCAAGTACTGGAAAAAGTGGTATAGATGCATCCCTACTAAAAATCATGTTCCATTAAGATATTTTGTAAATTTCCTGCTGTAAATATATCAAAACTTAATTTTTGCTTTATTATATACATTCCTAAGTACTTAATTTGGTCAACTTTAAACAAATTATTGTCCTATCCTAACAAACCATACATCAATGGAAAGCTTATTTATTCAGCTGTCACATGATGTATAAATCCCAATTTAAAAAAAATGACCCTTATGACTGGTTTTGTGGTTCAGGGTCACATGTCTGGTTTAAAAATGAAAATTAATGTCAAAATGAAGAATAACAAGGGATCTAACAAAAACTTTCTTTAAATGATTTTAAATATTTTTTTCAGCAAATTGTTTTTGAAAATGACCAATACCTATAAATCATAAAAATGCTTAATATCGGCACAGAGAATTGGTCGACCCCCATCCCATTCACTGTGTTTCTATTTGTCATCAGGTTCGAGGAGCCGTTGGCTCACATGTTGACAGCATGCAGGCGGACAGTCAAAGAGCAGCTGGATGCTTTGCAGCAGCGACGGGAGAACCAGGTTCGGACCACCCAGCATGCATCTGGGCCTGGCATGGTTCTTGTGCAGCCCAGCTGTCCTCTAGTGGTCACGTCTTCTCAGAAAATACAACTGCAGCAGCAAATACAGCAAGTAAGAGAGTTTAAAACACAATGAACATGTTTAGTTCACTTAATTTACCTGGGTCACAAGGATCTAGTCTTTTGCCAAAAAGTTGATGTTTTGTCTGAAAAGTGTGATTCATGTAATGCATAGGGGAAACATCTTTTTAAAGCTCTTGTGTTATCTTAAAATGATTTAATTTTTGTTTAAAGGGCTAGTTTAGCAAAAAATTTAAATTACCCCATGATTTACTCACTCTCAAGGGATCCTAGGTGTATATGACTTTCTTCTTTCAGATGAATCCAGTTGGAGATATATTAAAAAATGTCCTAGCAGGTGGTTTTGTTCAACAGTAGTCCAAAAGAAGTCCAATAGAGCACATCCATTCAAATTCGATATAGGCCAAGAAGTGACTGGTTTTCTTTTGCTAAAGTAAGGAAACTTTGCTTCCTTTGCTTCCTTTGCTCCGGTAAACAAACATTAGTTCTCAAGAGACTGGCATATTCTTACTGGTGCATATGTCCTACATCATCCTCCCGGAATGGCTTCCGTGTACGACAGTTAGCGCAAGCTAGAGAAAACTGTTTATAACTTTTTCAATTTCTATATTTTTCTTACAAAAATGCATTGATTCAATACAGAAAGCCTTTATTAACGTCTGGAACCGTTTGAGGCACTTTTGTTTATGTATGGATGTGTTTTATTGGACTTCTTTTGGACTGTTGAACAAAAACACCCACCCACTGCCATAATAAAACTTGGTAGAGCCGGGACATTTTTTAATATAACTCGGACTTGTCTGAAAGAAGAAAGACATATACACCTAGGAAGCCTTGAGGGTAAGTAAATCATGGGCTAATTTTCATTTTTGGGTGAACTAACTCCTTTAAGGTTTCACTCAGTGTTTTTTTTTGCTATTTTACCCCTCTGCAGCATGTCCAGTTACTGACACAGGTCAATATGCTGTGCAACCCAGTGGAGGAACTACAGAGTGAAGCTCAAACCACCAAACATTTCCTGGTAAGAAAATTTTGGATTAAGCCACACCAGTGTCTTGTTTTTTAAAAACTTTAAGGCACAAGAAAAGACTTCAGAACATTGATTAAAAGTGTTGCTTGACAGATTCTTATTTTTCTGTCATCTTTATTGAAAGTCAAAAAGCAATACAATTATAAGAAGTACAAATTGATTTTCAGATTGACTTTTTTCCAGTATCAGAATGTAATTTCCAAGATGTTATGTTTGAAGTAGAAAAATTGTGCAGACAATGTGATAAAGGAGTTTTAACACCTTTGACACATCACTTTGTATATCAAAATTTCATAAAGATGTTGTAAGTTGTCATTTTACAATAATTGTTTTCTGTCCTATGTTGTCAGGGGGAGTTGCTGTCATTTGCGGGGCAGGCAGAGGAGGGGAGATCAGCGATTAATCCAGGTTTCAGAAGCATGTTTAGGGTGTGTAACTTGCAGTCCTCCCTCAACTTGCTGGAGGAGTTAAAGCAGTGTCCTTCTCCTCTGTATCTTCCTCCCAAACCCATTCGCCCAAACTCAGGTTAGGCATCTATATGTATTTTATATGAATTAATCAAATCAATTGCACTTGTACATGTGTATATGTCTATGTGATGACAGTATGTTTTCTTTGTTTCTGTAGCTCGTTCGTACCCGTTGCTTCCTGCTGGTCTTGCATGGTTGTTTGCCACACGCTCTGTGTTTCTGTACCCAGAGCTTCTACCACACTGCAGGCTGGATCCGGTCCTGCATCCCCCACGCAGCAAACATTATTACAGCAAAGGAGAAGACGGGTACAAATGGCTTTAACTGTCTACCCCATTTAGGTTCAGTCATGAGAGTAAATATTTTATAAGTGATTGCGTTATTTATAAACAGTACATCTAGTGTATCATATATTTCACTTTTCAAAAATGAGTTAAAAAAAAAAAGTTCACATTAATGTAGGAAATTTTTAAAGAATATATGTATACGTTCTCTGAATTGTGCGTGTACTCCAGAGAGTCTGGTAATTAGTAAAGTGTGCAAATGTCACGCCAATAATACTGGAATTGGTCAGTGAAGGAAGAAATGTTAATATGGGCTTTTTGCTGAGTCATGTTTCAAAACAAGCACTTTGTGGAGTTTGGACAACTGACACCTCCTAGCAAACACTTAATGAATCAGTGAGCCATACCTTCACCTAGTTTACCTTATGTCTCGCTCTCGTCCCCTGCTCTCACTTCTCTACAGTCTCTTAGTCTTGGGGTTAAAGCACTTCGCTCAAACAGAGTTCCCGTATCACCTGATGAGCCGGTATCTGATCCGGCCCAAGCGTCAGGAGCAGCTACGTGTGCGTGTGAAGGACATGGTGGCCCCCAGAGCCCCACACAACATCATCAAGGTGATCTGTCTGTTCATCTGTACACTAGTATATGAATTTAGCCCTGATAGGTGGTGGTGGACATTTGCTCCTCATTTTCCCAGTTTCTGTCAATTTGTCTATGATTTCGAAACCTTCTGAAACTGCAAATTGCAATAGAAATATTTAATCATGATGAATTATGACAATGTAATGTTGTTGTTTTTCTTAGTTTTACTGCCAGAATCGTGTGCTTCCTCCTTTGCCAGTGATGTGCAGACCTGTGGTGCCTGGAGAGGAGCGCCCTCCAGTGGAGAGAGAGCAAGACGTCATGCCCAACTGGCTGAAGGTATTAACTTCCTAGACCAGTGGTTCTCAACCTACAAGGCCCCCAGGAGGACCTTCGAAGACAATATTTGTCAAGATTTAAAATTTAAATAATTAAAGGGTTAGTTCACCCAAAAATTCTGCCATTAACTCACCCTCATGCTGTTCCAAACCTGTAAAACATAATTCAGAACATAAATTAAGATATTTTTTTGAAACCCGAGAGCTTTCTGACTCTCCATAGACAAGGTTTTTTTTTTAAAACTATTTTAATAACAGCCCTGTTTCCACAGCAGGAAATTTCCCCAGGAACTAGGGACTTTGGGGCGGTACTCTTTCCACCGTAGGAACCAGGATCTAAATAAAGTTCCGGGTAGAAATTTGCCCCTCAGAAAGTCCCTGTTCACAAGGTAGTACTTTTTCAAAGGTCTCGAACTTTCAGGGGTGGGACTTGGGGCGCTGAACATGCTGATTGGTTAAGTTCATGCAGCAATGTATTTTAACCACCATTTATTCACAGACTTTTCAGAATATTACTGTTATTGTTTCATGAAATGTAGTTTTAAAAGTATTTCAGGTGAGAATGTAGTTGTTTGAAACTCAAATTTGCAGTTTATTTATAAAGACAGCGCCTATTTGAAAATGTGCTCTGCTAATTTCAGAGATGAGAGCTCCAGGCCATCAACGGGTGCTCAGTACTCCGATGTCTCTGTATTGGTTAAACATGAGATAAAATTCATTTTGGGTAAATCTAACAGGTAATCTTTGGTGTCATGAATGAATTATTTGTTGCAAGTCATATCGTTTTGTCTGGCTTTCGTAACTTTATATATTTATATAGGAATTTATTTATATATTTATTATTTACAACTTTATTAAAATGAAAACGAAAACAGGCAATGCTGTTTTGAGATATTATTTCGTTTTATTGTAATACTTTCCTTGAACTACATTTCTGCGGTTATTAATACGTTTAAATGACAACTAAAAGATGCAGCGGTGTTTGATATCATTTTGTTTTATTGTTTTATTGTGTGTACGCGTTGCATGAACCACATTTTTGTGGCTATTAATATGTTGAAATGAAACAAAAAAGAGCCAGTGCTGTTTCATGTAATATTTTGTTTCATTGTAATGCATGTATGTTCCCTAAACTACATTTCTGCAGCTATTAATATGTTTAAATGTAAATGAAAAGTGGTGTTTGATATCGTATTTTGTCTTAATGTAGCCTAAATACAGTGAGGAAAATTGCAGTAGCCAAGGCAAGCTGACTTACATTATCAAGTACGGTGTTCCATTTGCAGAATTATTAGACTTGCGTCGTTCCGTTACTGGGAGTCCACACTCCCGAGTCTAAATTGCGAAGTCTGAACCACCAAGGACGCAAGTCTGAAAGTCACGTTCAATCCTACATCACCAGACTATGTGCCTAATCTTGACAGTACTTTAGACTGTGATGGAAATGCAGACAGCAACAGGTCTGGGGAAAAAAAAAATGTTCCTGTGACAAATTGCTCTTGGTGATTTCGGTGGAAAAGCTTCTAAAGTTCTTGGAACCTTTCTGGGCTTTAAACATGTAAGGACCGTAAGTCAGAAAGCTCTCGGATTTCATCAGAAATCTCTTAATTTGTGTTCCGAAAATGAACGAAGGTCTTACAGGTTTGGAACAGCGTGAGGGTGAGTAATTAATGACAGAATTTTCATTTTTGGGTAAACTGTCCCTTTAAGACTTTTTGGACACTTCTGAATGTAGTTAAGAATCACTGCCATAGACACTTTCACTAAAACCATTCTACAACATGTTTGATCCATCTAATGGTTTCAAATTTCTTTACAGAAAAGCTTGCCACACATCCATAGGGCAGTTTGTCAGAGCACTTTAAAGGGGACCTCCACCACCAAATCTCCTACCCTTGTCTTCCCGAAAGGAACACGCTACCCTCAGTTCCTCCCTAAAGGCGTCACTCTGCGTCTGCACCCTTCACAGAGACCAGTTCGCCCTTCACAGCCCAAATCTCGGCCTCTACGTGGTTTCGCCCGTCCTACTCTTGCACCACTGGCTAAAGCCCCTCCATGTCCTACAGGTTCAGGAAATGTATTGACCGGCGTCTCCACACCACTTCCAGCACATGGTGTAATATTATTGACCCAAGCGCCTAACACTCCTATAAATGGGGTGTTCCCCTTGGTCCAGCCCCCTTTGACCCCTGCCCATGGGACTGTCCCACTGAGCACCTCTTGTCCTGTTAACTTCCAGTATGTTACTCCAGAATTAGGGGTTGGTAATCCAGCACACCCTCCTGCCAACTTGCCCCCCAATGTAGTTCATATACCTCCACGTGACATCCCTCTACTTAGTACTGGGACAGTCAGGACGTGTGGCATGCAGCAGACGTCCAATAAACACAAGAAACGGACTATGCCTAGAAAACTTGCTCCTTTAAAACCAGCCCCCAGGCTATTGCCCCTGTCCTCTGGGAGTATGGGAAATGTAAGCAACCTGGCTGTGACTATAGATCAGCCAATATCCTTGAATGTCACACAGAATTTTCCATCGGATAACATCATTGTGATTAAAGCCAATGAAAATGCCGACACGCAAAGACTGGTCACATCTCCTTCTCAGGATCTTGTCATACAGTTTTTTGAAAACGCCTCAAATCCCTACACTGGAAAGATGACAAAGAAGTCTCAATGTGACACTTTGCAAACCATGAAGGACGTCACTCCCATACAGTATAATGTGGAAAATGGTCAAAGTACTGTCTTCTCTCCTCTGACAGCAGCACCAGCAGCAGACAGTTCTCAGTTTGTACTGGTTCAAACTGTTTCATCTACAGGTGTTCCTCAGTTTGTACTTCTGCCCCAAGACTCCATCATTCTGAACCAACCTGCACCACTTCCTGCTGAAGGCACACCGGGATGTTTATCACAGCAAACTAACTGTCCTGACATTCCTACAGGCTCCATAGTCCTAAATAACAAGGGTAGGACTGAGGTGCCTTTAAACATAACACCAGCCACTAGAGGAGAAGATGTTGAGGAAATGGTTGGAGACAGATGGGAAGAGGAAATGGCAGGTGCTTTGTTTGGTAGTCCTCTCCTGGCTCTCTCAGAGTCCTCCTGCAGCCCCGACTCCAATTTGACCAGCACGGATGGTGGTGCTGAAGCTTCCGTGAGAGTGGAGACGGATCCTGTAGAGTGTCCTCCTGTACAGTCTGTCTCTGGCAAAGAGGAAACACCAGAAGTGCGCAAACACAGCACTGGAGATGGGAAGGAGCAACCGTCCAGCGGGGGAGAGAATCAGAGCAGTGGGAATGAGGAGGGACGGGGCGAGGAGAGGGAAAGTGGTGGAAATGGAGAACGTGAAGATGATGAAGGCGAGAAGAACGGTGATGGAGACGGTGGCAGGAAAACAGATGGGGATGGAAGTGGTGACAAAGGAAGGGAAGACAAGGATGGCGATGGAGACAAAGATGGAGATGGAGAGCGGGATGAAGAAGAGGAGGATTTTGATGATCTCACACAGGATGAAGATGAAGAGGAAGTGATGTCATCAGCATCGGAGGAATCTGTGTTATCTGTCCCAGAGCTTCAGGTTTGTCTGAATTAAAACTGAAATACTAAAAGTTAAAATCTTTTATTTTAAATGCGACAAGTGAATTTAGGCATCACAACATTAGAATGTACAGTATGAAAATAATAATTCTGAGATTTGCTAGATTATATTGGGGAAAAAAAAGTGCTGTAAAATTATTAGTGTTTTAGGTGAGAATTAGAGGACTGCAAAGATAACAGAAATCTAAAAGTCGATTAAATGAAATATACACTACCAGTCAAAAGTTTTTGAACAGTAAGATTTTTTTTCATGTTTTTAAGGAAGTCTCTTCTCTGTAGTTTATTCCTGTGATCAAAGCAGAATTTTCAGCATCATTACTACAGTCTTCGGTGTCACATGATCCTTCACAAATCATTCTAATATGAATCATTCTAAACTATTATCATCATCAATATTTAAAAAAGTTGAGTGCATTTTTACAGGATTCTTTGATGAATAGAAAGATCCAAAGATCAGCTTTTATCTGAAATAAAAAGCTTTTGTAACATTATACATTATACCATTCAAATCAAAAGCTTGGAGCCAGTATCATTTTTTGGGGCGTGGGGGATTATAGAAATTAATACTTTGATCAGATGTGATGATAAAGACATTTATAATGTTACAAAAGATTTCTGTTGCAGATAAATGCTGTTCTTACGAACTTTCTATTCATCAAAAAAACCTGAAAATATGATGTGAAGTATTATGCTTAAAAGCTTGTTGTTTATTTATGTTTATCAAATTAGTGTTGACAACCATAAATTAAGTCATTATATTCCATTTCTTTCTACAGTTGTATTAATTTGTTTCTTCTGTGTTCCCTTGGTAGGAGACAATGGAGAAGTTGACCTGGTTGGCATCAGAAAGGAGGTTGTGCAGAGAGGGAGACTCAGAGGAGGACAATTCGCCCACGTCCCCAACGTCCCCCACCTCTCCAAACTCCCAAAACTCCCCTGCGTCCCAGAATTCGCAGGAGGAGAACTCTGAGGATGAGGATGATGGTGCGATGAAGGGTGATGAGATGGAAGCAGGGGAAGGAGAAGGTGGAAAGCTTCCAGAGGGTGAAGCGCTGCCCGGCGACGACCCTCCACAGATCAGCGGGAGAGGAGGAGGGCGTGGAAGAGGTCAGCACAACTTTTAACACCTGATTGTTTATTTTTCGTTGGCATCAAGTTGAATTGAGCTGTGGTTGGTTAATTTTCAGTTGATTCAGTTTATTTACTCCTACAGGCCGTGGTCGCCCACCCCCTCGTAGTCTGAAGCGTGGTCGGCGTCAGGAACGAGGCAGTAAAGATGCCTCAAAGCTTCTCCTGTTATACGATGACCACATCTTGGACAACGATCCAATGAGAGATAGCAAAGATATGGCCTTTGCCCAGGCTTATCTCAACAGGGTCAGACTCACTAGTCCTTTACATAGATTAGAGAAACATTACTTGTCGCTCTCTCTCATTTTCCATTTGTTTTGCTGTTGTAGGTGCGTGAGGCCTTGCAAGACATTCCTGGTAAGGTGGAGGAGTTTTTAGGCCTGCTTTATGAGTTTGACCAGTCGGGGGAGAGTCGCAGTGTTGTAGAGTTGTTCTCCCAGCTGAAACTTCTGCTCAAAGACTGGCCTGAGCTCCTCAAGGATTTCGCTGCTTTCCTGTTACCTGAGCAAGCTCTGGAATGTGGACTGGTAATTGCATCATTTTATAAACAGAAAAGAAAATTTTGCGTATCTTTTTCTGTATCTATATATTGTCTCTCACATCCCCAGTTTGAGGAGCAGCAAGCCTTTGAGAGGAGTCGTCGGTTCCTTCGTCAGCTGGAGATCAGTTTTGGGGAGAATCCATCTCATTACCAAAAAATAGTGAGAGCTCTGCAGAGTGGGAGTCCTCTCAGTCCTGCTGGGATTGAAGAGGTATGGATAGATGGATTCATAAATGAAATAAAAATTTTCTACACTGTCCTACAGAGATACACAAACATTCAAAAGCACACTACCACTCCAAAAATTTGAGGTCAGATTTTTTTTTTTTTTTAAAGAAATTAAAGGGATAGTTCACCCAAAAGTGAAAATTACCTCATTATTTACTCAAGCCATCCTAGGTGTATATGACTTTTCTTCTTTCAAACAAATACAAGCAGAGTTATATTAAAATGTCCTGGCTCTTCCAATCTTTAATGGCAGTGGATGGCTGTTGATTTTTTGAAGTCCAATAAAGTGCATCCATCCATCATAAAAAGTACTCCACAATGGTCTGGGGGTTAATAAAGGTCTTCTGAAGTAAATCGATGTGTTTGTGTAATTAAAATATCTGTATTTAAAACTTTTTACAAGCCGTAATCTCTAGTTTCTGCTAAATGTCATATGTGCGTTCACAAAATAGTGGCGTTCCAACGAATGATTTAGGACGTAGACGTAACGTAAACTCTGTTGAGATTGCTAGTCTTGTGAGTCGCAAGTTTTGTTTTCAGCAAAGGAAAACCAGTCTTCCCTTGGCTTATTTTGAAATCCTTCGACATTTTTCTTTACAAATCCTCATTTTGCACTTATTATTTTTGACTGGATTAACCTACGTCCTACATCATCCACTGTGAACGCACATACGACAATTAGCGCAAGCTATAGATTACGGTTTATAAAGTTTTGAATATGGATACTTTTCTTACACAAATCCATCGATTTGCTTCAGAACGCCTTTATTAACCCCCTGGAGCCATGTGGAGCACTTCTAAAGATGGATGAATGCACTTTATTGGACTTTAAAATCTCAACAGCCATTCACTGCCATTATAAAGCTTTGAAGAGCCAGGACATTTTTTATATAACTCTGATTGTATTCGTCTAAAAGAAGAAAGTCATATACACCTAGGATGGCGTATGTTAATCATAGGGTAATTTTTATTTTTTGTTGAACTATCCCTTTAAAATACACAAATCAACCCCAAACATTACATTGTAATGTACATAAAATATCACTTGATACTATTGAATCAATTGTCTGTAGCTTCATAAGTCTTGGACTCCTCATTGTTTATATGTTTTGCTAAATCCCATTATTTCTGCTTTTGTAACTCAGCTCAAAGCACAGATGGCCACCCTTCTTAAGGGCCACACACACTTACAGGGAGAATTTTGGATGTTTTTTGATGAGATGCGTCCACCTCCAGCACGTCCTGGCCAGTTTGAAGAGGCGGTTTGGCCGGAGGACGTGGGCACTGGGACAGATGGAGACGCAGGGATGAGTGTGGGCTCTAGAGGTGGTGTATGGGGAGGATTTGAGGAAGTCACACTGCCTGATCTAGAGGAGGATGAAGAGTCGCACAAAATTCGACAGATCAGCAGCAGGAGCAGGAGGAGGAAAGAAATGCGCACACACGGCAACTACAAGGTGTCTTCATATTGCCCATCCCAGTGAATTCAGTTGTTTTCCCAATTTTTGTTTAGTTGCTAATCTTATGCTTTTGTTCAGGACTGTGATTGGCCTGAGAAAGATTGCTCATGTCCCTGTCATGACTCCAGCCATGATGCCAAACACCGCAGGCATAAGAGAAAGGGATGCTTGCGCTGTAATAGCAGCAAGGTGATGGCTGTAAAATATATGGAATTGCCATCTTTTATTTTGAAATTTTGATGGAGACCGTGTTTCCTCATATTGTGATTTTTCACATTGAATAGGTCTCAGATTATTTATTTATCTTTCTTTTTTTGGTGATCAGGCCACTAATGGCTCTAAGGTACTGAAGAGTCGTGATTCTGCGTTTCCATCTGCCGACGCACAATCTGAAAGGGGAGGGGAAGAAAAGGAAGAGGAAAGAGGACAAGGGGAGGATGGAGAGGCAGAGAAAGAGGTTAAAGATGAGACTGGCAGTGGGGCAAACAGTCCACATCATGGTAAAGCCTGATATATTTAATTTCTAATTTTTCAGTTACTTTTAGTTTGGTTTTTAATTATTAAAATCAGCATCTACAGGCATTCTTACAGAGTTTTAAAACGTTTGTAAAAATCTTTCCTTGTTCTTATTTTTTTTTAAGAATAATCTTGAATTTATTTACACTACTGTTCAAAAGTTTGTGGTCAGCAATTTTTAGTTTTTTCAAAGAAATGAGTGCTGCTTTTCTGCAAAGATCCATTAAATTGCTCAAAAGTGACAGTAAAGACGTTTATAATTGTACAAGGTTTTCACAAGAATAAGGTGCACAGCTGTTTTCAACATTGATAATAATAAGAAGAAATGTTTCTTGAGCACCACATTAGCATATTAGAATGATTTTTAAGGATCATGTGACACTGAAGACTGGAGTAATGATGCTGAAAATTCAGCACTGCCATCACAGAAATAAATTTACATTTTAAAATAGTTATTTAAATTGTAATATATTTCACAATATTGTTTTTACTGTAAAAAAAAAAAAAAAAATTCTATTCCCAGAACCTTTGAATGACGTTTGAATGATAGTGTACAGTAATGATGCTAAAAATTCAGCTTTGAAATAACAGGAATAAATTACATTTTAAAATGTATTCAAATGGAAAACAGTTATTTTAAATAGTAAAAATATTTCAAAATTGTATGTTTTTTTTTTGCTGTACTTTGGATCAAAAAATGCAGGCTTTGTGACCAGAAGAGACTTCTTTAACAAACACTAAAAATCTTACTGTTCAAAAACTTTTGACTGGTAGTGTATGGTATAATATGTTTGTTTCAAAATCTTCATTATCATATCTACAGTGTACTGACTAAAAAAAAATAACAAAATTATGTACCTGATCTGCAGATGGTGATGGGCCTGTATGGGAGGGAGGAGAGAGACCCCCTTCCCCTGTCCCAGAAGAGCAAACTATACAGAGCAAAGATGATGACAAGAAAACCGAAGAGGAGAGGGATCATACGACTGCACAGAAGCACAGTAGGGATGAAGATACTTCAGTTGAACCAGGAGAGAGCGATGCCACTCAGCAGAGCACATTGAGTCCAGCCTTAGACACACCTGTGTGTGCAAAAAACATCTCCCTCACTCCCAGTGGAGAGAGGGTCATTCTCTGGACAAGGTGAGCACAGCCACAAATCATGTGTTTTTGATCATCACCTGATGGTGCTTGTTTTACACGGCTCTCTTTTATCATCTGGTTCATAGGGAGGCAGATCGAGTGATCCTTACTGCCTGTCAGCAGCAAGGAGCCAATCAGAGCACATTTCAGGCTGTGTCAGAGCAGCTCGGCAACAAAACAGCCAGTGAGGTACCAGAATTATGAAGTTACAAATCTTTTTTTTGCTTTACAGCATTTCCGTCTGTGCTTTTTTTAAAAACCATGTCTCTGCAGGTTTCGAGGAGATTTCGGGACCTGATGCGACTGTTCCATACGTCAGCATCTCAGGCCAGCTCAGAGGATGAGGCTGCTGAGCAGCAGTCTGCCACTGATGAGGAACAGGACTGAGCCCTGCAGTCATAAAGGATCAGACTTTTTTCCATCCATATGACACGTTGACTTTGTGCATTAAAACACAGACACAGTTCTTGCACATAAACCCAATGTCTTGCACTAAAAAACACCTGAAAAAGAGTTTAAGTATGGTTGGAAGGTCTTTCTTTAACGTGAAGTATAAATCAACTAAAAATGAAGGTGTTACCAAACACATGCTAAACACAAATCCAACATAACCAAAAGTTATTACAGAAGAATTGTAGCAAAAAAATGGCTCAGGTTCTGACAGAGCCTGATTATTATATTACCGTTGGTGGGCAAATTTTATAGCCCTTTACTGAGCACAAAATGAAATCTTTGATTAGTCAAAAGATGCAGATTTTTTTTTTTTTTTTTCATTGTAAAGCACTAACCAGCAGATTCACACCAACACCGTTTCTAACAGATTGTATATTCTGTGAAAATATGAACATATGGGGGGGGGGGGTATGTACAGTATTTTTATATTGGGCTGTTTTTGTTTTTATTTTGTTTCAGATGTTAGTTTTGTGAATGATGCACAAGTTGTACAATTTGTAGGTAATCTGGAGAGAAAATTAATAAAACGACTATTTATACCTTGTTTTGTGACTGAATATTACAAAGTTGTGTCTGTGTATGTGTGTGTATGTATGTATGTATGTATATGATATATACAGTGCACAGCATAAATGAGTACACCCCATCTGAGTAAATATGAAAGATGTATTTTCTTAATGATCATTATTATAATTTATGGAAAGATGGCAAAATTTAAATGTATTAAACATAAATTTAATAAAAACAACAAAATATATGCCAATATTTTCTGTAAAATAAGTAAATTAGCCAATTTTGTATAAATAAAGGATTGCGGAAATGAGTACACCCTAGATGTAATTCAGCAAATATAATAATATAAATAATAAATAATATAATATAAATATTCTAGTACTTAGTATGTCCTTCAGAACATTAAGTATACTGCACTGACCCTTCTTGGCACTGAGCGTACAAGTTTATGACAAATTTTCACATCTGTCCTGTTTAACTCCTGAAGGATGACCTTCTTAAATGCCCTGGTCTTTAATGGGGAGTTTTGCTCAACTCATCACTACAGACATCTCCCACAGCTGCTCAAAAGCGTTAAGAATGAGTAAAATACATGTCCACTAAAGGATTTTCGCCTTGGGAGAATGAATATCTTTCGAGAATGAATATCTTTATTGTCATGCTGAAAAAATGCCCAATAATGCAGGGAATGAGGGGAGGGTAGCATCTGCAGTTTCAGTTTTTTGTTTTTCAGGAGCTTTGTCACAAGTCCATTGTTTTTGAATGTCGGTGCTACTTCTGCTATATTTTCATACTTAAAACAATAATTTGGTATTGCTCTTGTACCACTGTCCTCTTTTATGCTAAGAAATAAGTTACCTGGCAGTTCTCACCAAAGTGGTTTCACTGTTGACAGCATTAAGTTGACAGCATGTGTATGATTCAGTAGGCTATAAAACGCCTTTAATTGTCAAGAAATTACTTGTCTTTAAAAGTTTTGGTTCAATATACTTACCTGTTGATCAAAACCTACACTTTTTTTTAAGTCTTAAACCTACACTTTTGTTTTCTTTTTTTAGTTTTATTTAGTAACTTTCAGGAGGGTGTACTCATTTTTGAAACATACCATTTTATCATGTTGGTAAGAAATATATATATATATATATATATATATATATATATATATATATATATATATATATATATATATATATATCTTATATGAGTCTTATATGAGTCTATGTTTTATTCTATTGAATCTGATTGTCTGTATAATTATTAACTATTTTACATGAATAGATACAGTAATACTATCTTTGTATGGAAGATGAAAACAAAATAATGCCTTCGGAAAACGCGTTTCGTTAATCAAGAGCGCTGACCCTTTTCGCTTTCCATAGTTGCATATCCTGCCGGTGTCATGTCTACTCTCTTGCTGAACGCGTGGTAGCGATTATTGCCAATTTTTCTTTTTTATTGCGGTATGAGGCCTATATTATTTATAGTGTGTTATCGGATTTATAGCTCTTTGACATATTAAGAAAAAATATTTTGTGCTAACGTTTATTTAAAACAGCTATTTGTGCAGTTGTCTGATCAAGTGTTTTACTAACGTTACATGTGCAGATTCTGAGAAGTTATTCTGGAAATGGCAGAAGGAGAGAGTACAGGACTAAAGTTCGCTGAGAGGATGCTTCTGCGACACGGATGGGAAAAAGGTACACATGCAGGGGGGTTTATACATCACAAACTCTGTGTATGTTACCGTACAACAAATTTCATAGGGATATAAACCGTTCTTTTGCATTAATCGTTGACATATCCATGTAAACATTCGACTGACGCATGCCAAGTGTGTTTGGTGATGCTAATATTTAGACTCTTGTATTGTAGGTAAAGGTCTGGGCAGATCAGAGAATGGCATCACAGAAGCTATCAAAGTCCAAATTAAATCTGATAAAAAAGGGGTGAGTGAGAGAACATCTTTTTGTTTTTAGACGTTTGTTTATGAACATTAATTGTTATGTATAAAGGATTGTTATGGGGCTCTAACTGGTTCAGTCCACCCTGTAGCAACTGCCGTTTATGGTCTATTAAGATTTTTAGTGTTTTAAAAGAAGTCTCACAAGCCTCTATTTTTTGGATCCGAAATACAGCAAAAAACAGTAATATTGTGAAAAAATTTTTATTTCAATTTAAAATAATTGTTTTCTATTTGAATATATTTTAAAATGTAATCTATTCCTGTGATCAAAGCTACATTTTCAGCATCATTAATCCAGCGTCACATGATCCTTCAGAAATCATTCTAATATTCAGATTTTCTGTTCAAGAAACATTTATTATTATTTTTATTATTATTATTGTTGTTGTTGTTATTATTATTATTATTATTATTATTATTATTATTATTATTATCAATATATTTTTTTCAGGATTCTTTGATGAATAGAAAGATCCAAAGATCCACATTTATCTGTATTAAAAAGCTTTTGTAATATTATACACTATACCATTCAAAAGCTTGGAGTCAGTGATTTTTTTTTAAGAAATTACAGAAATTAATACTTAGATTTAACAAGGATGCTTTAAATTGATCAAAAGAATGTGACAAATGATTTAAAAGAATAAGGACATTTATAATGTTACAAAAGATTACGATTTCAGATAAATGCTGTTCTTCTGAACTTTGTATTCATTAAAGAAACCTAAAAAAAATTCTACTCTGCTGTTTTCAACATAATATAATAATAATAATAATAATAATAATAATAATAATAATAATAATAATAATAGTTTTTTGAGCAGCAAATCAAAATATTAGAATGATTTCTTTAAGTCAAGTCACCTTAATTTATATAGCGCTTTTAACAATACAGATTGTGTCAAAGCAGCTTTACAGTATTAAATAGGAAAATAGTGTATCAATAATACAAAAGGACAACAGTAAACACTTTTCAGTTAAAGGCAGTTCTTCATTGAATTCAGTGATGTCATCATCCAGCTCAGTTCAGTTCAAATAGTACACGAGATTGCTGGAAACTAAGTGTCCCAAACTGAGCAAGCCATAGTAAAAATGTTTCAAACTTTTACAGTTTTTTGCTGTACTTTGGATCAAATAAATGCAGGCTTGGTGAGCAGAAGAGACTTCTTTAAAAAACTTACTGTTCAAAAACTTTTGACTGGTAGTGTACATGAATTAGAAATGCTGTCAAAGTTTTTACATATCTAAGTTTTGATATTTGAATTTACCAGTTGTACAAGTTATAGCCCTTATATGCACATTATGTTTGTATTCATTATGTTTTGTTTATATTCAGGTGGGGCATAACGAAGGCGAGCAGTTCAGTTTCCACTGGTGGGACCATGTCTTTAACAAAGCCACGTCCAATCTGGTTGTGGAATCAGGGCAGGTAAGGATTTAAATACATTTTTGCAATTACCTAGAAATAACCTCTTCACAGTAGGTGTTATATTTTGTCAAACATTGCAAATTACATTTTGTAACTATATTTATCACAATTCAGTTTTTTGCATAAAAATATGCACATGTTTATTAGAAATCTAGATTTGGAAATGCAGGGGTGAAATGCAGGAAATAATATATTTTTGTTGTTGTTTGTCTGTGATTTGTAAGAAACCTGGCTCTTTAAGTAAATACAAAAAATAATGTTTGGGCGTATTTGTTTTGTTAGCTCATCTGATGTTGTCATTGGTCTAGAATGGCGTAGAGGTGAAGAAGTCAGATGACACCAATGATGATTTGATCTCCAATAAGAAGCCACGCAAGGCTCAGCAATCCAAGTCCACGCTCTATGGATTTTTTGTCAAGGTACAAATAAACAATAATAATTATAAAAAGTACAGCATTAATTCAGCATTTGGATTGTGCAGTTATTGTAAAGTCGTCTTTCTCCGTTCTTAGTCCGCTACGCTGCTGTCAGGTGAGAAGCAAGAAGAAAACTCTGATTCAGATGACAGCGATTCTGAAGATGAGGACCAGAAACTGGACCTCTCCAGCTCTACCAAGTATGAGTTGCCAATATTAGAAAATCCTGACACATTCCTTTAAAACCTTTATAGTTTACATCAAATATTTCTATACATTTTTTTGTTATATACTATCATTGTAGAATGTTCTTCCACTGAAAGTGGCATGGAGAAACAATAAATATTAGATTTTAAGATGAGTTATGCTTTCAGCCAGCTCAACGCTCTGTCTCTTTTAGGTTATCAGATGCAGATCTGCTGAAAGTTTGCGGAGGACGAACAGCACACAAGTAAGTTCTGTTCTCTTCAGGTTTGGACTATGATGCATCCTAATCTGCAATATCCTTACATTGATTCATATTAGTCAAACTGGTTAAAATGATAATACTAGAACTTATAGCATTTACCCATTTCCATCCATCATATTTGTGACCACGGACCACAAAACCAGTCATAAGTGTCATTTTTTTGGAATTGAGATTTATACATCATCTGAAGGCTGAATAAATGAGCTTTCAATTGATTTATGGTTTGTTAGGATAGGACAATATTTGGCCAAGATACAACTATTAAATAATCTGGAATCTGAAAAAAATAATAAAAAAAATATTGAGAAAATCACCTTTAAAGTTGTCCAAATGAAGTTCTTAGCAATGCATATAACTAAATAAAATTAAGTTTTGATATCATTTACAAAATATCTTTATGGAACATGATCTTTACTTAATATCCTAATGATTTTTGGCATAAAAGAAAAATCTATAAGTTTGACCCATACAATGTATTTTTGCCTATTGCTATAAATTTACCTGTGCTACTTAAGCACATGTTTATCAAAACAGTGTTATTTTAATATAAGTATATTATTATTGTATATTATTGTAGTATTAAGTCCATGTTATTTGATAAAAAAAAAAAATATTTTAAACTTTTTATTTTATTTTTAGTAATTTGAATTTTCTTATTTTACTTATATATATACACACTTATTATATGAGATATAACACATTTTTTATATTTATATATATATATTTACATTTATTTATATATTATTTTATATCTAATAAAATGTTTCCTAAAATATTTAGATTTTATTTCAGCTTTATTTCAGTTTATGAAAAATCGTTTTAATTTTTTAACTTATATACATGTTTGTTTGTTGTGTGAATAGAGGAGCCAGACATGGACTTACTATGAGCGCCAAACTGGCCCGGCTTGAGCAGCAGGAGCAGGAGTTCATAAACAAGTATGGTAAGAAGAACCACACTGCCGAAGCTTCCACAAGCAACACAGATTGTCTAAACCCTGACGAACATCAAGATATTAAAAAGAAAACAAAACACAAGAAATCAAAAAGGCAGGAGGAACCATCAGATGAAGATGAGATGACAACACAGGTACTTCCCAGTAATGATACTGAGGACGGCAAACACAAAAACAGAAAAGACTCCAATAGTGATCCTTTGAATGACAATATGATCGCAGACACAGAGCCAAAGAAGAAGAAAAAGAGAAATCGCAAAGAAAAAGAAGCACTTGAGGATTGTGTTAATGGAGACTGCAGTGTAGAAGTGAATGAGGCGTTCACACACACATCAGAGGAGCGAGACACACACCTGTCGACGGATGACAGCACGGGCAAGAAGAAGAAAAAGAAAAAACGCTCCAAAGTGGTTGCTGAGACGGCTGAAGTGGAAGAGATCAGTGAGGATTCCACAGACACACACATTGAACAACCACAGGAGGGTAGTACTGAGTATCAACAAACATCTGACAATGTCTCTAAGAGAAAAAAGATGAAAAAGAAGTCTTCCATGGAGCACAACGAAGATGTGATGGACACTAGCAACCAAGCACAGATGATAGACACACAAACAGAAGAAAAGGAGAACAACAGGAAGAAAAATAAAAAGAAACGAAGCAAAAAGGAGGAGCAGGAGGTGGTAGAAAATGTGGAGTTTGATGAATCTGTGCCAAAGAAAAAGAAAAAAAAGAGCAAAGAGTGAACACTACAAACTCAATAAGATAATCAGAATCTGGGCTGCTGATGAAATGCAAGAATCATTTTGTCAAGAGACTTGACAAAACGCAAACATGTTCAGATCAAGTGTGTTATGCAGCATTTATATTTATTCTTACAAATCAGTGAATTTTTAAAGCTCGAGACCAACAGGTGACATGAAATGTTTTTATTCTGATACATTTGTCTAATGCATATTAAATGGCATATCCACAATGACAAACGTGATGAACTGTGAACAACTTGGAGTGATTTGTGTGGATGAAGTGTTTTTTCAGTCACATTAAATTTGGATGCTGTTTGACAGGAAGAATGGTGCTTTATGTCATTTACCTACAGTGTGTCTCTTTTGGAGATGAAACATGAACTTGAAACATTGCTAACAAAACTTAAACTAAATTGTAAAATAAAATTATTCTTGAGATGGTTGTCTTATGCTTTGTTTTCTGCTCATGTTGAGGGGTTACTCTGGTTTTGTTGAGCTTGAAAGAAGGTTGGCCATGTTAAAATGTCCATTTCGCAGATCCATCTATTGTTCATGTAGCAATTTTCTGATGTCCAGCTTTTTAGTGGGTTTGTGCTGGGCATTGACTGAACACAGTCCTTGTATCCTCCTGAGGGGTGACTGACCCAGAAACTAAAAGGAAAATATGGACAGCATCAGATTTTTAATTGCAACTGCTTAGTTTTGTAAAATATATATATATATTTATGGAAACTAATACTTAAACTTTTTTTATTAATTCTATGTGTTACTACAGTAAAATGTTAACAATTATAATTAAATTGTTTTTTAAATAGTTTTACCAATGGAAAGCTTTCCATTTTCATTTTATCCATATTCATTTTATGTTAAATTACTCTTCTGTTGACATTTTTTATACTTACCTTTCCTCAAGTTTAGCACCAGTGGTCCAGACCCAAGTATTTCCTGTCAAAGAGAGTCCAATCCAGTATCCATGATATTTGTCATAATATGATTTGGTGTGCTGATTGATGAATTCCTTAATTTGCATAATATTGAGAAGAGTGTTATAATCTTGTAGAATCATACAGTAAATTTACTGTTTGCAGTCCTTTGTAATTTGTAAACTGGACACTTGCTGTTTATCACAATGTCACTTTAAAACAAGCTTATTAAAATATTTTACAATATGTGAGTCTCAGATGTCCCCAGAATGTGTCTGTGAAGTTTCAGTTCAAATTGCCCCACAGATCATTTATAATATCATTTTAAAAATGCTTATTTTGAGTTGAGGCAGAAACGCACTGTTTTCGTGCGTGTTTCTTTAAATGCAAATGAGCTGCTGCTCCCCTCCCTCTCTTCCAGAATAGGGCTGTGCCTGTACAGCTTGTAACTCAGATACTCTGATAAAAAACATCCGCTTGGTTTTGATTATCATGTCTATCGCACTGAAATCATGCGTTTTAATCAAGTTCTTATTGTGCTTAAACTGTCACCCAAGTGCAGTCAACGACAGAACAGTTAGCATGCTTTGCTGTTAGGACTGGTACACCGTCGTCACGTGCGAAAACAACGGCGCTGTGAGTGGAAATGTGCAGATTAAAGAAAGGTAATATTATAATAAGACCCCCTTTCTACGTCATGGGGAAGCGAAATCTCAGCGGCTTGTTTTTTCACAAGCTTGCAGAGAAAGGCTTACCAAAACAAAATTCACTGAGTCGTCCTTTTTCATGTTTTTCGGGGTTGGTAGATACCCCGGGAACCCGATTATAGCACTTAAACATGGAAAAAGTCAAATTTTCATGATATGCCTCCTTTAAGTCACGTTTTTTAAACCACCTTTGTAACAACTCATCATTCTTTGAGGCTAGTGGAAATGGTGTAGAAAACTGACAGACTATTTTCAATTCATAGAGAAAAATGTGAATATTATTATACATTTTATACTTCATTTTATATACCTGTTCCTCCACACTGTCTATTATGGCAAGCTGAGCTCCATATTGCTTGCAGTATTCTTTACTTTCTGTCCACGTATTCCAGAGCCAGTCTTTATGGAAATAGTAACAGCTGGAGCCGTTCTGAATCCACTTTTGAGGACAAGGTGTACACTGGACCCCTGTGATAAAGAATAGTTCAGGTTAACTGCAGGGAAATCACATTAGACTTAATTCTAGATTCAGCAATCAGCTTACCATTTTCAGTGGACTGACAGTACATTTCCATTAAAAAGTAGCTTTTCTTCAGTATTAAGTGCAGTGTGGTGTTCATCTGTTCACCCTGTGTCGTCAGCCTTGCTCTCTCTTGCTCCAGCACTTCCTTGTCCGCCAATAATTGCAGATTGGTGGCTTTCTCTTTAGTATGCTGGGCCTGTATAAAGTCATTTTCTGTGGTTAAAACATGACTAAAAGTCATTTTTGTTTAACAGACTGGAAATTTATAACTATTTAAAGTACGGTCGAAGCGATAAATCGATTCGATTTTCCAAATGCATCGCTTTTTTATCTTAGTTTTTAACAGCAGATGGCGCTCTAGGCTAGTTTTTAACTGCATACATGCTCACGAAGGAGAGCGCTTGTGCGTTCGGCTGAGTAATGTAAGTGATTAAATGTACTTGCACCTTGGCTTTTATGACGCAAGATTAATGTAAACACAGCCCACTGTTAACACCTGTAAGTCGCTTCAACCTTTTCGAACATAACTTTTAGGTTCAAGTGATGTTTGTAAGGAACTGGATGCAAGCAGAGTACGGCTGTTAAACACTAAGCTCAGAATCGATTCAATCGTAATGCATTCGCGTAAATCGCCGAATCGATCCACGAATCGATTTATCGTTGCGCTCCTAGGGATAGTTCACCCCAAAAATGAAAACTCTGAAATCATTTTGAAATCATTGACCCCTTTAAGGTGCGTTCACACCAGACGCGAATGAAGTGTCAAGCGTGAGTAAATTACATGTTAAGTCAATGCAAAGACGCGATAGACATCCAGCGGCGTGGAAGAAAGTGAGTGAGGAGGTCGGGCAATCTGGTAAAAAACACTCTTTACTCAGTTTGAGCTATATATATATATATAGAGAGAGAGAGAGAGAGAGGGAGAGAGGGAGAGACTACAGGCTAGCTAAAGCCAGCAAATTGAGCTTATTCACCATATTTTACAACTACTTTACCGCTGAGGAGTTGATGTGTTTATTCAAAAGAAGTGTGCAGAAAGAAGTGGAAGGCAGAAGCCCCTCCCATGACACGAATTCGTGTCTGTTGTGAAGTGAATTTAATGCGCAAATGAAGCAATTTTCACCGCAAAAACAGAACTTTTGTTCGAATTGTGAATGGATTTTGCAGAGAAAACGAGCATAGGACACTCCTGTTACGACACAGTACAATTGACCGGAAATGACTGAGCTGGCTTGTCTAAAAATAAAGTAATGCGTGCATATCATGGTCAACTGCACTGCACTCTCAACTAAATTGACTGACTGATACCATCATGGAAAACACTTGTTGGTTCGCAGTTTTAACATGTTTGTTTAAATTGATTTTTAAGATCTGAGGTAAACTATCTATTGTTGCTTTCAGCATGGCTATAAATGTCACGCAAAATAATATTCAAACTCACTTTTAACATTGAATAAAGCACATAATCAGTACCTGAGATTGTAACTGTCATAGTTTGTGCTGTTGTTCCAGCCGCGACGTTGCAGAAATAGAAACCATTTCTAAAACAGAAGTTTTGTGTGTCGCCATCAGGGCTAGTCAGAACAAAAACTCCTTTTATCGCGTGTCCTGGCGTCGCGTAATAGGACACGGTGTTATATTGTAAGATGTGCTCCCTTTACACAGAGTGCGCCTGATCGCGAAATCTAAAGTAAGAGTGCTTAACAGCAAGCGCTTATTCAAAGGCAATTTGAATAAATTGTGAGTAACTGTTGCTGTCATGACAGATCTATTTCAGAACCAGCCACTATCAAAATAATCTGACTGCGGGCCAAAAATTATTGCTTATATGAATTTCTTCAAAATATTTTATGTTGTATCTTCTTTTATGAAATTCATACATGTTTGGAACAACTTAAGGGTAAATGATGACAGAATTTTCATTTTTGGGTGAACTATCCCTTTAAGGGCTGTATGCTGTTCAGGGTTTGCTCTTACCAGAATATTGTTGTATTTAGACATGTGAATGTAGCCTGCAAAGCAGAGAAACAAAGAAAAATTGTTAGTTAAATCTAAAGTACATATAAACTAGTGCTGCATGATTAATTTTTGTACTTGAGTGCAGTAAATTTTGTTTGAAAAAATGAGAATCGTGTAAGAGAATCGTGATCTCAATTCCCATGGAGAAAAAGCGTGATCCACATTTTAGCAAGAATTGTGCAGCCCTAATATAGACTATTTTTAAAATGCAGTGCAGTGGTTCTGTGATATTTTAGCATTTCGGAGTTTAGCTGGAGTTTATCTGACATAGTCCTTATTTACTCATAAATGACACCAGTGGCTTATATTGCACCCATCAGGTTAAGAAAGTGTGAAATTTCTAATGTGTGACAACAGGACACATTAGAAAGTTTCCACTGTTCTTACACAGCAACATTTCACTTTTCTTGACACATTTGTAAATTTTTTGAGGTTACATCAGTTGTACACAATCACTTCTTTTTTTTTTTTTTTTTTTTTTTTTTTTAACTTTAGTTCTATATAACTTTATATTCTGATTGAATATACTTAACCCAGTTAATCGTGGTCTTTGAGTTTCCTTGCACAGGGCTAGAACGCAAATGTGGATATCCAAATATACTGAATGATGTTTTGGTGTTGTGTACATGAATGAGTGCTTATCCTTACTGAAAACACTGACAGCTGTTAACGCAGCGAGCAGGAGGAAGCAGATCAGCCCCAGAAACACTGTAGCTTGTCTATATGCTGGAGAGATCAGGGTGGCGGCTTCTTTTTCTGAATGAGAATAACACTAGTTTGAGTCCAATAGTACGAGCAAATGATAGTACACGGCCACATTTGACAAATTAGAACTTAAAGATGCTTTGTTTTGTTAAGATTAAATGATAGGTATTGTTCATTCTGTACCTTCAGTAGGAGAATCATGTGCTAGCAAAACTGGTTTGTTTAATGAACGCTCTGCAGCTGTACAGGAAAGAGAGGAAAGGGAAAAAATAGCATGTCTTAACTTTATTTTAAAATTTGTAGGAAGTGAAATAGTCTGTATGTCAGTCAGATTAAAATATTTTTGCTTAAAATACAAAATCAAATACATTACCAGTCAAAGGTTTTTGAACATTAAGATTTTTAATGTTTTTAAAGAACTCTGCTCACCAAGCCTGCATTTATTTGATCCAAAGTACGGCAAAAAAACAGTAACATTTGGAAATATTTTTACTGTTTAAAATATCTGTTTGTATGTGTTTTAAAATGTCAATGTTTTTGAGCAGCAAATCAGAATACTAGAATGATTAGATATGATATAATGTAGAATGTAGATTACTAGATATGATAGAATGTAACTGGAGTAATGATGCTAAAAATTTAGCTTTGACAGGATCACAGGAATAAATTACTTTTTGAAAAATATATTCAAATAGAAAACAGTTATTTTAAATAGTAAAAATATTTCAAAGTTGTACTGTTTTGCTCTGCTTTGGATCAAATAAATGCAGGCTTGGTGAGCAGAAGAGACTTCTTTAAAAAAACATTAAAAATCTTACTATTCAAAAACTTTTGAATGGTAGTGTAAATAAAAAATAAAATAAAATAGTCTTTTTTTGTGACTGAATTCTACCTGAGGTCTCAGGGGGTGTCTGTGAAGTTGATTGCTTTACTTTCACCTCAGCATACACTGCAGACTCCTCTAACCGTGGCACTTTAATAACATTAAATATTAATGTTAAATATTAATTTAACATTAATAAGACAAACATTAATTCATTTTACATTCTGATCATTCAAAAATAAAAAAAATACAAATAAACTACTCGTAAAATATTTCAAGCAGACTGAGCAGATGGATAACATAATGGTTAAATCTTGTTTCTTTGCCATCACCAAAAAAACAAAAAACAAAAACACATACCTGTACCTGATTTGTCATTACTATTTGGCTTGAAGACGAGTGTTGAATAGCACAACTCCTCTTCCATACCTGCTCTCCTTCACAATCCACAAACACTACCAAGCAGACAGAAAACAGAAGTATGCTTATATCCACTCAGTCAGCTTGCGCAGAGACATTTGTGGCATTCAGAATTTGGTAATAATAGATTTTGGTCAGAAAGCAGAACATGCTGCCTCATTTACAACACTAATACTTTCTATTATATTCATACACAAGGAGGTGTCTGAAATGTCATGTACTGTTAATTCTACATTTAGAGAAGCTTATTAACAATTAAACATAAAATTATCGTCAATTATTATTGAAAGACGAAGACATATCTTTCACAATTGTTTTCTTCCCTGTCCTATGGCATAAACTGTTGTATGTTTTGTTGCCAGAGGAAGTTTCAAGTGTAATCCTGTAATGTCCACTAACTTACTGGAAAGAATGTTTGATCATGTAAATTTTAATTGTATTCAGTTACAATAATGATGACTAAATTTAATGATTTTACAGAAAATATGACTTTACAGAAAATATGAAGCACACAGCTGTGTTTTAAGCTGTTAAAGAGATGAAAAAAATTCAAAAATGAAAATTCTGTCATTAATTACTCACCCTCATGTCGTTCCAAACCCGACTTCGTTCTTCTTCGGAACACAAATTAAGATGTTTTTGATGAAATTTTTGTGCTTAAAAAACAAAAACAATGACTTCACTTAATGTGTAATATAGAATAATGCGAGTACTTACCTTCTCTCAAGGTGGATCACTGAACTTCAGAAAATCAGTAATGAGGTCTTTGAAAGTTACAGATTTGAAAAACAAAAAGGCGGGAATAAAGAACCCTAAATTCTAACACATAGAACCATTTTAGGATGCTGTGGTTGTAAATAGAACCGTTACTGTATGTAAAGAACCATCTTTTTTAGAGTGTAGAAAATTTTCACTGAAAAGACCGTCCATCCCGGTTGTCAGGAAACTATTTTGTCTGATGTATTGTCACCACCTTGCCACAAGAGGGGGCAGTAAATTAAAGTGACAAAATGTAGAGACCAAGAATTATAGGGATTGTTTAGCCAAAAATTTAAATTCTGTCACAATATACCCCCATGTCGTTCCAAACAGACAGTCTCAGTCATCATTCTTTTTTACTGTGTAGAAAAAATATGCATTTAAAGTGAATGGTGACTGAGGATGTCAGTTTTCTAACATTCTGCCTAATATCTCCTGCTGCGTTCCGCAGGAGAAAGAAAGTATTACACGTTTGTAAGTAATCCAGCAGTGGTAGAGTTAACTCTCCAAATTACATCACTCCATTCTGTCCATCCACCCCTCCTCCTTAACTCCTTTGCCCTCCCCCTTCTCATTGTCTATGAAAGGAGGGTTTTTCACGCCCCTGTCCATTCAGCCGCTGGGCACTGGGACTGTGGTCCAGACCTCACCCTCGAGCCTGTCATTGTAATCACTTAGCAGCCCTTCACAGACTCTGTGCACAGTTCTAGTAAGACTTAACACTTCCCACATCTCTGCGATGGACCTTCTGGGTACCCGGCTGCCCTTCACCCAGTTTCAGGAGGAAAAGTACCAGATGCTGGAACTGAACCAGCGTCTCGAGTCGTACTTAGGCCGCGTGAAGCTTCTGGAGGAGGAAAACAAGCTACTGCGAGAGGAGATCCACACTCTCAAGGGCAGCAGGGAAGCACAAGGCCAGCGCAAAGCTCAAGAGGATGCTCTCAGCCAGGCCAGGAGGATGTTGGAGGAGGCCTGGAGGAAGAAAGACCGTGTGGATTTGGAAGTGGAGAACTTGATAGAGGATATAGAATTGGTGAGTATTCAAAGACAGAAGGCAAAGAATGCACAGTCTGAAGCACAGAGAAAACTTATGGAGAGCAGGAAGGAGCTAGAAGAGGAGCGTCGAGCTCAGATTTGGCTTAGGGAGAAGGTTGGCCAACTTGAGAAAGACCTCTTGCTACAGATGCACATTCATCAGGAGAACATGGAAACCTTGCAGGCTAATCTGAAACAGACAAAGCAAGTCTTGATGGCTCCACACCCCACTCAAAGCACCAGCATCCCAGACCTGGAACAAGAGTACAGCCACAGAGCAGCTCAAGCCTGGCAGGAGGCAACCAACAACTATCAAAGACTGGCTGGACGTCTGGAGGAAAGTCTGAACCAGGCCAAAGCCAACATGGCAAAGATTCATCAGGAGAAGAAAGAAAACCAGCATCAAGTTCAGCATCTGGCAAAGGAGCTCGAGAGCACTAAAACTAAGAGGCAGATGTTGGAGAAAAATTTTGTGCAGCAGAGAGAAGAACATAAACAGGAGCTTCACCATCTTCAGGTATTCATTTAAACTTATGGAGTTTGTTCCTCAACCGATTACTTATCTGAGAGTTTCTATAATCTCATATCATTCCTACCTGTATGACTTACTTTCTTCTGTCAAAATAAGACATTAAAAATAATGTTTCATCTTTTTTTGCTTACTGAGTACTGAGACATTTTTCAAAATATCTTGTGTTCCACAGAAGACAGAAGGTCATGCATGTTTGGAACAAGACAAATTTATTTAACTGGGTTCCATGTTAATTCTAATATTGTATAATACATAATGCAATTTTCCACATTCTCTTCACTTTAATATATATTTTTGAAGAAAACGTCTCATATCTTTGCACAGGCTCAAGTAGATGCTCTGGAGTTGGAGAAAGACAACCTGGGGCAGCAGATTGACAGCCTGATGGTTGACAGACAAAACCTGCTGCAGGTCAAAATGTCTCTTGGACTGGAGGTGGCCACATACAGGTACCTGTCCTCAAAATCATTAGCAACTTTATTACAATCTTCAGAATCATCTGTACATGCTGTAAAATATGCATGTAGCTTTTGATGAGTCTCCCCATTTCCTCCCTAATGGGATTCCAGAGTGGAGATTCCTTCCCCTGCACTTTGGGATTTGTAGTTTATGGAGGGCCGACTAATATGATCATGCATCAGTGGCTCTAAAAAGCATCGCAGGCACCCTGAGAGGGGTAACTTTAGATCAGTCAATCAGAATGAACCCTCTCCATTTCCCACCCGGCACTGACCCTGATCCATCTGCTTGGAGGAGGGGTGGTGAAACAGGGGGGTGGGCAATGCATTCAATAACATCCTTCAGATCTGACCGATTTATGTGTGCTGAGGGCAGGCTGAAATAAATTTTGACCAAGCATTTTAGCCGTTGCTCATTTAATGGTCCTCCATATCGTAAGGTTGTATTGCATTACATGCATAGGTATTTAAGAACAATGGAGAAGGGTTTTAAATTTGTGAGTTTATTAGAAATGTGCAAATTATTTATTGCATATTGTTACAATATGATGTGCATGTCTCTCAAGACATTTGGGGGTTCAAGTCTTTGAGTTTTTAAATACATTTTTATATAATAAAAAAAGAAAATGAATTGTGTGATGTTTTATGTAAATTACAAAACATGCATTTGGCAGGGTACCTGTTACACTAACAGTGTGTGGGTACGTTTGTAAATTCCAACCCTTGCAGTTGCTCAATGCTGCATGCAGGAGGTAAATGGATTGATGCCAGACTGAATCCTGCAGATGGGGCTGACAATGACAAATCTGACATACTATTTGCATAACAACAGAACTAAGCACAGGACTGCAGCTCAAGAATCTGACTCCATCTCATTTAACCCTCCCCTCACATTAAAGAAAGTGCTGTAATGCTGACAGATGTTCTGTTGCTTCTTTCCAGAGCTTTGCTGGACAGCGAGGGCCTGAGAATTGACAGACCAACAACAAAAAAGACCAGCTCTGCTTTCTTTTTAGGTAACATTCTTATTTAAAACTTAAATATTTAAGATTTTTATTTTTATTTTATTTCTATTTTATTATTCTTCTTACTATTTTTTATAGTGATGACTGGCAATTGGGCAATTGGGCAACGTTGTTGTTTTTTTTTTTTTTTTTCCTTTTCAGAATTGTTTAAATATATATCCACCTATATATCATATATTATATAAAATTTTATAATTTTATGTGTCTGACTTCCAGTATCATCAATCCGTTTTGCTGCTTAAGATTGCAAATTTGTGCATCATGCCATATTATTTTAAGGTATTATCTTAATTATGAGCACACTGGTTTGCAGTGCAAACAGTTTTACCATTTACCACATTGTTATTCTTCTCATTATTTCCCTATGAACCGGAAGTCTCACCCATAGGCTTACTTCCGTGTTGAAGAAAAAGGTGGATAAATAATAAAAATAATAATTACACTGTAGACTACAGTGAACAAAATTCAGCCTATACAGATTTTTCATATGAACACAGATCTCGTTTCCCTAAATAATGCTGTGCTCTGGGCTGGCTAAATGATTAGTACTTTGTGACACTGTGTGCTTATTGCATGATGAGGTATCTGTCAAAGCCTGTAAAACTAGCTTCCTGTGCTAGTCCCATAGGTCACTGTAGCAGATGGCTCCACTTTCCAGTAATGCAGGCCTGGAAAAGCATAATGAAGATCAATACATCTCCATTACGGCTCACTCACAGTTCACGACTAGTGTGTATTCTGATAACTCCCCAGGGAGGCAGAGCAAGGGTCTATGTCTGTCTGTTTCATACTATCTACATCTGTCTCTTTAGCCGGGGGCTTTATCCATTCCAGTCGACCACAATAGCATCATAGTTATCAGGGCATGTGACATCAGCCACTGTTGTATTTCTATTGTAAATGAACTTACTCACATTTTTGATGCATTATGAGCCTCTTCTTTTTTGAACCGTATTAAAAGTTAACAGCACAATGACTCTGAAAACTTGGTTCTTTTTAGTGAATCAAACACATATATCATACAACTAACCGTGAGGCAAATCAGTGTAGCTCCTTTAGAGGAACAGAAATTGTTACATTTTTTATGATCTTATCACCCGCTCTTTGAGATACCCATAATACTGAAAATGCAGTATAATTATTTAAGCATTAAAAGCATTTGGTATTCAGAAAATAGATTTGATGATCTGTCAAAGGTAGATTTGATCAAATAGGTCTTCTTAAAGAGCTTGCTCCCTGTCTGTGTCTTACCGTCTTGTTGTTTCTTGTTACAGATGTGCTCCCAAAGCCCACTGGGACCCAGCCAGCCTCACAGACCACTGCTGCCTCCTGCCATGTCAGCAATAGTGTGTCTACAAGTCACAGATCAATCACCTCCTCTCGCACTCTGCTGACCAGTGTGACTCCATCATGGACTCCGACTCGAGGGACTCCACAAAGAACACCAACCAGAGCCTCAGTGACAGAAAAAACAGAGGTTCATATCTCAGAGGAGACTGAGAAGGCTGCTGAGAAGTCTGTGGATCATTTGCAGCAAGAGAAAGTCCATAAAGACGTGGCCCTCGCAGGAACTCTCCTCAAAACAGCTGCAGAACCAGAACCACAGCTCAAACCAGAAGATATTGAGATTCAGGAGGATGAACCAAAACACTATCAGGAAGCTCAAATGGTTGAATCTAAAACTGATGCATTTGAATTGTTTAGTGTTTCAGCTGACCAAGCAAGTAACTTGTCCCAAACTCCAGAGTTAGAAAGCTGGGCTGGTCCATTCACAGATCCTGCAGAGGTTTTAGAAGAAGTGAAGGATGAGGACACTGAGGTGTCTGTTGAAATGGCTCGGATATCGCACGCACCTAAGGTTGCTTGGGAAGAAAATAAAACCAGAGCAGAGGACGAAAAAGATGACGCCTCTGAGATGGATGTAAGATCAGAGAACATCAGTGAAAGCCACACAGATGCATATGGAGATGCAGAGAATGACAATGATACATTAAAATCTAGCCATATCAGTGTGAACTCCAATATACTGGGTTCATCGTTCCTCGAGCAAGGAACTTTAGATTTGGTTGGCGATTTTGGCTATCATGAAGATTTAATGAAGGCAGATGAATTGGACAATGTGAGCAATATTAGTGAGGAGGTAACAGAGCAAATGAACAGTGAAACTGAGGCAGCGATTGATTCAATCAATGAGTGGGACAGACAGGAAGAAATTGAACCAGAGAATGAGACGAAACTGATGAGCCCAGACTCTGAGGTGGAAGAAGAAGATGAACTGAACATGGACGCTGACACGAAGGATAAAACAGGAGATGTGACTGAAAGAAAAGAAGAAGAGATAGAAGTGATTAAGAATGACATTTCTGTCCAGGATGATGGTGTAGATTCTCCCAAGAACATTGATCATCAGGAGAGTTTAGAGAAGACCATACCGCCAACTGAACCCCATTCAGATCAGACAGTAAATGAAGACGTTCTTTTGCCTGAGGAATCTGAGGGAGAAGAAGAGAACCCAACTAAAGACGATGACTCCCCAAACGTATCAGCCTCTTGGAGAACCGATCCTGGTGAGTGTGACAGCTACAGTCAGGAGAACACACTAGCAGACACTCGGCCCTTGATTCGTTATAAGAGTGATGAGGAAACAGACGGGAATGTGCGAGCCTCGCACCTCATCGGTGAGACCAGTGACAGTGAGGATGAGAAAGAAAGAATGGAAGGAGGCCACTGGAATGAGAGTGCATCCAAACGCTTTAACACCATGGAGGATCTCACAGAGGAACCAGACATGGAGGTCACTGGAGAGATGATGATGGAAGATGTTGTTTCTAAAGAAGACGCACTAGATGGCGATAGGGCGTGCACGATGCTTCAAAGTGACTCTGAAGTCCGTGAAAGCTCAGACATGGTGGAGGAAGAAAGTGCAACAATTGAGCTCAAGGGAAGCCTGGAGGAAGATAGTGAGGTTATGACTGAGATGATGACAGAAGATGTTGTTTCTATAGAGGAAGCACTAGATGGTGATAGGGCATGCACAATGCTTCAAAGTGACTCTGAAGTCCATGAAAGTTTGGACTTGGTGGAGAAAGAAATTGCAAGAACTGAGCTCAAGGGAAGCATGGAAGAAGATAGTGATGTTAAGACAGAGATGATGATGGAAGATGTTGCTTCTAAAGAAGAAGCATTAGATGGCGATAGGGCTTGCACAATCCTTCAAAATCATTCTGAAGTCCATGAAAGTTTGGACATGGTGCAGAAAGAAAGGGCAAGAAGTGAGCTCAAGGGAAGCCTGGAAGAAAATACTAATGTCATGACTGAGATGATGACAGAAGATGTTGCTACTAAAGAAGAAGCACTAGATGGTGATAAGGAGTGCACGATGCCTCAAAGTGACTCTGAAGTCCATGAAAGTTTAGGCATGGTGCAGAAAGAAAGTGCAAGATCTGAGCTCAAGGGTAGCCTGGAAGATACTAATGTTATGACTGAGATCATGACAGAAGATGTTGCTTCTAAAGAAGAAGCCTTAGAAAGTGATAAGGCATGCACAATGCTTCAAAGTAACTCTGAAGTCCATGAAAGTTCGGAGTTGGTGGAGCAAGAAATTGCAAGAACTGAGCTAAAGGAAAACTTCGAAGAAGTTAGTGATGTTATGACTGAGATGATGACAGAAGATGTGGTTTCTAAAGAAGAATCACTAGATGGTGATGGTGCATGCACAATGCTTCAAAGTGACTCTGAAGTCCATAAAAGTTTGGACTTGGTGGAGAAAGAAATTGCAAGAACTGAGCTAACAGGAAACTTCGAAGAAGATAGTGATGTTAAGACAGAGATGATGACGGAAGATGTTGCTTCTAAAGAAGAAGCACTAGATGGTGATAAGGAGTGCACGATGCCTCAAAGTGACTCTGAAGTCCATGAAAGTTTGGACATGGTGCAGAAAGAAAGTGCAAGACCTGAACTCAAGGGAAGCCTGGAAGAAGATACTAATGTTATGACTGAGATCATGACAGAAGATGTTGCTTCTAAAGAAGAAGTTTTAGATGGTGATAAGGCATGCACGATGCTTCAAAGTGACTCTGAAGTCCATGAAAGTTTGGACTTGGTGGAGAAAGAAAGTACAAGCACTGAGCTCAAAGGAAGCCTGGAAGAAGATAGTGATGTTATGATCAAGATGATGACAGAAGATGTTGTTTCTAAAGAAGCCCTAGATGGTGATAGTGCATGCACAATGCTTCAAAGTGACTCTGAAGTCCATGAAAGTTTGGACATGGTGCAAAAAATGAGTGCAAGAATTGAGCTCAAGGGAAGCCTGGAAGAAAATAGTGATGTTATGACAGAGATGATGACAGAAGATGTTGTTTCTAAAGAAGAATCACTAGATGGTGATCAGGTGTGCATGATGCTTCAAACTGACTCTGAAATCCATGAAAGTTTGGACATGGTGCAAAAAGAAAGTGCAAAAATTGAGCTCAAGGGAAGCCTGGAAGAAAATAGTTATGTTATGACAGAGATGATGACAGAAGATGTTGTTTCTAAAGAAGAAGCACAAGATAGTGATAGGTTGTGCATGATGGTTCAAAGTGATCCTGAAGTCCATGAAAGTTTGGACTTCGTGGAGGAAGAAAGCACAAGAATTGAGCTCAAGGGAAACTTTGAAGAAGATAATGATGTTAAGACAGAGATGATGACAGAAGATGTTGTTTCTAAGGAAGAAGCACTAGATGGAGATAGGTTGTGCATGATGCTTCAAAGTGACTCTGAAGCCCATGAAAGTTTGGACATGGTGCAGAGAGAAAGTGGACAAATTGAGCTCAAGGGAAGCCTGGAAGAAGATAGTAATGTTATGACAGAGATGAGGACAGATGAAGATCATGATGTCAAGGTTGATGAGCAAAATGAGCAACCACAACTTACTGAAAACCAGCATATGCACACCGAACAGCCTGAGGATGAAACAGTTCATTCATATGAAAGTCAAGAACATGTCGACATAGAGCATCCAATCTCATTCCCTGAAACATCTCATCAACTTAAAAGCTCTTTTCAAACTCCATCAACTCTGCCCATGTTCCAAGATACAGCTACAATCAAAGAACCAGAAGATCTTCTGGAAGTTTCCATGCACACCAATATGGATCTCACAGACAGTCAGCCAGACAATATGACATCAGACCTTCCCAGCTCAGACCAGGAAGAGGGCAACAGCTCAGAAGATGAGTCTCCAAATGCCAGCCAGTGCTTTCAGAGCACAAGCCTTTTAGCAGTGGCTACTCTTAATGAGCAGCAATTATCCTTTACTAATGGAGTCCCCAAGGCTGATTCTGTGTCTGACGCCAACAGTTTACCTGAAGAAGTGCTCAGTAAAGAGAAGAACACTGAAGAACCTAAAGCCCCTCAGACTGATGACTGGGAGAATTCTAACATCTGGTGCAAAAGCATGAATAAACCAGATGCAGCTGAGATCACACAAGCATCAAGTATGGATGAAAATGCAGGCATTTTCCCAGTCAATGAGACTGAGAACTCAGAAATTTCAAATAAAATGCCAAGTTTAGCAGAAAACATCTTTGGAAAATTTGAAGAGGGTCTTGAAAGGACAGTAGAGAGCTTTTCAGAAAAGGTTCTGTCTGCGATGGACTTTGAGAGCAACAATTCAGGAGAGGAGGAGGAATTTCAGTCAAAGGAAAAGAAAAGTGAGATTCATAGCTTTTTTAGCACTAGTATGAAGGAGGATTTCTGGAGTGAGGGTAAAATGGAGATGGCAGCTACTTATGACCCTGCCAAGACTGAAGACTTAAGCCAGGCTATGGTCTTTGGAGAGGAGTGGAGAGATATAGAGGGAATGCCAACAGCAAATGGAAGTCATAAAGAAAAGATGGACATCCTCAAAGGCCAGGATGAGAGGCATAAAGATGAACAGCCAGCGCAAGCCAAGATGGTCCTGTATGATGACTCTGCTGATGAGGGGGATTCCTGGTCCTCCGGTGATGAGTAATGGCTTTGTCCGAAGACGTTTTATACCATTTAAGACTAAACCAAAAACATAAAAAAGTAGCGATGTCTTTTAAATAGATAAGCAGATATATTACTGAGCCAAAATGAAAATGGTGGAAAACATCAAAAAAAAAAAAAAAAACACATTCACAGAAATTTTAACTAGCCAAGATTGCTCTGCGCAGTGTGTAATTGTACAATGTGATCTCTGTAATTTGAGTTAACAGCCTGGCATAATGTGCCAGCTGTCTTCTCGGGATAAGAAGGCGTTGTACTTCATGACAGCCACGGTCAGAAAGGGTTCTTAAAGATTTACTATAAAGCTTTATTTCATGCTTGTTGTTTCTATACTAATTAGACCAGCTTTTCAATGACCTTCATCTGTCAGTGTTAAAAATAAAAACTTTTGTGTATTTGCACTGATGTTTGTTACAATGGAAAAACAAAAACATGATTAAGATTAATAAATAGAAAACAGCACATCATTTGAGTTAGTGTTTTCTTTAATTATTATTTTTAATTTTACATTTTTGCTCAATAATTCCAACAACACATAACATTTTCTCAAATTTTAGATGATAGACATTTAACACTTTTTTTTAATTAAATTAAAAATTTAACTCAAAATTAAAATGGAACTGCCTGGGGTCCACATATAAACAAAAACATAATTTAGAAGTAATAGGCTATTTTCATTCCTTGTTTGGCCGCCCTCATCGAACAGGGATTGAGGTCTCTGCAGAGCAAATGTCAGCGTTTCTGACTTTGTGGGTGTTTTCAAACTGCTGAGTGTTTTTAAATCATGCAACAAAAATGACCCGCCTTACCTGACCCCACCCTAAACCTACACATGGTGTAAAAATGCCCTGATTTGGTAGCCCCCATTACTTTCCTGCAGAGACCTATACTTGATGGAACGCTCTATTTGAATAAGCATGACGGATTGTAGACTTGGAAGTAAACACCCACTGATGTGATTGGCTAACAGTTGCGTGTGTTTGACAGCCAGATGGACGCTGCTGTGATTTAGGTTAAAAATGCATAAATACTCAGTACATATCAAAAGAATAACAAAGTAACAGTGACCACATAATAAACAGTTACTCACACTTATAGTCACTTATAGTCCAACATAGTCAGCACAGCATCTTCTTTTAGTTTCAATCTTTCTGAAAATCCTCCGTTGAATTCTGCCTTGTTTGTAAATGATTCCATGGTAAAATTAAGTAAACAAAGGACCAAGTTCTTACTGAAGTGGTTTGGAACTTCATTAAAAATAAAGTTCATCCACTCTTTCTTAAAGTTGGGATCAGAAGGGAGGCAATGCAAAGACTGTGCTTTTGCACAACTTGCCACTGCACAGCATCTTGTTGTCTTCAGAGCCATTTTTATCATTTGATTTTTGCAAAGACTTGCGTTTGCCTCTCGTTATTTACACTACATGTGCAAATCGGTGGGCGGGGTTAAACAGGCAGTGATGTGGAGTTTGTGGGCGGAGCTAAACAGGCAGCGATGTAGAATCGGTGGGCGGGGCTAAACAGCAATGTAGACTATGTGGGCGGGGCTAAACAGGCAGTGATGTAGAATCTGTGGGCGGGGCTAAACAGACAGCGATGTAGACTAGGTGGGCGGGGCTAAACAGGCAGTGATGTAGAAGCAGGCATTGATCTGCTCGCCCAGCCCCTCTCTTTTGTGTGGTGACGAGCAGTACTGTTTAGCTATGATTAGCTGCGAAACTGGCTAATTAGCACATTATTAGGAAAGGTGATTTGCAAAGAGGCATAAAAAACCCTTATACTCATTTCTGCTGTAGGTGAAGCTGGATCACGAATGATTCGCATGAACAAAGACGCATTTATGTAGATAGCCCTGCGCATTTCCTTCAAAAATGAAAGTAACATTAATCCCCTGCGTCTTCAGCAGCTCAGATGTCGGGAGTAAATGATGACTGCTAAGTTCATTATTACATCCAACAACAAAGCACCTCAATCGCTTAGGAGCCATTCTTGTCTTCCATTGCACAGCGTTGAAACAATGGCGGTCAGACTGTTTACAGTTCACTCAGCTCACTCAGGGCAGGTCTAAGGTAAGACGGCTGTGCCAATCAACTATTGTGGGAGCGGCCTTGGTCGGTGTGATGTCACACAGACAAGATGCTAAGAATGGCTTGATTTAAAAAAAAAAAAAGGGATATTACTTATAAAGATCCACTGGGTGGATTTTTATCATTATAGGGTGTTTGAGTACACACACTTCCAACACATATTTATGTTCAAACAACATGTAAAAGTGAGTTTTGCATCCGATGATCCTTTTAAAGATAGATTTAAAGTTCTAGGGTTTGATTATTAAAGTTCTAAGTTTATTTCTCCAACCATTTCAGTTTCAGTGAATCAGAACTCCAGTTGAGCAGGCTAAATTCTTTCACTGTGATGGCAAATCACATTGGGATTTGGAGCCGAGCTCTTGTAACCACACAATACTGGTCTGAGAGAAAGAGGCCACACTAGAAGAAGGAAAGAATAAGGAACAATGAATAATAGATGACATCACCTCCTCCTTTCCCACTGCATGCATACTGGCTCTCTGGTGCCACTGATGGGGGGTATAATGGGACAATGACAGCAGCTATAATGGACGACCATGTCTGCACTTTAACCAGAACACTTAGGTAGAAACTGGTGGCATAACATCCTGTATAAAATAAAATAAAAAAGCTCTTCTTCAAAAGGTTACACCTTCTATTCTTAGTCCAATCAAACAGCTAGTCAGATGACCCACAAATACAAGCAGGATTTACAGGGTCTTTTGAGAGCTGAAACAAAAGTGAGCCAGGGCAGCAGCTGGGTGGTCAGATGCCTCAACACCTGTTTCATGTGGAAGAGGACGCCACACAGTCACCCCTGATGCAACAGCGTGCAACCAGCTTATTGAAGTAAGGATCTGATCCTGTTGAAATGACAGAGGTTGGTATTTAAACCTGATCTCGATGGCATTCACAAGTGTCAATGCAAAAGCTATTTGAGTGGAATGACCACAGAATCCCGAGACCACAGTGCTACAAATAAACCTCTACCTAATTGATATTCAGCTCTCTCTGCTTCCTTTACCATCTGCCTTTGTTATTGATTGCTATTGATTAGCAATGTCAGATAGTGAGTGACTGAGTGTTTTAAAGATTAGACAAGACCCAACATTCATCATCATTCTTTTAGCTTCTACATTCTAATGCAAATGCGTGACAAATCATTACTAATACTTGTTCATGCTGTTGCTTTCTCTAACAAAATTGTGTAATTTCCTGGAGAATTATGTAATTAATGAACTTTGGTTAGGTTAGGAATATTACAAAACAGGATGTGAAGTTACAAGCAATATTTAGGACAAGTGATACTGAGTTATAGCTAGAAAACATTTTGTTTGGGAAAAGAAAAACTTGATTTTTCAACGTTGGAAGTAATTTGGTAAAGAAACAATTTTCATTTAGAAATTGGTAGTAAATTTCACAAATAATTACAAGTAACACTTTGAATGAAACATGAAATTTTAAAGAAAGACTGAAATGGTATTTTCCTATAAAACACTTTAATGCGCTTATTTTATTTACAACTAGGGTTGCCAGGTTTTTACAATAAAACCTGTCCAACGTCTGCCTGAAACTAGCCCAAAGCTAGCCCAGTCGCGTTTCGATAGGGGTTGTCCGGTACACAACACATTCCGGGGTAAAAAAAAAAAAAAAAAATACAAGTTTAGAGAGGTTCCCCGGGTAAAGTTCACATTTCTGAGGCTAAATATCATGTTATTGGGGTCACTTCAACCCAAATCCGCAAGAAAACCGCGGGCTTTGCAACACTGTTTACAACTTTGAGTATAGATCTAGCAAAACTATTACAAAAATGTACCACTTCACTTAATTGTATTTTTTAATTAATTATTTTATTTTATTTTATTTTATTATTATTTTTTTTTTTTTTACAACCACATTTGTCATTTATCCCACTGCCTGAGGGAAGAGGATACCAGCTAATTATAAAGACCAAGATATTGATCGAACATCTGAGGAATGATTTTGGATATTTTACAATGATATCTCATTGCACTGAGAGATTTCATATTGATTTGCCAAGCTGTGCTGTACGCATCCAAATTTGTCACTTTTGATGAGTAATTCTAGTTAGGTCCGTTTAAGCAAGTGCATTTATTGGCTTGTTTCATTCTCTCGGTCTTCAGACAAACAGTGCTGGAGAGCTGAATCAGTTTTAGCACAACTGTTAGAGAAATAATACAATGAAACTATTTTAGAGCACAATTACTCTGTCAATCAATACATAAATTGACATTTACATTGTTAAGGATGACGGGGGTTTTCTGTGGGATGAAATGGGTCGGTCTGAGTGCATTAGGAAAAATAGGCTGACTTTGTCATCCAATAAGTGGGGACCTGTTACAAACAGAAGCTCAATGGTTGCACCAGACGCTACAACTGACAAACTCAGCTGACGCTGTGCTCAGATGAACAGAATGTCATTAAGGAATGGTCTGAATTCAATACCCACACCACCAAAAGACACATGCACAAGACACTCAAGGTCATTTCATTGTGCCTGAATCACGGTGATCTGCTGATAAACTATTTGTGGTTTTTATCTCCAACAACAAACCCAGTGTCTCTATAAGGGGAAACGCATACTTAGATAATTAGATCACACCCAAAGTTTTATCTCACACAGCCGTGTCTATCTAAATTTGTGTTAAAATAAACCCGGACAGCTGGAATTCCACTGAACAAGCATGTATATTATAAAACTGATTCAGTGAGGGGGTAAATAATTTAAAATTTAGCGTTTTAGTAGCAGTGTTGATGTGAAATATAATTAAAGGCTGACATCTAGTGGCCAGATATGAAATCGCAACAACGCAGTTTAAATGATAAGATACTATTACAAAAGAAAAGGCCAAAACGGTCCTCTAGAGTTTCAGAAAATTATATACATGACACTTATAATGTTACAAAAAATTCCTAACCCTATTTCAAATAAAATCTTGTTTGTATTCATCAAAGTTTACAGAGACTTTTTTAATAGTGTTGTTACCTGAATCCACAGCTGTGCTTTTTTGTTTAGTGATAGTTGTTCATAAATCCCTTGTGTGTCCTGAAAAACCAAATTCTTTGGTTTTTCAGCATTTTGGTGTATTTGAACCCTTTCCAACAATGACACTATGATTTTGAGATCCATCTTTTCACACTGAGGACAACTGAGGGACTCATATGCAACTATTACAGAAGGTTCAAACACTCACTAAAGCTCCAGAAGGAAAAAAAAAACATTCATTAAGAGCATTAAGAGAATTTTTTGAATTTGAAGATCAGGGTAAATTTAACTTATTTTGACATCTTCTGTGGCTTCTGATGGGCATTACTAAATTTAAAAAAGTATATTTAGGCAAAATAAGAAAAACGTACTAACATTGTTCAAAAGTTTTCACCCCCGGCTCTTAAAGCATCATGTTTCCTTTGGGAGCATCGGTGAGTGTTTAAATTTTCTGTAATAGTTGCATATGAGTCCCTCAGTTGTCCTCAAAATCATACAGTCATTGTTGGAAAAGGTTCAAATACACAAAAATGCTAAAAAACCAAAGAATTTGTGGTACCTGAAGGATTTTTCTGAAGCTAACTGTTCAGAATCAGGACAAACAAGGGACTCACGAACAACTATTATTTTCTCTTGTGGACCATATGTAAACATTTTTTATGTGAAATATCTTATTCAGGTCAGTACTAAATAAAAAATAACATGCATTTTGTATGATCTCTCTTATTTTGGTAAAATAATTAACATTTTGCAGATTCTGCAACTTTTGATGTAAACAGATGTAAACTTTTGACAAACTGTAAATCTAATGAGCGAACAGACAACACAGAAAACAGACACACAGAAACTTGTAAAAGACAGACTCACACTTCTGTGTAGGTCAACTTGTCTATTTAATATATAAAATACAATAAAACATACGCAAAAGGGAAGGGTCATAAAGGACAATGGATACTTTGGTACAATAACAAACACTCTTTTGTAAAAGCAGTATAGAATTTGTAATAACATATCAGTGCATACTTTGTTTATGAAAATATACACAAATTGTATATCATTCTCCGAAAACAACAGAATTTTTTTTTGTATTTTTTTGTCTTTTTTTTATTTTTTACAACAAAACTCAAAGCAGACTAGCCGAACACAATATATTAGCTATAATTTTTCTTTTTTAAACTTTTTTCTTCAATTTCTATTCTAGTTTTGTGTTGTATATTCTTATCGAAATTACATTTCAGTTTATTTATAATATGACTCATTCTTTGCTTGTCTGATGCCCATGCATTGTGTCTGATCAGAATAAATTAAACGTGTGGATGTCCCACCTTACCTATGTGTAGATACTATTGTACAATTGGCTAAAAATTGCAGCATTGAACTGGTCATTCTATCGAACCTGTTTTATCGCTTCCCTCAATTAGCAATAAGTACTAATATTACTACAACGGTTTTGTTTTACTTAATAAATCGTGCAATATTAGTAACACCCCTTTGAAGAAACAGAAAACGAGAAAAAACAACAAAAAAATTAAAACGAAAATATATTTATATAATATTCATATATAATAAAATAAAATCCAATTAAAATAGGATGCCTAACCTACACAAAAAAAAAAAAAAAAAAAAAAAAAAATGCAGAAAATAAAAACCATCTCTCTAAATTATTACCATCTGTGATGATAACCATAATGGTGATGATAATCATCATAACAATTATAATAAAAACAGACAATAAAACTGTCACCAGCACAAATTAACACGAGAAAAAGTATGTGAGAATCTCTAGACATCATACAAAGGGAATACGGGGGCCAAAGTGAACTATTCACCAGACGATTGTCTTTTCTTTGATTACTCAGATTCCTAATTTTATCACGAGGTCCTTGCCAGAGCTTTTCGAACGTCGTCTTAGCCTTAAAATCAACCCAGCCAGCGCTTCGAGACACCGGAACCATCCCAGGCGCATCGCTTTATACAGTCACCGGCCGTCATCTTATAAACGTACATAGAAATCACGGCATTTGTTCAAAGCTCAGGACACAACAGTCTTTAAGTCAACGGGTGCGCTGCAGAGGCCTCCCTCTGCTGTGATGCAGTTCTAGAAAACGTCCGCCCAGTAGCTCTAGAACATCAGTCGATGGGATACGAACGCAGGTCTGTGATGAGTCCAAACAAACGCTTACTCTCCCGGTACTGCATCCGTCGTGTGTGTGTGTGTGTGTGTGTGTGTGTGCGTGTGTGGTTTAACAAAAGGTGGGTCACCTGTTGAGGTGAAATGAAATGGCTTCTGTCTTCCTCTGTGAGTGAAGGAGCGGGAAAAAAGGAGAGAAGGAAAAGATACAAGAGGATGAAGGGAGAGGTAGAGAAGCCGATGACGAACAGGTGAGTCTCACCTTGAATATAAATACACTAACATCATCTTTTTAGAGGGGAATATGTCATATTTGAACCCCATTTCCCTTAAGCACTAACGCTGTCGCTGTAATTTTTTCAAAATCCTCCCGGAAATATCCTTCATCTTTGTCACTTAGAATACACTAATGCACAGAAAACGATTTGTGTACACAATTGTCACATCTGCAACACGTGTAAAGCCTAATCTAGGTTTCAATACAACATTCTTTTTTTCTTGGTTGTCTTTTTTTTCTTTTTTTTTTTTTTTTTTACAAAACGTGACATGTTTCTTCTATTATTGTTCACGGTTAAACATGTGAAGTGCAATAAGCCATGTTCTCACACAAAAACTAAAAAAACGAAACGTCCTTCCCTGAATGCTTTTTAACTGTTCCATCTTAGAATCGTTCTAGAAAATTCCTGTTGGGGAATAGAGGCGTAAAAATGACTGATAATCAAAGTGAATCGTGTAAATGACAATGCGAGGAAGCATAAACTCCTCACGTGTGTGTCTGAAGGTGTGCGAGTGGACGAGGGGGGACGATTTTAAAGTGCGCGCCATCAGGATAAAAACTACAGAAAAGAGTCACGCTTAAAACAGTCAAATCCTCCTTCATCTGCCTCTCCACCTTGCTAACTTACAACACGGTACAGTTTATTTACAGGTAGAGGTTGACAGAGACGGCTCCACTGAGATTACAGCGCTGTTTCAGAAAGACCCAGCAGAATATATGTGAACATACATCGCTATGTACAATCTCAACGCTTCTCACACACACACACTGCGCTACACGACCTCCATCTCTTTAGTAGCTAAAACGAGCTAGCCGAGAAACTCTTTCTCTATACACCTGTTCTGAAACACTGAGAAATTCTGTATATACATGATCTCAAAAACTCGCCGTCCTGAGTTCAACAACTCAAGACTTTTTTAGACCGCTTTTAACTTTAACCTGGAATCTTACAAACGATAATTAAGCATACTCGTCCCATAAAGTTCACTAATTAATCTCTGAATTACACAGCCAGACGAAAACAATAAATATAGCATAATGTAGCAGACCGCTGCTCACAGGCTGGTACGAACACGTCGGTGTGTTTCCCGCACGCCTGGATCTCGTTAGTACAGATAGATCTACATTTCCATCAACGACACCACGTTTACGGTCCACGCGTACGCAGAAAATCGAGGACGCGGAGCGGCGTTTGTGCTTCGAGCTCCGCCGGTAGACACACGCATACGAGTGTGCAAGCGAGGGGACTGGTGCGAGATTACGGATGGAAACATGAACGAGTGGAGTTTTTTTTTGGCTGAATTGTGTTTAGCAATCGAAAGAATGAGCACCGTGCTGACACACACACACACACACACGCACACTATGCGTAGTTTTTGCACAGTTAGAAAAACAAAGATAAAGATCCTACGTTACAAAAGGGAAGGGGGCGATACTAAAGGCAGCTGCTCAAGCAAAAAGAAAGAGAGAAAGAGTCAATCGAGAAGATAAATGGCAAATGCAACCATTCATACAAAAACCAAAACAAAAGAGAAATCAATACAAAAAAAAGAGATTGACAGGCTTGTCTATGCAACATAACAAGCTGTTTCGACAGAGCAGTGCCGCTGAACTCTGATCGGGTCGACGGTAAGGCCTGTAAAAGTTGATCTGAGATCCAGACAGCCTCTCTGAGCAAGGGCGGGGATATCAGAGATGTAACCCCGGTACATCTCTTCAGTCTCGAGAACACGTTTACACCTGGATTGGCAACTGTGTGTGTGAGGATCTAGTGCGTGATCATATATGCATATTTTATATAAATATATATACACACACACCAGTAAATATGAGTGTGTCAGAGTGAGAGAGACAGGAATAGAGAGAGAGAGAGACAGGCGCATGCATGTGTCTAAGTGCGGACTGAGATTGGCTGCTGAAAGCAGGTGCCACTAGGGGTGTGTTTGTGTCGGTGTGTATGTGTGTATGTGCGGGTGAGAGAGCAGTTCTCTTCAGCCTTTATGTGACCCAGGTGTCTAGTCTCATGCGTTTCACATTGGCTGACTCCTGCTGCTCTGCTTGGGCCGGCGGCTCTCCGGAAGCTCGGAGGAGACCCAGGCTGGCGGAGCTGAAATCGGGAGGGCGCGGCTGCCCTCCGTCGTCTCGGTCGCTTCCTTCGTAAGAGCTGCCGTTACTGCTGATGCTGTCGACCGGAGAGCGGCCGGTGGGCTCCAAACGCAGCGTCGCTGGATACTGGGTCACAGTTAGGCCTGATACGCCACCCACTGCCCCGGCGGTGGAACTAGGGGTGCTGCGATCCCGGTTAGGAGACACTGGCTCGGATTTGATGTTGAGGTGTGCTGAGTTAGTGTTAACCGTCAGAGTAGCTCCATGAGGGATCGTTCCTACGGGCCTACGGTGGAATGAGAAAGAGAAGGATAATTAATATCATGGATATCGCAATTAATAAGATGACACCTGATGCATTACGATAACGTGTGTGAACAAACAGCAACGTTACCCACAGCTTCACCATGTTTTGCACTACCTCTTAACAGCCACATTTCAATATACAAAAATAATAGTACAACAAAGCAGGTATAAAATGCACAGAAGCCAGACAAATTATCTGTGTCGCTTAACTCCTGTTAGCCATGCAGTCACAACTTGGTCAGCCTCCTTAAACACAACACAACATGCCACATATCCTTAACTGCAGGGAGTGTTTGTTTATGTGTGTCTAATTAGACAGTGACCTAAAGCACTGGGTTTAGTGTATTATTTATGGCGGGATTTGACAAAACTATTCCAGTGGTTTTCTGGGAGGGAAAAAGGAAGGAAAGGGAAGGAGAAAATGGAGAAGAGAAGAGAAGAGAAGAGAAGAGAAGAGAAGAGAAGAGAAGAGAAGAGAAGAGAAGAGAAGAGAAAAAGAAAGAACACAGAGGAAAAAGGGAAAGGAACTGAACAGAAAAGAAAAGAAGACAGAGGAAAGGAAAGGGAGGGCAAGGAAAAAGGGAATCAACAGAAAAAAGGAAAGGAAATAAACAGAAAAAAAGAAAAGGAAACAAAAGAAGAGGAAAGGAAACAAACTGAAACGAAAAGTGGAACCAAAAATGGAAAAGAACAGAAAAGAAAGGAAACAAAAGGAAAAGGAAGGAAAAAAGAAAAAGGAAACAAAAGGAAAGGAAAGGAAAGGAAAAGAAAGGAAAGGAAAGGAAAGGAAAAATGAAATAAGAAAAAAGGAAAGGAACTGAACAGAGAAAAAAGAAGAGTAGAGAAAGAAGAAAGGAAAGGGAAGGAAAAAGGAAATGAAAAAAAAAATGAAAAAGAGAAGAGAAGAAGATAGAGGAAAGGAAACAACAGAAAAAAGGAAAAGAACTGAAAAGAAAATAAAAAATGAAAGGAGAGGAAAGGAAATGGAAGACAAAATGAAAAGAGAAGGGAAGGAAAAAGGAAACGACAGGAAAAAAAGGAAAGGAACTAAACAGAAAAAAAGGAAAGAAAAGAAAAAAGAGAAAAGGGATGGAAAAAGGAAATGACAGAAAAAAGCAAATTAACTGAACAGAAAAATGAGAAGAGAAAAGAAAGGGTAAAGAAAAATGATAGGAAAGAAAAAAGCAAAATGACAAAAAGGAAAGGAAATGAACAGAGAAAAAAGAAAAGAAAAGAATAGAAAAAAGAAAAGTGAAAATGGAAAGGGAAAAGGAAAGGGAAGCAAAGAGGAAATAAAGGAACAACTGAAGAAAAAGGAAAAAGGAGAAGGAAGGAAGAGGGAATTGAAGATGAAAAGAAAGTAAAAGAACAGAAAAGGAAAAGAAAAATAGTAAATGAAATGAAAGAAGAGAAAAAGGGAAACAACAGAAAAAAGGAAAGGAACTCGTCACCTTGGAATTATAAGGTTCTATCTGCATTCTGAGCATTTTTGAGATTTGAGCTTCAAAGTTTTTGCATTCCATAGACTTCTGAACATAGAACCCTAAAAAAAGGCCCAAGATGTACACAGCTTACAAAAGAAACATCACATAATGTAAATAAGCTGTCACAGCATAACTTAATTTTGACAAAAACGTCAGATAGAACCTTATAATTCCAAGGCGGCAAACTTTTAAAAGAAGAAAGGAATATGGATAAGGAACAAAAATGAAAGAAAAAAGGATATGACAGAGAAAGGATATTACAGGACATAGGAGAGAAGAAAAAATGGAAAGGAAACAAAAGGAAATGAAACAGGAAGACAACAAAGGAAACCAAAAAAAAAAAAAGTGTGTATTTGAACTAAAGAAAAGAGAGAGAGGACAGCGAGAGGGTGAGTGGGTAGTGAAACACTGAGAGAGTTTGGTCTTGTGGGCCTGTACAGGTTGATTGATGATGGTGCAGGTGCTGTTTCAGTATGTTCTAATGCAAAACAGAAAGAAAGGCCAACTCAGCAAATCACTGACAAAGACAAAGCCCAGCTTCCTACAGCCAAGCAGCCAGAGACTGATAGAGGGAGAAAACCAAAGAGAGTGCGGGAGAGTTAGCGCCATTAGCGCAGAGAAAACAGCCACAAGACAGACAACAAACAGAGACAGACGGAGAGAGGAAAAGCCAGATACAGTACCAGCTGATCCCTTCCTCCCTGCCCAAGAGTAAGCTGCCCTGAGAGGTCACACTGCAGAGAGAGAGACAGGCGAAACCCAATCTAGCATCTACAGTAATCAACGTCATTTGACAAACACACATCTACAACAGTTGAGAGACAGACAGATGTCTACGCACAGTTAACATGGACTGCTCAGCAGGGGAAAAAAACCCGACTCAATGCTTACTTCCAAAAACAGAAATACATATCCCACCCTCATGCATAGCAGAAAGAGTGAGTCTTCACCCCAGTATGGTCAGGAAAGGCCCGGTCGCCGAGGTCACGGCGCTCAGAGAAGCAAGGCGCAAGGGAAAATGATTTGATGACATGAGAACAGAAGACAGGGTGGCACAGCGGCGGGGAGCTCTCATGGCTCCATTAGCATTTATATTAGAGGGAACAGGGAGCCAGGGCCACAGTGGGACGTAATGACAGGTTCCTCAGGCATAACGAGAGAGAAATTCATTTGGAATTCACTGTATATTTGCCGAGAACGCAGCAGCTGCTGCCAGGAGAGTGGGAAGTTCTGATAAAGTGTTGTAAGGTTACTACATTACTGATCAATGAAGTACTGAAGACATGGAAATACTGTCTCAGCCCAGCTAAACTCAATACCTACAGCATATTTGTATTAATATTTTCTTCTTTGAACTAAGAGTGGAGAATCCACATAAAATAGGACGATATTAAAACTACTCTTATGCCCCCTTGAGGTCAGTGTCAGAAATTACAGTTTAATTTAGTGAAAAATGTAGGTTTGACTTACAGAGGGAACAGGCATGACAAATATTTTCATTGCAACATTATTTAATATTATGAGGAAAGGACAAAAATATTGACCCTTCGCTAAACTCTTTATCTCTTAGATAGACAAGTTCTAAAGAATGATCCTATAATAAATAACTGTGCAGAGACCTTAATAAACATGTACATTATTAACAATAAGGTACTGATGTTTTCATGTTCATTTGGGAATTACTATTTTTATTTCATTTTTTTCTAGTAAACAAATACCACCTATATCCTTTCTGGATATCTTGTATTGCTACTAAATGTGCCCTGCAAATAACGTTTTACCATATTATTTAATAATTTCTTTACTATGGAAGCCCGTTCCGCCACTGAAAAACAAAAAAAACAAAAATGGTAATTGCGACTTTTTATTTCACAATTTTTTGTTCATTTTTCTCAGAATTGAATGACACTAACTTGCAATTCTGACTTTTTTCTCAGTATTTTGAGATATTAACTCACAATTGCAAGTTATAAAGTCAGAATTGCGAGGTATAAACTCGCAATTGATATGAACTCACAATATAAAGATATTATCTCACAGTTGTGAGTTATATAGTCAGAATTGCGTTATATAAACTTGCAATGAACTTGCAATTGATATAAACTCACAATATAAATTGCGAGTTATAAAGTCAGAATTGTGTGATACAAACTCAGAACTGGGAGATATAACCTCACAATTCTGACTTTTTCCTCGCAATTGCGAATTTATGCATAGAATTAACTTGAAATTGTGAGTTACAAAATCCAATTACAACTCAGCAATTATAAAATAAAAAGGTAACACAATTGCAAGTCAGAATTGAAATATAAACAACTGAGAAAATATCTTTTCCCCCCTCAAAACTAGATTTTGCAACTCACAATTTCAGAAACGGAGATAAAAATTCATAATTCTGACTTTTCCTTGCAATTGCGAGTTTATATCTCACAATTCTGACTATTTCCTTGCAACTGCGAGTTTTTCTTGCAATTCTGACTTCTTCCTTGAATTGCGAATTGACTTTTTTCTCAGAACTGTGAGATAACATGAAGTTGTGAGTTACAAAATCCAATTCCAACTCAATTGTGGGGAAAAAAAAGTTAGAATTGTGATAAAAACTCGAAATTCAGACTTTTTCCTCCCGAGTTTATATCTCACAATTCTGACTTTCACAACTGCAAGCTCATATTTTACAATTCTGAGAATAAAGTCAAAATTGCAAGATAAAAACTCAAAATTCTGACTTTTTCCTTGCAATTGCAAGTTTATATCTAAATAAATAAAAACAGATTTCTCACAGACTTAGAGTCTTAACTACACTGTTAAAAAAAAAAAAAAGCTTAAAAATTTCACATTCATTTGAATGTGTTACTTGCCATTTCTTAGAAACTGTGTGACATCTGCTAACAACTTCTGGGTGAAACTTGTTTGTACACCTTTTTTTTTTGTGTAGTAATATGGTGAAATGCAGCAACGTATTCAAGGCAGGGCTTAGCGAAGGGTCAACTGCTTATGAAAATTTCACGAGTAAAACCACAAAACAAATATACACACTTTCTTACCAAAGTGACTGCAAATAATGTTCACTTGTTATCATATTAAATACCAGCTACTAATACAGGCATGTGAAAAAAAGCAGCCTCATGCATTAATATGTGAGATATGCAACTATACTGCCACTAAAATATAAACACTGTTGATCATCATACAGTAGTTGCAGATAAACTTTTTAAGCCTCGACCTGCTGCTGTGCTGAACAGCCTGGTTTATATAATACGTGGTGCTTGAGGTGATTCAGAGCAGGATATGCTGGCGTGATGAACGTGTGGCCATACAGCAGGTTACAAACGGACGGACGAATGAACCCCAGAGAGTCCTGACCCACTTGGGAGGACATGATGGAGATGTCTGTCCTATTTTCGAATACTAATCTCTACCTGCACAGTTATCAGGACACTGAGTGCTACATTTATTAGAAAAGCACTGAATGCTTGTGTAAATCTGTTTATGTCGAGCACAGGACACTGGATGGTAAACAATGAACAGGAAAAAGACACAGAAAATGCTAAATCTGGATTTAACGAAGAGAGACTCTGATGATGAGATGGTCATCAGCGAGACGACGAAAGCGCGAACATTCTTCAGCACGGTCCGAGACGGTAACCATGACAACTAGGCCATGGCAGGTGACAGACAGGACAGCGGCGCGTAATAGGCTGACACACTGCACCCACAGAATATGACTGGCTAACACAGAGAGCCCATAGTTTGACTGGCTGACAGAGAGCGCCCACAGGGCCCCATTCACCTGAGATTAGCAGCAAGACCAGAGATGCAGTGAGCCATCTCTCCGTTCTGTTTGTCTGAGCCCCACATGCTGTAAACAAATGAGAGAGAGCACACAAACACACACACACATACACACGGCAGGTTAGACCTGCTCCAGAAATCAGCAAATCTGTACTCAGCATTAACAAAAGAGCCCCCTCCCTCTACGCGAACAGTCACGCTAATGAGAGCGTAGCACAGCACTAACCCCGCTGTTAGCAGGCATTAAAGCCAGACTACAACACCTCCATGTTCGCCCCCCATGGGTAGCAATGGGGTGGAGAGAAAGAGGAAGAAAAAGAGGAAAACGTCTGTGTGGTAGACCAAAAGACAGTTATTTAGGTCAATCTCTGAGGGAGATATGCAGGCTTTAGGTTGTGCGCTACTGATGATCGTCAGCCTCTGCTGTCATTACTTTTTGCTAATATGAGATCATGACCCCTGCTATGCTGCTGAATATGAAAAACGAAAGAGCAAAACCACACCAAAGTAGATGCAGTATGTGTCGTGCTAATAATGTAGCATACAGTTGCCCTTGACCTGAGCCCCAGGCTATTATGTGATGCATAAAGAGAAAATTGGTAGCGCAGGCTTTCAGATATTCTGCCTTGTATGTTAAATTCACGTCCTGAACATGAAACATCATATTCAGTGTAACTAGATGCCCCTGTAACACAGTTTTGAGTCACAGAGTAGTTGCAATGTTCTCTGCATAGCTGATAAAGCACAGACTCAAAATGCAACTAGATTAAAGTGTTACAGTTATGTGTAGTGGGAATAAAATTGTAGATTAATAACGTAACAACGTATGAGCTGCTTACTAAAACAATAACTTCGAGAAATACTGTCTAGGACAAGCACTAGGTAATGCACCTTGTAAAAAATGAATGTTAGCTTAATGGTAAACGGTAACACCTTACAATAAAGTGCAATTACACTAAAAAATGCTGGGTTTAGCCTGTTGGGTCATTTTATTGGGCTGTTTTTAATATTTTTACCCAGCTGCTGGGTTATTTTTGAACTCAAATGCTGGATTTAACTTGTTAGGTCATTTTATTGGGTTATTTTTAATATTTTTTACTCAGGTGCTGGGTAGTTTTTCTGTAACTAAGTTGCTGGGTTATTTTTAACGCTGGGTTTTTTTTTCTACCCAACCGCTGGGTTACGCCTGTCTCTGATGAAACAACCCAGCTGCTGTGGTACAGTCAGAGCACGGGCTTTTTGACTTCTTTAGCAAAATAAAGATTTGTATACATTTTATTTGCTCATGCAGTCTTTATTGTGCTGTAAATTGTATTATTTTACATAACGTAACATAAGGATGAGATGTCAGTAAGCTGCATCAGCAGCGGTCACTTTGCATTATGGAAACGCCTTTTACCTTGCATAAAATAAATGGATTTTATTAATTATAGTACTGAGTTTTGGAGTGGGTCACGGCATCTTTAAGCTACGAGAGAAACGTGAGGCTGCGGTCTGAAGATCGGCTCAGCTATTTCAGTAAAAAGTGATTACAGAGAACAGTTGAATACAATTGATGTCTAAAATGCTTGTTAAACAGGTTTAAATGTATGTAATATTGTAAACTATGCTGTATTTATCCAAATAAATTCAATTTGTCTTGTATTTTGTCCATTTGTTCTTGCTTAATAATAAATGTTCATCTTTTGATAATTGCTGTTGCCTCTAGTAATTCTGTGTGTTTTTTGTAAGTTCCAGTCCATTTTAAACCAGCAATATAATTTTTAAACAAAAGTTGACTTAAATAAAATAACCCAGCATGTTTGGTAGAAACATTTAACCCAACCAGATGGGTCAAAATAACCCAGGATGTGTTCTGTCCAATATTTACCCAGCGCTGGGTTGCCAAATAACCCAAGTTGGATTGTTTTTAACCTAGTGTTTTTTTTTTTTTTTTTTTAGAGTATAGTTAATGCATTAGGAATCATGGACTGACAATGAACAATTTTTGATAAATTTCGATCACTTAAATTAATTTATACCTCCTGAAACGCTGAAATGTATTAGAATATGTAAAATGAACATTATACATTAATTGATAAATGCTGTAAACAAAGCAAAATTTTAAATGTTTTTGAAAAAAAGTGTCTTATTCTCACCAATTTGCATTTATTCAATCAGAAATAATGTAAAAACAGTAATATTGGATTATAATTAGAAGGTAAAATACTGGTTTTCTATTTAATATATTTTTACATTTATATTAATAATATAGAATGTAATATGTTGAAAACAGTGCTGTTTAATATTTTTGTGGAACATATTAAAACTTTTTCAGGATTTTTTGATTAACAAAAAGTTCAAAAGAACAGTATTTAGATCTTTGGTAAAATTATAAACATATTTACTGTGACATTTGTTCAATTTAAAGCGAAAGTTCACCCAAAAATGAAAATTCTGTCAATAATTACCCTCATGTCATTCCAAAGAGAAGAAATTGTTGATTTAAGTGGCTATTTTTGTTTTCTTTGTCAACAAAAAGTATTATCGTAGCTTCATAAAATTAAGGTTAAACCACTAATGTCACATTGACTATTCTATCAATGTTCTTTCCACCTTTCTAGGTCGTAAACGTGTCAGTTGCATTGCTGTCTATGCAGAGTCAGAAAGCTCTAGGATTTCATCCAAAATATCTTAATTTGTGTTCTGAAGATGAACGAAGGTCTTACAGGTTTGGAACGACATGAGGGTGAGTAATTAAAGAAAGAATTTTTTTTTTTTTGGGTGAACTATCCCTTTAATGCAGTGTTGCTGAACAATAATATTTAAAATATATAGAGAAATCTTATTTAGCCCAAAATTCTAAACTGTATTTTAATTTTTAATTCATGTTATCTTCTGCATTAAATATATTAAAATATATAACCTTATTGTAAAGGGTTGCCCAAACTTTACAGTATCTAGCTAGATGTAGCTAAAGTTACTCTCAGACTAGAGAGACATGTATCACAGAAACAGTCATCTCTACACTGTAGACAGGAAATAGATGTGGTGCATGTGGGCTCACACTATGGACATGTGGTTAGTGTAGAACCAGGTGCATGTGTGAGTAGGTACGAGCAACAGACAGAGAGTTTGTAAAAGGCATTAAACGTACACAAGATTACTGAGGGAGGCCAGAGTTAGCTGCTGTGGCTGTTGCTGTTGTTGTTGCTGCTGCTGAGGCTGTTGCTGGGATACGGATGGCTGCTGCTGTTGTTGCTGGGATACAGATGGCTGCTGCTGCTGTTGCCAAGTGGTCATGTTGCTTGGCAACAGTGCACCCGACGGCGTAAAGGCCTGGAGGGCTGTGAGATCTGCACTTGTTAGCTGGTACTCTGCATGAAAACAAAGATGAACATTTAATGCATATTTACATAGAGAGTTTAAAAAAACACTTTTGTTCTATATAAAGCATCTGAGTCCTATAGCTATGATAACATAATATCCACTCCAGGGATAAATCTAGCCTCGAAAGAGAGGTGAGGAATGGGGAATATCAGAATATTAAGTGCAAAAGAATGAGAGTAAGTAAAAGGGATAAATAGAGCATGACCTTCATTTTATTCAAATGCCATATCTGCAAGCATCTCTCTGGAGTGTTAACTAAAGCACCAGAACGTGTTCATTTGTCTGTAATGTGTGCAGGCCTGCAGAGTGACGGATGTCTTGGCTTCTCTATATGATGTCACTCTCACCTGTGTTGTAGGCGGTTGGCATGGAGAATGGAGTCAGGAGGCTCGGCGTTGCCACGGAAACCACTGGTGTGGTAAGAGGCTGGGTCACTTGAGAGGCGCCTAACCGCTGAGCATTCTGGAAAGCCAGAGGGAGAGAAAAAAAAAAAGGGAGAGAGATAAGTGAGATGAGTGAGAAGTACTGTAAATGAGCTTACTTTCCAGGCAAGGAAAGAACGGACATGAACACCTCTGGAAGACCCTTCTGAAGACGAAACATTTTAGACAATTACGGAATGCAATCCCAATAATTAGGGCTGGGAAAAAAAATATTGATTTCTCGATTTTAATTGATTCTCATTTTTACGAAACTACATCAGTTCTTAAATCCCAAGAATCAATTAGTCTAGTCTGTTTTCAGTTAATGAATGGAACGCTGTAGCGCGCCTCCTATCCAATTAATCGCAATAAGCTTTGTGCTTTGTTACTTTTGATATGAAAAAGTCTCAGAATTCAAATTCTGTCCATTTTATTACAGTATTCAAACAATAAATGGCATTTTGGCACTGTTTAACTGTGAACTGTTTGTCTGCTCTGTTTTACTACTGGTTACAGCACAAAATAAACATGAATAAACATCCAAAGGATCAGTGTTGGGGGTGATGCATGATAAGTAACGTGAGTTACATAATAATATTACTTTTTTCAAGTAAGTAGTAAAGTAACGCATTACTTTTGAATTTCTGAGAAAATATCTGAGTTACTTTTTCAAATAAGTAACGGCAGTTACTTTTTTTCCCCCCATTTATTGATTGGCAAGTCTCCTGTCGGGAAATTGGGAGTAAACATGAAGTTACTGTATTCTAGACTAAATGTGAATATGCATTAATAAAAAACAGATTCAGTGTTCCTCAAAATGAATAAAAACAGTGAACTGCAAACTCAGAATATGATGCAACCCTGCAATAACTAAACATGTTAAATAAAACAAATATCCTTTATGTATTTAATCTCTTTTTATTAACCAGTGTCTTTGCTGCTGACCTTCGATGATGCAATTCAACCATACTAATAAGCAAAAATTACTTTAGATAAATTAACATTTGTGCTTCATTTTTTTTTATAGCTGAAGAGTGATCTCCTACATAAACGTATTTTTTTTTTCAGCCTGAGGTGAATTCATTTCACTTTTGGAGTAAAAAGGCTTTTAAATTAGAATTGTTTTATATTAAAAACAAAGAAGCAAGCCCCGCCCAGATTTAAAAAGTAACGCAAAAGTAACATAACTCATTACTTTCCATAAAAAGTAACTAATTAACGTAATTAGTTTTTTTTTTTAGGGAGTAACGCAAAATTGTAATGCATTACTTTTAAAAGTAACTTTCCCCAACACTGCAAAGGATGTTATAAGAAAGACTACAACTTACTGACATCTGTATCCTGTCTCATGTAATCGTACATAATCCTGACCATAAACTCATTAGCCAGCTGGAAAAATTTACTCTAGAGGAGTATCTTGATAAATATATGCACCATATACCATATTCATTATAATTTATAATTTCATATATAAATTTCATTTATAAATTTATGTTTATTTGTTTTTATATGTTAAGTGTTTATGAAAGCCACCATTGTCTGTATAAATGTAAATGTCTGTATTTCAAAAAACGAATCGGAGTAGAAATATAATTAAGTAATTGTAACTTAATTATAATGAAAATAAAAATTCAATGACTGTGAGGCGTTGTATACAAATCAGTTAATTTTAACCTTCAGTATTATAGTAATGCAGTATCAAATGACTGTCATGTATATTTTACAGATTAGAGAGATTTTCTTTTCCTTAAGAAAATTTGGCATGTACTGTACCTGATATATATCCAAAATAATCTCAAATTGAATCAGAAATCAAATCGCAAGCTTGTGAAATAGAATCTAATCGTGAAATTTGTGTCAAAACCCAGCCCTACTAATAATACTAATAGTCAATCATTTTAACTAACAAAGTCCATACAAACAACATCCACAGCTCCACAGGTTCAAGCTGAGACTCTAAACATCTCTTTAGACTCTAAACTGAGTGCAAAAGCTTGAGATAAAAGTCCTGTAACTCTGAAGGGCTCAACAATAAGGATGATCGAAGGCCAGTCTAAAAGCGTTTTGTGTCAGGTGACAGAACTGACACTTGTACTTTTCGTTTATATGGTTTACTAAACATGAATTCTGATCATTAAAATATACCATCAAAGTAATATAATTTAGCTATCACTGATGAGATGTTTTGTAAAATTCTTGGAATTATCAAACAAATATAATATTTTAAATCATATTACGTTATATATAGTTTTAAAATAAGAAAAATAACACTTAAATCTACAAATATGTTTTCCTAAAGGATATAATAGCATTATATAAAATAATCTAAAAAAAAATAAAATAAGATGTTGCTAAAAAATAAAATTAATATATAAAATAAATAAATAAAATAAATCTTTGTGATGGGGCTGTTGAAAATGTTGAGAGGGCAATTAAAAAAATTGACTAACTCACCACACACAAAAAAAATCCTCATTGTTGAGCCCAGCTCTCAATCATGCAGAAAACCTAAACACTTCACTACAAAACACACGATGACAAAATGGGTAGAGTGTGTCTGCAGGGCAAACCAGTGTCAAACATTTGCATTTAAACCCCTCGGGCACTTTGAGAGTCCTTTTAATTCTGCAAGGGCACTGAGATAGAGGCCACTTTTCCAGTCAACAGACTCCTATGATTCAGCAGTCATTGGACATTGGTTTGCCCTGCTCATGCACGCACTCAGATCCAGATGCTGAGATGGCTGAAACACCCTCCCTTCCCGCCCCAAACTCAGATGTGCATGCACTACACTTAATGTGTCATTGGACAACAATCATTAGAGGAAAAGACATCAAGAAGTGAAAGAAGGTGGGAGAGAGACAGACAGACAAATTGATCTCTGGAGTGAGGGCTTCTGCTCCGCTGCGCTCCACATTTGATCTAGTGTGTCTGACTCATGTGAGATCAACCCATGCATATGTGCATTTCGCCTTGAGTGTGCACATTCATTTAAAGCCGCACACAGTAATCAGGCAGTCAGCCTGCAACTGAATAAACAGCGCGCATTTAACTCCAATTCACTGACCACCAATTAGATCATATATGAAAAACACTAAATACACTGTATTCTTCAACACATATACATAAATATAATTTAACCAATCAGACAGTTTAGTCAATAAAACTTGATCAGTGAATAATGGCGTGTATAAACAACGTGAAGAAAAAATACACAACATCCATTAAACATTCATCGAACATTCGTCAAATGTTGTGAAACCGTTCACAGCACAACAGTCAAAAGAATTGAGCTGTATTCACCTCACTCACCAACTCCAGCTCTTCATCTGTCTGCGAGGCCAGAAACAAATAGAAAACAGAGATTACAACTCCAACACACACAAGCCCTGATTTACACCTGGTTTCTTTCACGTTTGATATGAACACAGCTGGCAGTAACAAGCGTTTCCAGTGACCACTTATGTTCAGATTATATATGTAACCCTGCACCACAAAATTAGTCATAAAGGTCAATTTTTTTTAAAATTGAGATTTATACATCATCTAAAAGTTGAATAAATAAGCTTTCCATTGATGCATAGTTTGTTAGGGTAGGGCAATATTTGGCTGACTATTTGAAAATCTACAATCTGAGGGTGCAAAAAAAATCTATATACTGAGAAAATTGCCTTTAAAGCTGTCCAAATGAAAGTCTTCGCAATGCATATAACTAATCAGAAATTAGGTTTTGATATATTTACGGTAGGAAATTTACAAAAAATCTTCATGGAACATGATCTTTACTTAATATCCTAATGATTTTTGGAATAAAAGAAAAATGTATAATTTTGACCCATACAATGTATTTTTGGCTATTGCTACAAATATACCCGTGCTACTTAAGACTGGTTTTGTGGTCCAGATTCACATATAGATATTAGGGTACTAAGTCAGGTATTAAGACTTGCATGGCTTAACATAACATAAATTATGTCTCTTATTGAAATACGTAGTAGAAAACCCATGAAAGATTTACGTCATTTTAAAAATCCAAATTGTTTTACACATATTTTGGACTATGGGGGGGTGCTATTATTTTGATGACGTCAAATGCTTGCACTCAATGAGCTACGGGTGCTACCTGTTGACATTTTTACCGCAACACAACTCGGAAAATAAAATACTGATACAATGCCACATTGTGCAGCTTTTGGTTGTAATTTTCAGTCGAAGGGCAACAAGAAAAGCGATGTAAGTCTTCACTGCTTTCCTAGTGATAAGAAGAGGAGAAATGAATGGGAAGATGCCTGTGGACGAATAAAACTTCCTAAAAACCCACGTCTTTGTTCTCTCCACTTTATCCCTGATGCCTACGCTTATATCTATCACCACCTGTAAGCTCTTTCAGTAGCTGTGGTCATCGTTTTAGTACTTTATTCTCTAAGTTGTGTTGCAGCAAATATAGCAACAGGTAGCACCAGTAGCTCCCTGCGTGCAACCATTTGACGTCATCGAAATAATAGCGCCCCCTATAGTCCAAAATATGTATAAAACAATGTGGATTTTATAAATATTTTAAAAATACACTACATATTTCAGTAAGAGACATCATTTATCTCATATTAAGCCATTCAAGTCTTAATAACCAGGTTTTCCTTTAAGGTATGAGACTATAGATGCAAACGATATACATGTGTATATATGCTCAATCAGATTACATCAACTTTTTTTTGATTACATATGATTTATCTTTTAAAGCTAGCTAATACCAGTAGAGTTTAAAACCTCTTATCTAAAAACTGGTAGTGTGGCGACAAAATGTTTCAGACTTGTTTATAACTTTATTTAGTACTGGCCACTTGTGATCAGATCAATCCGGATGAATCTTTAAACCAGGTGTAAATGAGGTCACAAACACCCACCCACACACACACACACACACACACACACACATACTGAGAGCAGACAGACAGACGTATATGAATCAGCTCAGTATATCTGACAGCTTTTACTTCCCCTCTCACGGTCCTTGTGTGAAATTCCCGTGTAGCATCACACTGAGAGCCTAGACCTGTTCCCATCTCTAACATTAGCCCTCATATGTTGTAACACGGAAAAGCTTTGAGATTTTAATGATGTTTGGCCCACCGAGGCTCCTATAGAGTAATGTGGAAGTGCTCACCAGCTGCATGAGACCCTTGCTGCTCTGGGAGGTGATGACCCGAAGGTCCGGTTTGCGACTGTTCACCATCTGAGCGCTGGGTGGAGGGGGAGATTTAGCCGGCACTACTTTCCCCATGCTGTTGCCGTTGGAGACTGAGAGGAGTCCTGGGGAGGCCCTGGCACTGACGTAACCATTGGCTAAAGAAAGAGAACCAGGAAAAGACAAAAAGATGTCAACACAGAGCTGGTATTTACTTCTGCATTTTTTGAACACAAAATTCGGATACGTGAGCTTGATCATATTTTGTGTTTTCTGTAATTCGTATTGATGGGAAAAACACAATAATTACCCACCAGGGAAAATAATCCTATTAGGGTCTCCCTCACCACGGCAGATGTGTTTTCTAACACTTTGTGCTGCAAACCAAATCCTCTGTTTTTTCGGGATTACAACTCTATTATGTTGTAATTGGAGGATTAATAGTTACCGGTTTTTAGGTTGGAGAACCGCATTCCTTTCAGGGAGGAAACGCACGCACAAGCAGACGCACTCAGGGAACGGATCACGGTATCTAACTGACACCAGTTCATCCTGTTCCTCGACTTTCTTCCCAGCTTTGTTATTGAAATATTTTCGCTCTATTTTGTTTATGACGTTGCGGCACATAAGCAGTCAAACTCAAGGGCAGTGTTTGCAGAGGAAGGCAGAGTATGTTATGATCTGTGTTTCAAAGCATGGCCGAGAGAGAGAGAGAAAGAGAGAGAGAAAGACTGGGACTTTCCCAATATTTTCCCACATTCTGGAACTCAATAACACTATTCTCTCAGCGCAATATGAACGTCACTTGCTAGTGCTATGGCAACGTACTAATATCTCAGCTGAACAGAAATATCCAAAATATTTATACTACAAATATTTTTAGCAATGCTATTTTAACATGCTGCTGCAGGGGAGACGGGGTTGGTTGGCTACAAGAGTTGGATGGCACAGGGTAAATTTCTGGGTTATAATACGGTGCTGTCACTATGTAACATAACAGCAACATCATCTGATTTCACAGTCACTGATTCTATTAAGATATCCTATCCATCTGACAAAACAAAAACTAACAAAAAATATTTACAAGTTAGAAAAATCTTACAATCTAAGTTAGTTTATCAAAACAGAAACAAATTATATTTGATATAAGACTTGTAAGAAATCGTCTTTGGGCCGCATGAAAAGGTGTCCGTGTTTTACTATTATTATAACAATAATACTATACATATTTGTGCCCCTGGACCACATAACCAGTCTTAAGTAACATTTGTATATTTGTAGCGATAGCCAAAAATACATTGTATGGGTCAAGATTATCGTTTTTTCTTTTATGCCAAAAAATCATTAGGATATTAAGTAAATGTTTTACATTTCCTACCATAAATATATTAAAACTTACATTTTGATTAGCAATATGCATGGCTAAGAACTTAATTTAGACAACTTTCTAGATTCCAGATTGCATCTCGGCCAAATAAACCATCCATCGATGGAAAGCTCATCTATTCATCTTTCAGATTGTGTATATTTATGACTGGTTTTGTGGTCCAGGGTCACATTTATAAAAAGAGTCTTTCACAAATACACTGCTGTTCAAAAGTTTGGGATCAGGAAGATTTGTAATGTTTTTTTAAAGAATTCTCTTCCGCTCAAAAATACAGAAAAACTGTAATATTGTGAAATATTATTGCAGTTTAAAATAATAGATTTCTATTTTAATATATTTTAAAATATAATTTATTCCTGTGATGGAAACCTGAATTTTCAGCATCATAACTCCAGTCTTCAGTGTCACATGGTCCATTAGAAAACATTCTAATACGCTGATTTATTACTGTATTATCAATGATGGAAACAGTTGTGCTGCTTTTTTTTTTTTTTTTTGTTTAAACTGTGATTCTTTTTTCAGGATTCTTTAATGAATAAAAAGTAAAAAGAACAGCATTTATTCAAATAGAAATCTTTTCTAATAATGTCTTTGCTATCACTTTTTATCAATTTAACACATCCTTGGTGAATAAAAGTATTAATTTCTTTTAAAAATTAAAAATTGACTGTTACAAAAGATTTCTATTTTAATTAAATGCTGTTCTTTTTATTCTGAAAAAACTATGACAGGTTCCAACAAAATATTAAGCAGCACAACTGCTTGTAATGATGCTGAAAATGCAGCTTTGCATCACAGGAATAAATTACATTTTAAAGTATATTCAAATAGGAAAGCAGTTACTTTACATTAAAATAATATTTCACAATATTACTGTTTTTTTCTGGATTTTTGTTCAGATAAATGCAGCCTTGATGAGCACAAGAAACTTCTTTAAAAGAAATTGAATGAACGCTGAATTACTGAACTTTTGAACAGCAGTGTAAATTTAGTATGAAAGCTCAGCCAACCAAGCCCAGTCTCCCCTACCGCTTCTAAAATGTGCTATAAGCTGACGCTTTAAAAACTAAACTAAATTAATACACTAAATTAAAAACGTCTATCGGCGTAGAGGTGTTCAGTTTATGAATAATTTAAGAGCTTCAGACTGGAGAGACTTTTGCAGTTTGATATTTTATCCTATCTGAGCTCTGGTTACAGGGCAACAACAACTGTGTGTTGCTCCACTGGACGTGTGTGTGTGAGCAACAACCGCGTCAGCAGCTCTGAATGGAAAGAGATTGCAAAGGGAGCTGCAATTCCTTGGCAGCAGAGAAGAGACGTGCTCAGCTGTTCTCTGCCCCAGGAAACACAGCTTTAAGTTCAGTTTGGTTTTTAAAGGGGGGGCTGGGACAGAAACATGTGTATAAACACACTTGTTTATGCTCTGTGAACTTGGGTCATAAAGTATGCTGGTAAATATAGTGTATATGAGTGTGTATATGTGAGTGTGCTGTAAATAAGTGTGAACGTTGGTTGTAAGCCCCGGCCTCTACTAATCTCCACTTCAAAGGTCTGACTGCCTTTTTCTTTTCGTCTCTGTCCATGTCTCTCTCGCTCTCTGTCCCTCTCTCTCATGGGAATGGTAGGAATGCTATATGACGTCAATGCTGACATTCCCAGAGCAACAGCTGAGAATGGAGGGAAGGGAGGGGCGATGGACAGAGAGAGAGAGAGAGAATGAGACACAAGGAGTGGTAATGGACAGAGAAAAGCAGTTCAGTAAGAGCTGAGAAAGTTTCTTAAGAAAAACAATTATTCACTCCATATTTACAAAAAGCACTTTCCGCTTTTTACAAGATAGTAAATTATTCAAACTTGTTTTCTCTTTTAAATAGGGGCTATTTTGGGATAAAAAATTACTGACAAAAAATAATTATTTTACCAAAACTTTAATCATTTTCCACCTAACTTTGATAAAATGGTTTAAATTTGAGTTTGATCAAGAAAAGCAGTTTGGTAAAATCTGAATAATTTATTAAAAAAAAAAAAAAAAAAAAAAAGATAAATATATATTCTTATGCTCTTAAGGCTTATTTAAAAATTAAATAAAAAATATGAAATAATAAAAATAATTATAATAAAAATATGAAATATATTTTCAATATAAAATAACTGTTTTCTATGTGAATATATTTTAAAATGTAATTTATTCCTGTGATGTAAAGCTGAATTTTCAGCATCATTACTTCAGTCTTCAGTGTCACATGATCCTTTAAAAATCATTCTAATATACTGATTTATTATCAATATTAAAAACAGTTACGCTGCTTAATATTCATTCGGAACCTGTGATACTTTTTTCAGGGTTATTTAATAAATAAAAAAGTTTAAAAAAAGAACAGCATTTATTTAAAATAGAAATCTTTTGTAACAATATATAATAACTACCATTTAAAAGTGTGTCGTCAGTAAATTTTTATTCTTTCTTTTTCTGGAAAGAAATTAATACTTGTATTCACCAAGGATGTGTTAAATTTATAATAGGTGATAGAAAAGACATTTATTGTTAGAAAAGATTTATATTTTTAATAAATGCTGTTCTTTTAAACTTTTTACTCATCAAATAATCCTGAAAAAAGAATCATGGGTTCCAAAAAAAAAACATTAAGCAGAACAACTGTTCCAAAATTGAAAATAAAAGTAATAAATCAGCATATTAGAATAATTCCTGAAGGATCATGTGACACTGAAGACTGGAGTAATGATGCTGAAAATTCAGGTTTCCATGACAGGAATAAATTATATTTTAAAATATATTAAAATAAGAAAAACATTATTTTAAGCTGTTTATTACTGTTTTATTTCTGTATTTCTGATCAAGTAAATGCAGCATTGATGAGGATATGGCAATTCTATTCAATATTTATTCAATATCTATCTATTCTAATATCTATTCAAGAGATAATGTAACAATTTTCCCATTGTTGTGTGATTTTTACCTTTTCATTCTTGGTTAAGTTTAGGTTTACATATAATACTTCACATGACAAAAAACACAGAAATTAGGCTCTAACTCTTAAAAAAAAAAAGAAATGGAACACCAAAATAAGGAATATTCATGGAATGTGCCAAAGAACACACACAATCCCAAGAAATCATGGGAGGTGTTTTTCCAGTGACTCCAGAAGGGCCTTCAGCCTCTTCACTGATTAAATGTTCACATTTTAAATGCCCACTTAAAATGTCCATGAGACTCATGTGCTCTTTGAAGATCAGAGGCAGGAGAACCTACAGCTGTCAGGGACTGTCAAGATTGGCTGGGAGGAGAGAAGGGAGTGTGACAGAGGGGGAGGGGAGGGGACGGAGCGTGCTGGTTTAAGCTGGGTATTCAGAATGTCATGAGTGAGATATGAAGAACAGCTGAGAGGGGAAGAGGATGGAAAGACAATTATGCAAGGGTACAGAAATGGAAAGAAAAAGAGAAAAAAGCAAACGATAACATAAAATGGAAAGACGGAGTAGGAAAAATGACACGTGTGGTGTTGACCCATAACATTTATGTCACTCGTGCCTCATGGTCCCATGAGGGTGTTTACAGGCATGCTTGTAGAACACAGTGTGAGCTTCAGCTGTCACGAGCAAACAGGTGTGCGAGCGTACAGTGGATGCCCGATAGCCTGATCACTCGCTTTCAGATTTTTGTGCCCGGACAACCTTCACAGAGCGGCTGTCATTCTCATAATCACAGTCAGATCAGATCAGATCTTATCGGATGAGATTGAAAACCCTCACTCTGCTCTGCAGGTCTTAAGCGTGCCCTTCCATTGTAAGCAGTTTGACTCAGACTGATGCATTATTCGGGTGAAAATGAAGAGGTATTATCGAGGCCGTCTGGCTGGTAGGAGGAAAGACTTACCCACAGGGCTTGGGCACGCTCCGTTTGAATTGTTGAGGTCACCTCCCAGAAGAGCACCTGGAAAATGGACAGAATAGCTTAGAGGGAGGCTAAAATTTCGAGTCTAGACTGCAAACTCTAAATCTAGATCTAAAGCCTGATTTTTGTTTTTTTTTTTTCCTCAGAATTGCAGGAAATAAACTCGCAATTGCGAGTTATAAAGTCAGAATTGCAAGGAATAAACTTGCGATAAATTGTGAGTTTATCAGTTTTTCGCCCCCCCTCAAGACTGGACCTTGTAACTCGCAATTACAAGTTTATATCTCACAATTCTGAGAAAAAAATTGCAAGAAAAAAAGTCAGAATTGCGAGATACAAACTCGCATTTGTGAGAAAAAAAGTCAGAATCGTGAGTTTTCATCTTACAATTCAGAATAGCTTAGAGGAAGGCTAAAATTTCGAGTCTAGACTACAAACTCTAAATCTAGATCTAACGCCAAACAAATGTGAACTAAACATGAAGTTTTTGGATCAAATATAAGGAAATAACATTAGTCTCGGGTGATTTGAGCACAAAAGGTCAGCCAAGACAGACAGCTGTTTACACCTGGTATGAACATATGTCTTTTGGGGGATTGGGTGTCTTATTTCGTGACAGTCTTGTGCATTGGATTTTAGATGTATAGCATAGATTGTTTTTACAGGAACTTGCTACTGCAATTTGCCGCTGCAGTATGCATATAAAATAACCCGTAGCAGATCTAAACAGGTGGAGCTGGGGAGGTGGAAGGTTTCAGAGGAACTCTGAAAGGGCGCTAAGTAAATGCTAACCAGCCATTTAAATGTAAAGCTCACTGGCAATTGAGCAAGCTCATTGGCTGCTTATGCAACATGAACCAATCAGCTTGTACCAAGTAGTTAAGTGCTGAGAATATCATTTTGCATTAATGATTCATCAGCCTGCACCATCTAGAGTTTCCTGACAGAACTTGGCATTTATTAAAGTGGGCAACAGGTATTTTAAACTGTAATAATATTTCATAGTATTATTGTTTTTACTGTATTTATGATCAAATGAATGAATAAAATCATACTGACCACAATCTTTTAAATGTTAATATATATATTGTGCATACTATTACACAATTGTTCATATACAGTTTTAAACACTGTCTCATTTATGTTGCACAGCTGTGCCTACAACATTTTTACACCATCCCAGCCTTGTGGCAATAAGGCTCCTGTTCCATTGTAAAATTATTAATTAACCAGTTGTTTTCTTTCAAAGCTTTTCCTAGCAAAGATTCTGTTTTTCATGAGTCAGTAATCCTTTAAGTTTTCAAGGATGTATCAGGACACATTAGCATTTACACTACAAATGCAATATGTGTCCCTGACCACCTCCAAAGGAGCTTTGAGTGATCAAATCACAATGGGATCCATTTAACCTCTTTTACAATTGTATCTCTCAAGATGTTGATACCAGGTGTAAAAAGAATGCTACAACTGGTATTGAATGTAAACTTACATGTAGTCTTGCTTCAGCCCATTTTGAAGTAAGAATACATGCCATTGAAATGCATAAATATTACAGTTGCGGTCAAAATGAAGGTGATAATGATTTTGATGTAATCGCTGATAACTGATATTTAGCTTGTATTAGAATTCTGTGGTAACACTTTAGAATAAGCTTCCATTAGTTAAAACTGGTTAATTCATTCTAACATTTTAATCTTTTTAATGCTATTTAATTAAAGAAATATTCACTGATAGTTCATGTTAGCTCAAGTGCATTAAACAATATTAACAGATACAACATTTGATTTTAATAATAAATGAGTAAATTAACAACATTTTTTTTTTTTAACATTGTTAGTTAATAGTAACTTATATAATCAATTACTAAAGTTAACAAACAGAACCTCACTGTTAATTGTTACCAATTCTATACTGTTTTTTATGGATGCCACCACCGAATATATTTTTTTAAAAAGGTAATTGCGACTTTTTATCTCACAATTCTGACTTTTTTCTCACAATTGCGTTTACACCTTGCGATTCTGACTTTTTTCTCAGAATTGAGTCATACAAACTTGCAATTGTGAGTTGTAAAGTTGCAAATCTGATTTTTTTTCCTCAGCATTGCATGAAATAGTCACAATTGCGAGTTATAAAGTCAGAATTGTGAGAAAAAAAACTTGCGATAAATTGCGAGTTTATCAGTCTTTTTCCCCCCTCAAAATTGGACTTTGTAACTCGCAATTACAAGTTTATATCTCATAATTCTGAGAAAAAATGTCAGAATTGCAAGAAAAAAGTCAGAATTGCGAGATATTTGTGAGAAAAAAATCTTGCATCTTGCAATTCTGACTTTATTTTTTGCAGTTGTGTGTTTATATCATGTAATTCTGAGAAAAAAAGTAAGAACTGTGAGCTTATATCTTCCAACTCTGAAAAAAAGTCAGAATCGTGAGATAAAAAGTCGCAATAACTTTTTTTTATTCAGTATTTTTATTCAGTGGTGGAACTGGGCTTCCAGTTTTATTATTAAATTAAAAAAAAAAAAAAAACCCAATGAAATCTGTCACTTTAAATGTTAGTGGATTTAGGCATCACAAATTTATAATGTACATTTATTCAACTATTAGTGCTTTTAAAGATTAACTTAATGGCAAAGGTAATCTAAATGTGAATATAGAGGAAATCAGCAGCACAATTATATATCCAAAACCCTAAAACGATACCAAATAAATGAAAAAATCTTTCAAATCAGCTAGAAACTACATACAAAATGATGAGTACACTATGTAACCACTCTAGAGTAGAAGAGATGAAGGTTTGACAGTCACTTTTATGTATAAATCAGTGGTGCATCTCCGAAACAGCTGCTCGGGGTAATCCGACACCTACAGGGCAACATTATAAGCTCATGTACACAACATGAGTTACTATTTCCTCCTTCCTGCTTTGCTTACTCCTACCCAGCACCATCGATCAGCTCAGGATTTTACCTGCGCTGGCAGGTCGCTGTGGCAGGCCTGGAGACACTGTGTTCCTCTGCAGCTGCGGTTGCTGTGGCGACAGCAGGCGCGGATCTGTGAGAGTGGAGGTGACGAAGGAAGTGGTGACGAGGCTGCTGGGGTTGCTGAATGGCAGAGGGCTCTGACTGGACACCGGCACTGTGACTGGCATGGAGAAAGTGGGCGGTGGCACTGTGGACTGAGAAGCACAGATAGAGAGGGAAACGGTTAGCGGCTTAAACTCGCATGTACATCGAGACATCGCGCAAATGGTCACACACCGGTTTTAATAGCATGCAGTGACTTGTGCAAACATCTCCAAAGCAGAGCACGTGAAGCTACGAGGTGCAGAGTTAATTTTGTAAGACCTAAAAACTGTTGATGATTTAGTGTTGAATTATCTAGACTGGAAATGAAAGGAACAAGTCTACGCTTCATTTGCATCAATGAATCATTCAGTGTTTATGGTTACACTTGTTTTGTATCCCAGGATTATACTCTCAATTTTAGTATGCAACAGTTGTCCTTAAACTGGTAATATGGCTCTAGGGAATACCCCACCACGCACAGTAAGCTCAGGTGTTTCAAACAAGGGGCATGTGGCCGTGACAACTCCTGAGTCAGCCGATCCTCGTTCTCGTGCTTTTGCGAAGCGCAATTAGCCAGCTTCGGCAATCAGTGTGGACTCAAACTGTCCAGATGCTCTGATGGAGACCCATTTTCCCATGATCCTTCTGCAAAACCAGGGCCTCTAAATTTAGAATGTGGGCCGCACTAGGCCTCCTGTGTTCTGAGTGGGACCCAGTTTGATAGAGTTAGTCTGGCTGTTCCTCTGTCCTTCTCCCGTTCTCCTCTAGCCTCTGTCTGAGCTTCAGTAGAAAAACACAGTTTGAAGTGCACAAATTACAGACACTCCAAGTTCCAAAAGGGTTACATAGTGATGCTACAGAAGAAGGTTTTTGGGTTTCCCAAAGAACCTTTCAGTGAACAGTTTTAGTGTGAAGAACATTTGAGTAATCTAAAGAACTCTTTTTCACTATAAAGAACCTCTTGTGAAATGGAAAGGTTCCATGGATGTTAAACGTTCTACATGGAACTTGAATGCCAATAAAGAACTTTTAGTTTTAAAGGGATAGTTCATTCAAAAATTTAAATTCGGTCATTAATTGCTCACCCTTATGTTGTTCCGAAACCGTAAAACCTTTGTTCATCTTTAAAGCACAAATATTTGATGAAATCCGAGAGCTTTCTGTCCCAGAAAGGCAGTAAGGACATTGATAAAATAGTCTATCATTCAACTGTAATTTTATAAAGCTATACTTTTTGTGCGCAAAGAAAACAAAAATAATGACTAGTAGTACTGCTGCTGTCTATGCAGGGTCAGAAAGTTCTGGGATTTTAATCAAAAATATCTTTGTGTTCTGAAGATGAATAAAGGTCTTACGGGTATGGGACGACATGAGGGTGAGTAATTAATGACAGTATTTTCATTTTTGGGTGAACTATCCCTTTAAGAGGGTAAGAATGACAGTGGAATTATATCAGAATTTGAGCTTACGTCTTCTATAACCACTGTTGTTTTTGAAGAAATTACTTCTAATGAGAATACAGTAGTCAACATTTGAAGTGGATCAAAAAAGTTCAGCAAAGTTGTCCTAAGACAAGAACGGGTATTGTTTTAGTTTTAGGACAACTTTGATCTAAGGTTTTGATCCACTTCAAATGTTGACTACTGTATACCGAAGCCAAAGCTGTTTTAAAAGAATATTCAAAGTTAAACATATTCAAGCTATGGATCTGGAGGGAGTAACCCATGTAGCATATGCTACAGGCTAAGCCTGTGGACGAAACAGAAACTAAGTTCCAGCACTGCACGCAGGCCAGGCAGGGTGGCGGGAGGGGAGGGCGGAGGAGAGGGAAGGGTCATTAGTGTGAGACGAGCAGCTGGTTTAAAATATGGAGCACCAAACACACCTCATCTGAACACATACACCAAGATGGAAAAAATCTAGTTTGCTCCAATTTCTCAGCCAGAATGTGCAATCTTACACTTCTGATGTGCCTTCAACAACTGAAGATAAATACAACAGACTCAAGATTATATCAGTCTAGACACACAGACAAGCGATAGACAACTGTGATAAGAACGACACTTGGTACTGAAAGAGAGACTGTGACGTTGAGGAAGCGCGTGACCAGAGAAGTGAGAAAGACTGACTGGTTTGGGAAACAAGTCGGCAAATCAGATTCACATGAAGTCCCTTTGGATTGGAGCTTAGTGCAATCACAGTGCACATGAGGAATGATCCTTCAGGGTTGATTTACACAATAGATTCAAATATAGTAAAGCAAAATGTGATCAAAAACTTTATATAACATAATATTATATACAATTTAATTCGCCAAGCAGAGTGCCGAGCAGATTTTGATCAAAAAGTTTGAGTGTATTCTTACTCGCTACTTGCAACATTAACGAAGTAAACGAATATATGAAAGGCAGATGTATTTGAGATCTACTAAAGATTATTTCTCTGTATAGTGGACTTCTATGGTGCGTGCGAGTTTGAACTTCCAAAACGTGCATGGCAGAGCTAGACAAAACAAACATTTGAGGTTAAATAGTATATACAGTTTTTTCTTTCTTTCTTTCTTTTTTTTTTTTTTTTTAAATCACAGATCGTTTCGCAAGATAAGACACTTCCTACTCAGCTGAGATTATTCATAGCCCTTTGAAGCCACATTTAAACTGCATTTTGGAATTTCAAACTTGGCACCATAGAAGTCCACTAAATGGAGATAAATGTTTTCCTCAAAAATACGATTGAAAAAAGAAAGACATGAACATCTTGGATGACAACGGAGTGAGTGCATTATCTGTGAATTTCGTTCTGGAAATGTACTACTCTTTTAAATTACACATAAGTGAGTGTTAGATATTACAAATGTAATCTAAACAAAAAGTAGACAGAAATATCGACTGACATAAACTACCATTCAAAAGTTTGGGTTTCTTAAATGTTTTTTAAAACAACCCTCACCAAGTCTGCATTTATTTGATCAAAAATGCAGAAAAAAACAGTAATATTGTAAAACATTATTACTATTTTCTATCTGAATATTTTTAAAATGTAATTTATTCCTGTGATGACAAAGCTGAATTTTCAGCATCATTATTGTAGTCGTCAGTGTCACATGATCCTCCAGAAATAATTCTAAAATGCTGATTTGGTGCTCAAAAACTTTTATATTATTATCAAATGTTAAAAACAATGTTTAAAACAGTGTTGCATGATATTTTTGTGGATCCTGATTCATTTTTAATGCATCTTTGCTGAATAAAAGTATAAATTTCTTAAAAAAAAATAATAATCACTGTTATAGCACTGATGTATAGTACATTCCTGTTAACTACTATGCACTTACATTTAAATTAATAATTTGATACATTGCACTTATTGTGTACAAGCATGTTTTTACATTGTACTTGTATTTAAAAAAAAATACCTGTATGTAATTACATCTGTAACTAATTTCTGTAATTACATTTATAGTTACATTTTTAACCCATCCCTTACACCTTAACCAAGCCTTATACCTACCCATATCACCAAACCTGTCCCGAACCTTGTCCGTATTCTACCTCAATAGCAGCAAAAGTGCTTTGCAATACAATATGAACACAATAAGTACACTGTACTTAGTACACAGTAGTTCAGGCCACCTAATGTAAAGTGGGACCCTGGTTTTGTCCTTTTAAGTTGAAACTGACAATAAAACTAATTTAAATATAATGTTTGACAGCATTTTTCTAGAAAGAAGATCTCAAGTAAATTTCCTCCCAATCCAGCTTTATGTACTGAGACAGCCAATTCAGACAGTTAGTGGCGAATATCTAAAAACTCATTACAAACTGATCATTTTCCGGCCTGTTAAGTAGAGCTCGTAGTACACATGCTGCTGGGTGTCCCCAGTGAGAAGGATTAAGGTTTTAGCTTTGCTTCCTCGGGCACTCATGCTGGGATTATGTGGCAGAGAAAGAGAGAGGTGCTGGATGACTCTCTTTGTGCTCCGGCCCGTGAACGACGCGCTGGGCGGAGAACGGGAGGGGAGGGCGAGGGAGAGGAAAACTGGCCCTTCGTCAGGTGACGAAATGCTTTTTGGATGCAGCTACCGAGCAATTTCTAATTTCCAGTCCCATTAACATTACAGAAGAAAAAGAGACCGCAACTTACTACGCTAATCAATCTTTGCTGCCCACATTCTGTTGAATCACGTTCACCATGTAAACTGTATCAAAGTCGGGCCCAAGATACATTGAGAAAGCGAGCAGCACTTTCTTGTTTCTGTACCTCCTGAGAGGAGATTCCTCATGCAGGGCTCATGCATAAAGCATTCTTGACAGTGCCTTAATGAAAATTATCTTCACCGACGCCTGAATCGGGACCCAGATGAGTCAGAAGTCTATTCCTGGCAAACGCGATACAAGCATCAGTCATCGCAGAACACAAGAAACAACAGCACGCAGAATCAAGACAGCTATACATCACAAAAAGTGGATCGTGGGGATCAAAGGGAAGCGGCCCACACTCGCCCTCTCGCCGCCGCCCGGCCTCTCCTTGCCCAAACACACACATTCAGAGGGGATTGAGGGGTGGTGGGAGGGGAATGGGGTGAGAGGTGGTTGCTAGGTGCTCTGTGAGTTGTTTGCCGGGCCGACAGCAGGCTGTGTGAGTTGGTTGCCGGGCCAAAAGCAGGCCTCTTCACACGGGTACTCACTGAAAGCCTATAGCTCTGCATCATTTTATCAAACTCCTCGTCTATCTTTTTGTACTTCTCCTCTGTGCGAGGCGTGAGGGAGAACGGCTCCTCTGGGTCTGGGCTCTCCGAATCCCGGTGCTCTTTCTTGTTCAGAGCCTTGGTTTATTTCCGACCGAGGACAGGAGCGAGAGACAGAGGGGAAGAAAGAGAAGGAGGGAGGTTAGAACGACAAGGCAAAGAGGAATACTCACTCCGTAGCGCTTGAAGAGGATGTCCAGCTCTTCGCTCTTGCGGAATTTGTCCTCCTGTAACGGACTTTGGTCGATCGAATCGTCCCCGTCTGGCTCTGGACTGTTGCAACCGTTAAAGCCTTTCTTTCTCAACGTCTTAAAGCGTTCCGAGTGGGAGAAGAAAGGGAGAGGAGCATATTTCACATTTAGAAACACAAGTGTCAATCACAGAGAAGCAGAACTGACTTGTTAAACCTACAGAGTTACGTGTGACGCGTTAACCAAGAACACTGTACATCAGCAAAATGTTTCGTGAGGGAGTGAAGAGGCTAAATTCGATTTTACACCATGACTTGGAAAACGATGAAACTGCACAGCCCCATAGACAACCGTGGGCTGGAAATAAGTTAGACGAGGCTGAAAAAGAGAGAAACTCAGTTTATCGGTTTCAGCCTGAAAACAGCTTGAGTCTTTTTTTGAGAAGATTTTCCAAACAAGATTTTCTCTAAGTAGCTTTGATGGGGGTATCGAGGCTGAATGGAAAACCGTTTTCAGCGCTGCTTTCTTCCTTCTCGCAGAGGTCATAGGGACATAGAAAATGTGCAAAGAAATACAGCATAAAACAACGTAATCCAGATCAACAATATCAACTGAAACATTAACACTTATACTATAAATGCATTAAATATTTATTTTCACATACATTACCGTTCAAAAGTTAGGGGTCAGTAAGATTCAATGTTTTTGAAAGAAGTCTCTTATGATAACATACAATAAAAGAGTAATATAAGTACATTTTTCAATATTTATTTTAATAATTTTAAAATTTCTCATAAATGTCTTTACTGTCTCTTTTGATCGAATTAATGCAACCTTACAGAATCAAAGTACTAATCCCAAAGTTTTGAACTGTAATATATTATATTATATTGCACCACTTGAATTTTAGTTTTAATTAATTTACTAATATAATGTAATATAATATAATATAACATAATTATGACTGTCAAATTGATTAATTGCAATTAATCAAATCCAAAATAAAAGTTTGTTTACATTATATATATGTGTGTGTGTGTGTGTGTGTGTGTGTGTGTGTACTGTGTATAATAACCACACATACATGCATAGATTTTAGAAATTCATATTATATTATATTTAGTGTCGTCAAACGATTAATCGTGATTAACTGCATCCAAAAAAAGTTTAATGTATATAATACATGTGTGTATATTGTGTATATTTATTGTTTATATATACATCGACACACATACAGTATATATTTTAAAAATATTTACATGCATTTACATGTATATATTTATATTCATATAACTGATAAAAAATATAGATATTTTTTCTATATGAACAGAACATTTTTCTTAAATATATACATGCATGTGTGTGTATTTATATACATAATAAATATAAACAGTACTCTCACATTGATTATGTAACCAAAAACTGTTATTTTGGGTGCGATTAAACACGATTAATCGGTTGACAGCACAAATTATATAATATAATATAATATTATATTTAGGGCTGTCAAATCAATTAATCACGATTAAGCTAATCCAAAATAAAAATTTGGGTTTACATAATATATGTGTATGGTGTATAATACACACACATACATGCATATATTTTAGAAATTCATATTATATTTTATATTATATTATATTATATTATATTATTAATTGCACCCAAAATAAAAGTTTATGTTTACATGATAGATATGTATATGTACTGTGTATCATACACACAAACACATTTTATGTAAACACAAACTTTTATTTTGAATGCAGTTAATTGAGATTAATCAATTTATAATTATAATTATATTATATTACCAGTCAAACGTTGAACAGTAAGATTTCAAATAGTAAAAATATTTCAAAATTTAACTGTTTTTGCTGTACTTTGGATCAAATAAATGCAGGCTCGGTGACCAGAAGTTACTTCTTTAAAAAACATTAAAAATCTTACTGTTCAAAAACTTTTGACTGGTAGTGTATATTATACTATATTATATTAGCAAATTGATTCAAACTAACTAAAATCCAAGTGGTGAAGCTAGTGTTGTCAAGCTGTTGCTATGTAGAAACTAAGGGGTTCAAAGTGGAAAAAAGTATAACCACTTACAATCATAGCAAACATACTTCTCCACAAAACGCAGTAGGATTGGAGGCTTTTTTGAGGTCACAAATCAAGCATTGAAATGAAACATTAAGAAATAGGGACAGTTGAAATCCCTAACCCAAAGTATGAGCATTAGCAATTAGCCTTGGCAAGCAATGCTAATAATTTATAGATTTAGATGATGATTTAATGAACGATGAAAAAAATATGTTGCAAGCATTTGATCTAGCACTCTCTCTCTTGCGCACACACACACACACACACACACACACACACACACACACACACACACAGTGAGGAGCGGGTCAGCTGATCAGCTTGTCTCTGAGTCGGCTCCATCTGTTCACCTGTCCCTGTATTTCTCTGCCTGCTGTCTCTCCTTTATGGGGCGGGTGCTTGTTTGTGTTGCCAAGGGAAGATTCCCCTGCAGAGCTCCGCTGCCTCTGACTGGCTAACCTCGTTCAGTAGCGCCCCTCCCCCTGCAACCGCCTTCCTTCCCTCCCCCCCGTACGGTCCCTCTCTCTCTAGCTTCCCCTTCCTGTCTTTGCATTATATCATCTGTTACCCCTCGACCTTCACTTTTCTTTCTTCAAATGCTTCTGGATGGTTTTTTACGCTGTATCTTTGTGTGTCTTTTCTAATCCAGTAATGCTCTCATTCTTCCACGACTTAGCGAGCTGACTCATTTCTGTCCTCTATTCCCCTCCTCTCTCCATCCCATATCGTCTTTTCAAACTCCCACTTCTTATGTGGGATGCTAGCAAACATTTGAGAGGGACCAACGTAAAAGTTTAAGAATCTGCGATTGAAAAGACACACGAGGGGTCTATGGTGGTCTCAAAACGTACCAATTACTCGCTCTCGAGTGCGTGCTGACGTCCAACGCAGCCAGAATGTAATGTCACCTTCCATTTGCAGTGTGTAAAGCGGAGAAGGCTGCAACCCCCCCGGCCATCCCTTGAGAACGCGCTTAAAGCCTCGGCTTCGCCGCAGCCTGCCGGCTTACACAGACGATAGCGTCCAGATACACCCATCTGACAGATTAGCGGCCCCTCTGAACCCTCCACTCCTCCTTCTCTTCATCCCTCCATCTCAATTCCTCCTTTAAAGGCAGCGCGTCTGCCATTATCAGGCGAGTCTGACTATAACTCATACATGAGGCTAATGGAGTCATTTTAGCAGCTGATCTGGGCTGATAGCCCACGGCTCAGCCCACTGTGGAGGCGGATCTGAGAGAATAAGCTGGAGTACATCATCTCAATATCGAAGAGGGCTTAGCCGATGTCCAGCACACACAGATTTCTCATCTCTTACAGACAGAGGTTAAGAGTTCAGAGTCATTTCATCTCGACAATGTAACGCCAGTGGTCACACTTGAAAGGAACTGCTGCTATAGGGCATGTCAGAAGTGCCGGTGGTGTCGACTTCTGTGTCGAGTCGATTCTCAAATTAAATTCAGTTCCTTCTGTGGTATTGGTACTACTCAATTCAGTGCTTAAAAGCTGTCTGGTGACAGGTGGTTACTTCTGAACGCTCATAAATGTGCACTTCCTGGTCAAAATGCCAGCTTGGCATGGCATCATGTAAACACAGCAGGTTTCTGCCACTGTCTGCTATGTCATTTATAATAATTAAACTGTAATGCTGATAATAAAAAAAAGAGAAAACCACTTACTGCGCTTACTTTATTTGTTCTTCATTACAGTTTGAATAATTACTTAATTTTAAAACTTTCATTTATTAAAACTCTTTATAATTTACTTAATTGACAAATATGTAAAAGTCACATTTCATGTTTATTTAATTTGTTATTATTTATAATAATAAGAATAACATTTAAAAATAAAGCACTGTTAAATAGCATATTAATTTAAAAGAAAGGTCTCAAAATTAACACTGAGAATTGTGAAATTTCATTGGTATTATTGTGACAAAACTAGCCAATATTAATTACACGTAACTTTCCACCTCAATATGGGAATCAACATTTATCAGAGATGAATGTTGGTGCAAAAAAAGATTTTGTGGGTGCAAAAAAAAAAATCTAGATATTGAGAAAATTGCCTTTAAAGTTGTCTAAATGAAGTTCTTAGCAACGCACATTACTAATTGGTTCAGTACATTTTGTATCAATTGATGTCGAATTGCCACTAATTCGAAAGTGAAAGTAAAAAGCGCACAGGCATTTATAAGCTATTTAAAAGCTATTAAAAGGGTGGCACTAAGAACATTAGATTTCACACACTTTAAGTGCTTTTATTTTCCAAATGTAATACGAATCGTTCGGTTTGTAATGCATATTGAACCAAAAGCCTTGTACTGAATGGTTCAATACGAATATGTATATCGTTACACCTCTAATTTTTGGCTTTTGTTACAAATATACCCGCGCTACTTAAGACTGGTTTTGAGGTCCAGGGTTACATTTGGCCAAGATACAACTACTTGAAAATCTGGAGTCTGAGGGTATAAAAAAATACTGAGCAAATCACCTTTAAAGTTGTCCAAATGAAGTTCTTAGCAATGCATATTACTAATCAAAAATACATTTTGATATATTTATGGTGGGAAATTTACAAAATATCTTCATGGAACATGATCCTTACTTAATAACCTAATGATTTTTGGCATAAAAGAAAAATGGATAATTTTGACCCATACAATGTATTGTTGGCTATTGCAATAAATATACCCAAGCTACTTAAGACTGGTTTTATGGTCCAGGGTCACATCTGTCAGCCCTGGTTTCTGTCTAAGTGATCTCCTAAACAGCAGCAGAAAATAATTAATTTATTGCTGAAAGACAAAATTTGCAACACTGTGAAGGGAAAAATTCACCAAAATTGAAAACAGTCATTGTTTGCTCTCATGTCATTTCAAATCTGTATGCTTTTATGTTTTCAGGGACATACAGCTCTCTTTCAAAAGAAAGTCTGGACCTTGTCTGTCAAGCTACAATAAGGGCAAAAGAAGAACTCAATAATAAATAAATTCTGTATTCACTGAAAATCTGTCATCTTCTGAATTTTATTTTCTAAATGTATTCATAAGACTGATAAATAATTGTATGGACTACTTTAACAGTGCTTTATTTGAGGTTGATGCACATGATCACTATTGACTGTCAATGTTTTGTAAAGATTCTTCTTCATATTGATTTAAAACATCAAACTTTTTGAGTAAATCATCGCTTTAAGTCACAATTTGGTGTATTTCCAAGACAAACAGAATATTCAGTAAGGCGGCACTTGATTTTATCTAGCAGTATTTGAGAGAAAGTTATTACATTCTGATGAAGGATTATCATATTTTCCATTAGAAAGCTGAGCATAAATCACACCAACCATTTATTAAGAACATTTAAAAAAAAAAAAAAAAAAAAAAAAAAAAAAATATATATATATATATATATATATATATATTTCATATTGTTTTTAAGTACCCACGGCCTCTTCATCTGAGCTGCTCATGAAAAAGGGCAAAGCCTTGTGTTTCTCTTCTCACCACCTCCTTTCAATCCCAACTGATATCTACAGGATCTTCATCCTTAAACACCCACTCTTCATCTCTCTGTCTCTTTCATTCTCCCCCTCCCGCTCTCTGTCTCTTTTTCCCTCTCTCTGTCTCTCTCCTGATTGGGATCTGCAGTCAAGCAGATTAACAAGCTCTGGCAGAAGAAGCAGGCAGCCCCCATACAATCACACTCGCACACACACTAGGCACGTGCAACACGAGGCGAGCGAGGAGATGAGAGCAAAGAGAGAAGAAGAGAGAGGCTGTGTGCGTACATATGCGTCTGTTCAGTCATGCATCAGTGTGAAAGCATGCCTGCCTGAATATGTGTGTGTGTGTACAGTGAGCTGTAGGGTGAATGAGGGTTTTTCTCTGGGTGATTGTACGCCACTTCATCATTTATAAACAGCGAATCTCCCTCACTTCGTTGAATTGTCTCTTTTTGCCTGCCTGTCTCTCTCGCTTTGGTCTCTGAAAATCAAATAAGCAGGTAAAGCAGAAAAGACAAGTTTTTTTATTGGACACGAGCCACAGGAAGGGCCTTCTGAATGGTACTGCCCCCAAAACATCAGGTCAAACACTGGGAACTCAGCACCAGGTCTGCCTCTACTGTCACTCTGCCTCTCAATATTACATGAGACAGCCTTCAGCCTTTACACACACAAAGCAGCCCAGTCAGGCTTGTGCTGATGTGGCCCACAGCGGCCTAACGCCCTCACCACAGTGCATGCACGCATACACACACATACACACACTCTCTTAAGAGATTTCTGCAGCTGCACCCAACAGGAAACATGCACCTGTACCACTGGGGGCTTCTGCAAAAAAGTCATCAGTTTCTCACCATAACACACTCTATATGTATTCACCCTCTGATGACTGCATTTGAAACTGCACAGAATGACCATCTAATATTAAGAAATAAATGTTTGACTTTCTTTCACTCAGACATTGCAATTCTGTCATTATGTACCCACGATCATGTGGTTTCAATCAATGCGCAGTTACTTTTATAGTATTTGTTCATAGTTCACAGTGAACAAGTTCATAGCAATGACAAATTGGACAAAAAAAGCACCACAAAATTAGTTCATACAACTTGTGCACTACATCCCAGGTCTTCTTAAGTCATGATAGCTGATAACAGTCATAATAGTAATTATGTCATGATAGTAGAGTGAGTAAAAAACCTAAATTTAATTGTTATTCGCTGATAATCTTTCCCTCTAGTAAGCCCATGAACCGAAGCAATCAAATTGAATTAGTGAGCTGACTGAATACTATGGAAGTTTGTTTGTTCCACTGAAATAACAAAACAAAACAACTTTGGTTCTTTATCTTGCAATCCTGAATTTTTTCCTCCGATTTTTTTTCTTTTTTCCTCATAATTGCAAGTTTATATCTCGCAATTCTGACTTATTAACATGCAACTGCAAGTTATTAAGT